>JAKWJA010002489.1:3492095-3542095 GCA_027704765.1 Solanum habrochaites | reverse complement strand
GAGGTTTGATCGCAATGGACCTGCTGCCATAGCAAAGTACCAAGCTGACAATGCCATCCCTGGCAAGAACGAGGGTGCTAATCCGATTGGTCCAACCCCTCATACCTTGCAGGAGCTTCAAGATACCACCCTTGGTTCTCTACTGTCAGCTTTAATGCAACATTGTGATCCTCCTCAGAGACGATTTCCATTGGAAAAAGGTGTTTCACCTCCATGGTGGCCAAATGGACAGGAGGATTGGTGGCCTCAGTTGGGACTGCCAAATGATCAAGGTCCTCCACCTTACAAGAAGCCTCATGATCTGAAGAAGGCTTGGAAGGTTGGTGTCCTCACAGCAGTGATCAAGCACATCTCCCCTGATATTGCTAAGATACGCAAGCTGGTAAGGCAATCGAAGTGCTTGCAGGATAAGATGACAGCAAAGGAAAGTGCAACTTGGCTTGCCATCATCAATCAGGAGGAAGTTTTGGCTCGCGAACTTTATCCTGATCGCTGTCCACCTTTGTCCTCAGGTGGTGGTAGCGGAACCTTCACTATGAACGACAGCAGTGAGTATGATGTTGAAGGTGCTATTGATGACCCTATCTTTGATGTTCAAGAGCAAAAACCAAACCATCTCAGTTTGCTGAATGTCAATGTTGAGATGTTCAAGGAAAAGCTGCCTCTGCTACAACAGTCTCAGCCAATGAAGGGTGACATTTTTGCCAACTTAGATTTCACTCGCAAGAGGAAGCCGGCTGATGACTTGACTTTCCTGATGGATCCGAAGACATATACTTGCGAGTGTCTTCATTGCCCTCATAGCGAGCTTCGCAATGGTTTTCCAGACAGATCCAGCAGAGACAATCATCAGCTAACTTGCCTCTTCAGAAATACTTCTCAATTTGTAGTTCCAAACTTTCACATGGAGGAGGTCAAGCCAGTTGTCTTCCCTCAACAGTATGCTGAGCCAAAGCGGGCTTCGCTTCCGGTCAACCCAGCTCCGCCCTCCTTTGATACATCTGGACTTGGGGTTCCTGCAGATGGGCAGAGGGTGATCAACGAGCTTATGTCATTCTATGAAAATAATGTGCAAGGAAACAAAAGCTCAATGGCGGGGAACTCTGTGATGTCTAAAGAGCAGCCTCTTCAACAACCTAGCATTCAACAGAACAATTACCTTCAAAGCCAAGGGAATGTGTTGGAGGGAAGCATCTTTGGGGACACCAACATTTCTGCTAACAACTCCATGTTTGTGCAGGGTGATCGGTTTGATCAGAGCAAGGTTTTAACTTCACCATTCAATGCAAGCTCTACTGATGATTTCAATTTCATGTTTGGATCTCCATTCAACATGCAATCCACTGATCTCTCTGAATGTCTTTCTGGGATTTCACATGATGACATGACGAAGCAAGACGCCTCGGTTTGGTACTAGCAATGCGATTACTCAAATGAACATCAAGCAGTGGATATCACAATTTACCTTTAATCAGGTGGATTTCAGTTTGCCTATAGTTCTCAGTTTGGTTATTCTGTTACCATGTAGTTGTAGAGGTTGGAGGATCGTGCATGACGTTATTACAAGGGAGTAGTAAGAGATGTCATGCTGCTGGTTAGAAGGAACTTATAGATGTTTTTAAATAAGGTTTAGCAGTCAGTTTATTTTCATATGTCTATAACTCTATATAGGTTTTAGCTTTATCCCATAGTCAATCGTTGGTTTCGGAGATATTTAAACACTTTTGTCCCTATATCTGGTTCTGAAAATGCTACAAATTACCTGCAGGTGCAGCTGCAGGTCTTTTTGTTATATGTTATAGTACTGTTTGTCATGGTGGTTGTGTAATATATATATGTGTTGGCCAAAGCTGTGTGATATGTTGTTAGCATCCCATATAAGGCCATGGCTTGACAATAAAATGTTATGATCTATTTTGGTATGTCCTCTTTTCACCATATTATCTGTTTTCTGTGTAGTTTTGATGATCTAGTTTGGAATAGCATATACTTGATGATGTAGTCGAGGTGTGAACAAACTAATAGCCAACACTTTAAAAGGTCATATTTACTCGCGTACTCGAGAAAAATACTGCATTACCCTCCGTTTAAAGTTTGGCTCATTAGTGTTTCTATTGTTTGAACTTTTGACATACATTTGCTTGGTACTTGCCTTGACTATTTTACTCAAATGTGTTGTTTTAAATTTAATATACATAAATTGAGGTTCAATATGAAAGCCCTTAGTGAACAAGGACAAAAGTAAATATTTTGCAAACTTGAGGGCGGTTTTTGTTGAAAACTTTTTAATTTATTCTTTTGATGGCCGATGAGTTAAACATGGGGTCCATAGGGAACTTGTATTACGAGTCAACACAAAAGATAATTTAAAAATAGGATCAACAAATTAAAAAGACAAAAATAGTAAGTGGCAAGGTTGGTTGTCTTTAAAAGTAATTTACATGCCTAAATTAGGTGGATGAAATAATTGTCATTTTACATCTTAAAATGGTAACCTAGTCAACTTTGAGGATTAATGATGCACATTGTAACTGTCAATAATGATATTATTCATTTTCAATTTCGATTTTTGTAATTTTAAAACGTGTCACTAAATTTTGAATTTTGTTATCTTTTCTCATTAAAAGTCAAAAAAATAATAATTGAAATTTGAAGAGAAAAGTGGCATGTGAAAAGCAAAAATCATAAAGAAAATACTTTTCACCATCTTGAGTCATTTCAACAAAAGTCATTAGTTTTGCTTCAAAATTTTCAACAATAATAATTGGAGTTGCCATAGATAATGTTTATTTTATTAGAAAAAATAAAATAAAATCAAGGAAGCTAAATAGGAATCCATTTGACTTGATCAACAAACAAAATTAATATATTATTTATTTTCTTCCCTAGGAAAATTGTCAACTTTATTTCTTAAAAGTTAGTTCAAAGGAAATACTCTCTCTGTCCCATTTTATGTAGCACTTTTCATTTTTTTAGAGTCAAACAATTTAACTTTGATCGGATATTGCGTATGGAATTTTCAAATTTTTGAAATGAAACTTATATATTTGTAAACTACGTGTAAAGAGTACTATAAGTCACAATAATTGATAATTCAAAGTGTTAAAAGGATCTATGAAAAACTTATGATTAAAGATAAACTTGTTTGAATCTCGAAATGCGAAAAGTGTAATATAAAATGGGACGGAGGGAGTATAATTGTCTAAGTCTTTTAAGAAATTTAGAAATTTTGTTCTGTTTAGACGTGAGACACTTTCCATCAACAACCTCTCACGTTTATTCAAATATTCTTTTATGTGAGGAGTATATTCAAGAATCACGAGTATATTCATAATTTTATACCATTTATGGACATTACATCTAATACAATGGACCTGATTTTAATATCATATCAAATTAGATTTAAGCCTACGTTACACTTCAAAATCTAACTTAAAGAAAAAAAAAGTTAAACAAGTCTTATGAGGAGCACATAGATTTTGTTTTGATATGACGTGATGTGAAACACTTTTCATCAACGTAATAAAGATATCATCGAAGTAAATTAATCGAAATATTTTTTTTCTTTAATTGTTATATTTGTATGATTGTGAATCACATCATCAAAGTCAAACTAGGGAGACACACTACCGTTTCAACTTGAATATACAATTTTGAAATGAAGAAAGATTTTTATAATCATATATACTTTTGGATCAAATTACTGACGATATAAATATTTTTTGATATAACTATAAATAAAGGGTGTTTTCCTTTTCGATTTTGCATAGTTCAAACATTTTGATCCTTTGTGTTCGAATTTAAATTTCCATTTCTTCGATTTGAAAATCAAACATCCAATTAACAACTTGAAGAAACAAATTATGTTAGCTATAACTCAATTGTATCCAAATTTTTTTTTTGTAAGATTCAAATAAAAAGGAGTTGAAATTTTAGGCATAAGTAGGGGTGAATGTTTGGTATTTGGTTCGAGATTTTTTAATTTTAGTTTAGTAGTTTGGTTATTGATAGTTAAAATAGATATCAAATATCTTTAAATTCTGATTCGGTAATTGATAAATCAAACTTTGATTCGATACGATATTCTGTAATATCGTTTTTAAGTCGTAGTTGATTGTATTACAAAATTTATATTATTGCTTGCTTATCATTATTCTTTCCGTTCTTAATGAACACAATATATAGCAATAACATGTAAAAGACTACCATCCAGAGCAACTAAATAATAACCTATAAGACATATGTATTTGAGTTGTTTATGTTCAGGCTTTAATTTTTTCTCTGGACTTGTACTATTGAGTTATGAACTTGCTGATATATGACCTTTTCATTAAATAAATAATTCGATATTAGAAAAATATCGAATACTCCAAATATCATACCAAATAACGAATTACCAAATATCAAATTATCATAAATTTTGATTTAATTTGGTAATTTAATTTTTGATATTTAATACCGAATCATGAGTTAAGTATAAGTATGTGGAAAAGATGATAATAAAATTTCACCATTTTGTGTAATTCCTAATCATTTTATCCCTACAAATTAGAGCCGTCAATATGGGCTAGGCTCGTTGGGTCGACCTGGCCTATCTCAGGATTTAGTAGGGCTGAGCTAAGATTTTTGGAGTCCATTTTAAAAAAGGATTTTTTAGCCCGGTCTGAACAAGCCTGTTGATTTGAGGGGCTTGAGAAAAATCAATAGGGCGGGCCCTTGGGCGCAATAAAATTAATTAAAAAATATAATATAATATTAAACATTTAAAATTGGATGAGAGCTCAAACTCAACAATTAGGTTAAATATTTCTATTTTAGATATTTAATACTTAAAAAAAATCTAATAAGTTCTTTTTAATTTTTGTAAAATGATAACTTAAACTATAGATAAATATTTTTATAAGACACTTTATTTGGTGATTTGATTAACAAGTAGTACATCAACATCATGTGATATTGTTTTAATCGATATTTTATGATCATATATTTTAAATTTATAATTTATAATTTTAAATTAATAATTAAAAAATAATATAATTTTTAAAAATTGACTAGCCCCAACAGCCCTGACTTACTTACTTATGGGTTGTGCCGTTCATTTTTCAGCCCACATTAAAAATGGCCTAGCCCGATCTGACCCGTAAAATGTCAAAACTTATATGGATTAGCCCGAATGAAATGGGCTAGCCCATATTGACAACTCTAATACAAATTCAATAAGTTGTTGATGATTTAAACAACAATAATATAGTTGACCTTGAAAAGTTTTCTTTAGAATAAATCTAAACAAATCAAGTGGATATGGAAAATCATTAATTGACTTTAACAAAAAAAAAAGAAAGTGTACCACTTGTGTAACTGATAAATAAATGTGCTTATTGATTTAGTCAATTATTATATTTTTTGTTGTAAATCTCATTTTTCAAGAGTCCTAGTGAAAAGATAATCAATGCCTCTAGAATTAGACCACCTAAATTCGATGACAGAGTTATAGTTTTCATTAAAAAAATTAAAATGTGAAAATTTAAAATTTATTCCTGTTTCTCCATAATTTTAAAAATAAAATTTATTTTATTTTTTCTCTTTTAACAAATTAAGAAAATATTTTTTAAATTTTATTCTCAACATTAATTTCTTATTTTCTAAATTATTTTCCACCATCTAAGACTACACAATAATCAACATGAATAATTGAATATTATGGTAAATATTTATATTAATCATTGTTATTTAAGAGACATGCAAAGTCTGACGTAAACAAGTAAAAATGAATGAAAGAAATATAACAAATGAGAGAATAGTTCGGTTCCTAAATTATAGGTTTATTTCAATTCTCGTGATATCTGACAAAGCACATACCTTCAAATAATCAAAATATTTGTTTTAAGTCTTTTTATGTTAGAAGTGTGTTGTATTTGAACTATTTATTTTAAAAAAAATGTATTACAATGATCAAATATGAAGATAATATCAGTTTGACATAACACATCTGTAATTAGGTGTGAAACGATTAATAATTATAGTAAATTTCAGAGGCGTATGCAGGAGGAGGTCACCGGGTTCACGTGAACCCATGCTCCCCTCTCTAAATCATATATAGTAGTTTATATTTTTTTATTCTTTTGTTAAATATAGATGTGTAAACCCAACCAAGTTCATATAATCGACGATGATCGAGGTGCACCTCTCCTCATGCATATGAATGTGAATCTTTTTTTTATCAATTTTCCTTTTTTTTCTCTCCAAAATTGTGTAACACCCCTCTAAGTGGTTATTGATAGCACTTTTGACATTTTAATTAATCCAGCATTTCAATTTTGGACCTATGATTTTAAAATTTATCTGTTTTCAATAATAAGAACCTAAATGTCAAACCGATTAAATCCATCTTTTCATAACAATACACCATCATCTCGAAATCCTAAATATACCTATAGTAAATTTGTGAAATATTTACAAGCATAATAATAAAAACCACACATTTCAATTTATTAAGGTTATATGTATTTAATCAAATATCACAAACATCAAAATTAGAATATATTAATAACTAAAAAATAAAATAAAAACGCTATCAATCCATAACAGATAAATGATTTATTAGTAGTTTAAGTCTTGCTTGTTTGAATCTAGCCACACTAAATTAATAAAATAAACTTTCTTTTTAAAAAATTATATAATTTGATGAGAAAAAAAATCCTTTGTAAAAAAAAAAAACTGAATTAAATAAGTGGCATTGAATCGCACTCGATATTAATAAGTTTATACTACGTGATTGCAAGGGTCCGATACATATATTAGTATCTGATTAATTTAAATTCATCTTACAAAATTCTCATTAAAAAGTAAAATATATATTAAAAATAATATTAAGTTCAAAATTGAAACCTCTAAGGAATTAAAAATAAAAATGATTGATGATCTGGCTGAATCGAGTCTGTCCGCATAGAAGCTCCCCCAAAGACCCCCCCCACCCCCCTTTTTTTTTCGCTATACGGTTAAAATTCCCTGTATGATTTGTAAGCTATCACGCAATGAAAAATTTAAATCAATGCGCACAAAATGCTCACTCGAAGGACATAAACCATAGCAAAAGTGAGATTAAAAAAAGTCACACAATAATAAATTTACCTAATGCGCACAAAATGCTCACTCTAAGGACAAAACTGTAGCAGAAGTGAGATAAAAAAAAAAGTCACACAATGAGAAATTTGCCTAATACGCATAAAATACTCACCCAAAAGGACAAAGTGAGATAATTTTTTTTTTTTTGTAAAGTTTAACCTTTATCTTTAGGAAATATAATTCTTTAATATGGTAGCAATTAAGTATTCATTTGAAGAAAATTGTAAAATTTGAAATAAGTAATTTTATTTTTGGAGAATTTTCATTTTCAAAGTGAGTTAAGGCTTTATCGAAAATACTTTCTCTAAATTATTGTAATAAGAATCTACATAGACAATACTTTCTTCAAACTCCATATATAGAATACTCAGTATGTTGTTATTTCAAAGTAAGAAAAAATATTTCAAAATTGAAATCGTGTGTAGCCAAAAATATAAATCTAAGTTGTTTTTAGATTTTTATAAATAATATGAAGTGAATAATATAAAAATATATATTTTGATATGCACTTTATACATGCATCTGTACATTTTTTTTGGATTATCAATAAATCCAATTTCCAAAAGGGGAAAAAAAGATCTTTTATATATATATTAGAGCCGTTAATATGGGTTAGGTCAGTTGGAACGATCTGGACTAATCCAAAATTTAATAGGTTAGGCTACAATTTTTGGAGTCCATTTGAGAAAAGGGTTTTTTAGCCCCGCCTGAATAAACCTGTTGATTTGTAGGGCTTGAGATATCACGTAGTGGCCAGCCAGTGGTCCAAGTAAAAAATAATTAAAAAATATAATATAATATTAAAATTTAAAATTAAAGAAAAAAAAGAGTTCAAAACTCAAAACAATTAGGTTAATATTTCTATTTGAATTTTATACTTTACTTGAAAAAAAATTTAATAATAGTAGCAATATAATTTTATTTGTGGATTTATTAAAAAGTCGTACCATTAACATCATGTCACATTGTTTTGTTGATATTTATGATAATATTTTAAATTATAATTTACTAATTTAAATTTAAATATTCTAACATAATATAACTTTTAAATAAAGTGAGCTGTCCTCTGCAGCCTGTGGCCCACGTACTTATGGGTTGGGGCCGGGGCCGTTTTCCCCCTGCACCACTACAAAATGGGCTATCCGGCTTGACCCATAAAATATTGAAACCTTGGTTATGGATTAGCCCCAGATGAGTTGGGCTAACCCATATATATATATATATAATATCTAATATATATATAGATATATATCTTATGATATTTATTTTTTATATATATAATCTTCACGACAAATGCATATATATAAACTATATATGCAATATAAATTGTCCTAAACATACAAGACAATATTTTTGTATGCAAAGCTAGATGTGTAAGGTACGTAGCCAAATAATTGTTATGACATTGCTATTTTAGCTACTCACCATATAGATATAAGAAGGGTGAAGTGTGTCTTCTTCAATTTTCGTGAATTAAAGAACTTGATTATCATTTTAGATTACGATTCTTTAATTAAAAGGACTATAAACTCGAGTTTGAAGTTAAAAGGACAAAAAAAAATGTCAAAAATTTTAAAAGAGCACATTGTATTTTTTTTAAAACCAAAAGGACAAAATCGCTATTATCATCAAAGTAATTTTCCTCTGACATATATTAACACCGTTTACTCGATTGAGATTGAGATTTTCTCAAAAAAGTTTATTTTTTTTCTCGCTAATATCGCTGCCATAGTAGCGTTTTCATATTACTTTTTTTAAAATTTTCTTTTCAGAAAAGGCAGTGTTTCACTTTGAAAAAAATTAAAAAATTTAGCCTGTACTTTAAAAATATTTTCTGCCTTGGTCGAGTTTTTTCCTGGATTTTTTATTTGAAAATGGTGTTTTATTAAAAATAAAAAAAAGTTGAAAAATAATTTCAGGCTGCCAAGGCAGCAATTTTTTTTTTTCAAAAAAATTAAGTACAACGAATGCAATTTTTTTTTTTAAAAAAGTAACGCTGCGATTACTTCTTTTTTTTAAAAAATAAAAAGCTGTCAGAGCAGCGATTTTCATGAGAAAAAAGTTTAAAAAATTCCATAAAAATGCTGCTATGGCAGTGATATTATCGAAAAAAAAAGAAGAACTTTTTTGAGTAAACGGTGTTTATATGTGTCAAAGGAAAATCGCTTTGACAGTAGCAATTTTGCTCTTTTGGTTAAAAAAAAATACGACATACCCTTTTAGAATTTTTGAATTTTTTTTTTTGCCCTTTTAACTCCGGACTCCTATAACTTGAAACACACATTAACACGTACCCTAAATCCTACAATTCATAGTGTTTGCAATGTTCATCTATCTCTCCAAATAAAACATGTTGTTCCAATGACAAATTGTTAACTTTCATAAAAGCATATCATATTTCTTTATTTGTTAACTTTCTATGATACTTAGAAAGGTAAAATTGTGATATTTACATTGTATATATAGTATATTTATGTATATATATATAGATATACATATAATATATATATTTTATACATAGTTAACGTTCTCTAAAAAACATGAGTTAATTAATGAATAAATAAATGACATTGTATACTATCATAACTGTTGATGCCTGAATGGGGGGGGCCTTAATATTTTCTGCATTCTGTATGGTTTGGGGGCCCAAGCTGTTAGGGCGTAGCTTAAGAACGTATATAATAAAAGACGCTTAGACAACCCTATTTTTAATTCTGTTTTTTTGGCCTGCGTCCAGTAATCAAACTGCTGGGTACGAATAAAACTGCTCCCCTCTTCCGTGATGGACGTAGCCTCTTTATTGTGAACCACGTAATCTGTTGTCGTTGTTTTTTTCTCGTTTATATATTTTTCTTCCTCTTTTCCTCGTATTATCCAAATTCCCATAACAAATTGTATCAGAGCCTCGCGTTAATCGTGTTCGTGAAGATTCGGATGTCTGCTTTGAACGTGAAAATCGACAAATTTACAGGGAGGAACACTTTTCATTTTATTGCAGAATTCAAGATGCGGGCGGTTTGGTTGAAAGACAACAAGGCTTTCTGGGGCTCCGCCGTTTTGACCAGATAAGACACGCCGTGTTACTACTTGTAACTTACCTGCTGAGAGGCGATTCCTGGAGGAAAGGCGCCACTATCGACGATCATGGCTGTGTCTCACGGATGACGTTCATCACGTCAGGTCCTCGATGAGAGAACTGCGCTGGGTCTCGTTGTTGAAGCTGGAGAGTTTGTACATGACAAAATTCTCTACCCAAACAGCCTGCTTTCTAAACAATTAAACAAACCGTCTTTCGGTTTACGAAGGCGGAAGGTACAACACTCAGGAACATTAAGCGCATTGACTACTTTGTTATTAGAATTGGCGTAATCTTTGTATGTGAAGCATCGAGGATAAGATCTGCCACCTGATTTCTTTTAGTATCTTCTCCCAATGTCGTTTGAGAATTTTTGTTCAAAAAAAATCGTTCATTGTTGGTAAAGATACTGTGTCGCTGGAATAATTCCAGATCGTTCGGCCCCTTCATAGCAGGGAATTACGGCAGAAGGCACAAAACTAACGCCACAAGTAATAGAAACGACTGACATACAACCCTTCGGTCTGTTCACCCAGTAGCTGAAGGGAAGGAAAAAACGGGCGGAAAGAAAAATAAGCCGATGTCCGAAGGATCAAGCCTGATGATGTTTGTAAAATTACGCAAGGAGAAGGTACCTTGGAAATTGATTGTCCGATAGAAGAAGAAGCAATCGGAAAAACAATCATTTTCTGCCTGCTGTTGTTGTAGCTGAAGAAGACAACCATTCTTGAAGGAAGACATTGCTCTAGTTGCGGTGACAGCAGTGGCGCTCTCAAATCTTTCAGATGGGGTGGGTTTTCTCGATTCTGGGGCAATCCTAATCACATCTGTCTAGGAGAGGAGTGTTTCACGACTTATATGAGCAGCTAAGTACCGAGGCACGCACTCGATGGCCAACAGTTTCTGCCTGCAAGGTGGTTGGGACAAGGCTCGTCAAGATAAGGATCCAGAACATACGGTACTTCTGCACATTACGCGTTCCACCACTTCCTTTGATACGAAAAAATATCTGAATCTCTCATGTTCTTTTGGACAGCAAGGGATTCAGCTGGTTCTGCGAAAAAGATGGAGTCTTGCGGGGTCTTGGAAGGGTTCAAATCTGATTCTGAAGGTTTCATGCTGGTACTTTGTATTTTCTCTAACAAGGCTCCACGGTTACAGTTCGCCCATGTTTTGCAAAAAGCACAGCGTCAAATTTCACAGGAGGATATGATAAGGTTATGTGCACATGAGACGTTGTATATGGGGTGAAGAGGGATGCAAATTTCCTGAATTCTGTCAAAAGAGGATCTCTTCTTTCTTGCTGGTCATAAGGTTAAAAAAGCCTAGAGTTTTTGTGAACATTGGGTCTTTGGAAAACTTACGATCGCAACAGATTTCCAAGGCCATCAAGACAAAGTCCCACAGCAGTGATTACATCCATTCTATTGCGGGTTGTCCAACAATGCCGTGTTGAGATCTTTGGGAGGCTCAGATTTTTTGTGTTCCCCATTTTTGATGGACTACTCAAGGATACTTTGGTGTACATGATGAAGCATAAAAGTGGGAAGCTTTCCAGAATTCAATGGAGTGTAAAATTTTGAAATGAAAAATCAAACAGGGAAGAAGATCAAGAGTTGCGAAAAATCAAACAGGGAAAAGATCAGGGTTGCGAACTGATAATGGCTGGAATTCTTCTGTTCTGAATTTGATCAATTCTTTAGGATTAAGGGATGGCTCGACAAAAACTCGTTCCATCAGAAATACACCACAGCAAACGGTGTAGCTAGGCGGAATGAATCAAACACTTCACTTCTGAAAAGCAGTTGCATGCTCTCTAAGGCGGTGGGCCTCGATAGACAGATTCTTTTGCAGAAGCGGTTAGTAAAAAACAAAACATACATAACAACAACCAAGCTTGCTACTACTTGATTAACACCGCGGACCACATACCAAATAGGCCAACTATACAGTGCCTAAACAAACCTATGGAGAGTGGTCCGGAAAAGTTGCTGATTTATTCAAATCTGAAAGCTTTGTGTTTGTACTGCTTACTATCATCGTCAGTGAAGGTAAAGTTGAACCACTGAGTTTAAAAGGGAGTATTTGTGGGCTACGGATATTGAGTGAAAGGTTTCAGTAATCTGGTCTCCATCAGAAAAGAAGGTTATTATAGCAGGAACTGTCTTTGATGACAGTTCTCTGCTTAGAAACCATTGTGAAAGCCTCCATACGTCATAACTGGGAAGTCCTTGATAAACAGGTGTGATTTCACAATTCCTTCAGAACGATAGCGACTTTGAAAGAACCTAAGAGGAGGATCAAGAGCCACAGACAGAAACTGATATTCAAATCTATGCCCATCAGATACCATCGGTAATAGTCAAGATCGCCAAGGAGGGTTGGAGTTTTGGCCACCTACGAGGTATGGTTTTGAGACAGGGTGGTTTATGCACTGCAGGTTACTGAAGAGGTAGATAACATCTGAGCCCGTCTACTTACAAAGAGCCATTTTAAGTTTCTGATTCTGAAAAATGGTTGCCGCTATGGAGATGAGATGGAGTCCCTACACAAAATCAGACATGGGATCTTGTCATACAAGCCTCTTCGGGAGAAGAATTTACTACTATTCTGCCAATGGTTTCAAATAAAAGTTGAATTTATATCACCCAGCAGAATGAGTCAATAATAAAAGCCAGTGTTGTTGCCAGAGGGTTTCAACCAAGATAGGAGTGGACTACAATGAGATCTTCTTTCACCAGTGGTTAGACATACTTCCATCCATACGAGTGTTACTAGCGATAGTTACACATCAGAATCTGGGCTTGAACAACTTGATTGTGAAGACAACGTTTTCTACATGGAGAGTTTGAGGAAGAGATATACATGACGTCACCGTATGGTTCCAAGTTCCATCCTGGGGAAGGACAAATACGTCTGCAAGTTGAAGAAGTCCTTATATGGACTTAAGCAGTCTCCAAGGCAGTGGTACAAAAGGTGTATGACATCTATATGGTTAAAGTTGGTCTATAACTCTGAGCTCATATGATTGTTTTGTCTACTACAATAGGCCAAGGATGATTCATTTCATCTATCTGGTGCTTTATGTAGATGATAATGCTTATAGCTGCAAAAAGAAGTATGAATTCAGAAGCTGAAGTGTTTTACTTAGTGCTGATGTTGGAATGAAGGATCTGGGATCCTCGGAAGATTTTAGGGATGGGAGATCTTCGAGAACAATAGAGAGAAGAAACTTTTCTTGTCACAGAGAAGCTACAATTCAGAAGGTCCTGGCGAGAAGTTTGGACATGTTTTCACTAAAAGCCCATTGATACCCCCCATTGCTTGCCAATATCCATCCCCCGGCCATGTTTCGCTCCACAGTCCAATGGAGAAGAGAAGGAGTATATGTTCACGAGTCCCTTATGCCAGGCCCCGAGCGAAGTTTGTGTATGGCGATTGGTCTCCCAGGCCAATTTAGCACACGCAGTCAGTGTCGTTAGCAGATTCATGGGAAAACCCAGGAGAGAACATTGGCAGGCTTGAAGAGAATTTTCGGTACCTTAGAGGGTACATCTGACGTTGGTCTCAGTTATGAGTGATACTCATTGCTTGGTTATGTCTATTCTGATTCTGACTATGCTGGAGATGTTTTCCACAGAAGATCGATGACTGGCTATGTGTTTACCCTTGGAGGATCTTGTCGTCAGTTGGAATCACCCAACTTTGCAACCTACGTGACTTTGTCTACTACCGGAGTCGGAGTACATGGCCTTGACAGAGCTGCAAAAGAAGGGTTTTGGCTGAAAGGGCGGGTTTAGTGTCTTGGTCTTGCATCATGATCAGGCTACGGTGTATTGTTGACAGTTTTGAGCGCAAGTCTAAGCCAAGCTCAAGTTCCCATCATGAGAGAACCAAGCATATTGAACGTGAGGTATCATTTTCCTGATAAGTGAGAAGAGAATCAAGGTGAAGAAAGTAGGAACTGTTTTAATCCTGCTGAATTTTCACAAAGCGGGTCCCCAGAGCAAGTTTCAACGCTGTTTGGACTTGCTCAACATCAGAAGCTGTTAATTGCCCTGCGGAGGCATTCTGATGAAGAGGGAGGCCTGGCACTATTCATAGTGCGTCTGCGCAAACGTTTGGAGAATTCAAGTCAAGGTTGATATTTGTGTTGAATGCCGTGAATTGCCCTTTAATTTTCTGTACAATTCCTGTATTTGGTCCACGCCTGTTAGGGCGTAGCTTAGCACTATATATAGGAACGCTATGACAACCTATATTTTGTAAATTCTGTTTTTTGCCTCTCCATAATAAAATAACTGCTCTCCCCCTCTTCCACTTTGACGAGCCTATTATTTGGTGACCACGTAATCTGTTTGTCTTATTTTTTCTCGTTATATTTTCTCGTATTATCTCTATTCCTCGCATAACAATAACAGTCTCCCTCGCGTTACATTAAATATGAATATGGTGAGGAAACACATAAAACTATTGCTAAATATTTATTAGTATACAATTAGTTTTCAATCATTCAAAGCAGAATAGGCTAAATAATAATTGCTAAAATATATTTAACTTAGATTATTTTATTTTTATGACCAAAAATGTTGAGCATGAGAATACAAGTTAGTGGAGCATTTTCGAAATAAATTGTATCTACACGCTCAACTATTTATATATATTATTCAATACTATATAAAGAGTCTATATTCTTATTTCACAAACGATGTGGAATTCTGAGTAAAAAAAAGTTTGGCCGCTCCACTTATTTCACTGTTCAGTCCCACATTGTTTGTGGAATAAGAATATAGACTCTTTATATAGTATTTTTTCATTAGAATTTGCAGACATATAAATTTATTTAAAGCTAAAATTGTAAAAAATAAAGAGATATTCCCTCAAATTATTTAATTATTGACCCGTCCCCATTGGTCCACCCAACTCGAACTCTAACGTTAACCCTTTTCTAGGATTTAAATTTATTAACGTAATTACTTTTCAAAAATTCGAAGGCAAATGAATTAGATTGTTTTTAATGGATTATCTGCTTAACAAAAAACAATCAAAATAGATAGCTTGTCATGTGACAAGCAAGACAAACAACAAACCACTCATATTGTCCCAATTCAAATACCTAATCGATAGGGCATGGACTAGCTATTTTGAATAGATTGTTGTAGATATAAATGTTTAGTAGATATAAATGTTTAGTATTTAGTATATATATGCACACACACACACCAATTAACACTTAGAGAAGTGTTATTTAATTTTAGAAAGAAAAATAAAATAAGATTAATATAAAATTCAAATTTCTAACCTCGCCTAGAGAGGTGCATCCAGTCACAATCGCATTATGTGATACTTCAAGTGTGGATTCACACATTCATATTTTAATATTTTTCAAAAAATATAACACTACTATATATGATTTCAAGAGGGGACCATGGGTTCACGTGAACCCGGTGACCCCCATTATAGATAAACCTCTGAGTATACTCAAGTAATTAGCTTCTAAATTAATATGATTCATCCAAGAATTTACGTGTAGACGCCTTGTGTTTTTATTTATTTTATGGAAAAAAAAGTTAAAGATACCCATTCAATTTAGAGGAATATTTTCCGACCATTGTATGGGTATCTTCAACTTATTTTTGTTTATTATTCAAGACTATATAAAGAATTTATGTTTTTATTCCACAAACGATGTGGGACTCCATCAGTAATGTTATATGATCTCTTAAAGTGAGGTTATAGTCATTGTAAATTAATTACTATATTCAGAAAATTTTAGAATACTCTATTCTACTTAGTTGAGGCTTTGCTTCTTTCCAATCTATAAGAAATTCTAGTTTGAGATCAAATGTTGATGACCACTCAACTAATGGTTCCCTCAATTTTCTTTTAAATCCTCAAGTATATATATATATATATATCTTCTTTTTTTATTTTATTTATTTTATTGTGATTTGTTTTTACAAAAGCAACAATTATGGTGCATTTCAGAGGAACATTTTCCGACTAAACTGCACCAACAACTCTGCTAATATTTTATAATATTCAAGACTATATAAAGAGTCAATATTTTTCTTTCATAAATGATGTGAGACTACAACAGTAATGTTATAAGATTTTTTAAAGTGATATTGTAATTTTTGTAAGTCAATTACTATATCCTATAAATTAAGATTTAAAAAGTCATTCAACTTTCTTTTGATAATCACTCAATTACGAATATTGTATCTACAAAGTCGCCCCGACCCTCTATTGAAAAATTTTTCATGGAACTGATAGAAACCCCACTAGTTTTTAGAGATAATACTTAGTAGCACCTAGTTTTTTTGCAATAATAGGATTTTTACGAATTTTACAGTCAGAACCAAAAGATGCCCGAAATCTATGTATCGCGCGATACATGGGATTGAATTTGTGTAAATTTTATTTTCTATACACGATAACCATGTGATTTCACATGAAATCTCGTTTTGTTCCCTTGCCCGTAGCTCTCATCTTGCTCATCACTCTCCTAGTAGCCATATATATACATGCATCGATTGTGTATTTAGTGTGGATTTGCACTATAATGATATACATGGATTATATCGCTCCACCTTTCTCCTCTAATTAGTATATCTTGTAACATAATTAAATAAATCATTTTAAGTGTTACTTTCCTAAATAGATGATATGATAGAAAACTCGTAAGGATGTAAATACCTACTTATTGAGAATATAGATTGGATTTTCCCTTTTCCCATTAAAAATTGTTGAACATGCCATTTTTTATTTACTATTATGGTACTGTTCAACCATTCAAGCAAAAGGCTAAATATAAACACAAAAATCAGATTTCTAGGTAAATGAAGGCGGAAAAATTTACTAAGGAAAGAAAAAGGGTTGAACTTAGTAATTGGGCAATTTAGAGGAATTTTTTTTCGACTAAATTGCAATCACATCCACCTTATTTGTATATTATTCAAAACTATATAAAAAGTTGATATTTTTACTCCACAATCGATGTGGGACTCCAATAATAATGTTCTTTGAACTGATACCCCAATCTTCACAAATTGATTACTATGTTCTAAGATATTCTATACTCTATCCTTCTTAGTCGATGCTTGCAATTCTTTCTAATTCTATAAGAAATTCTAGAGCATGATAGGAAAATCTTCAGACATAAACAACAGTCATTCTCCATACACAAAAACTTCTATTAGTTGTTTGAGATAATATCTCATGGTTATTCAATTAACATTCTTTTTTCTTCAGGAAGTTACTTTACTTTCTTTTATTAACTCAGAGTCACTCAACTATGAATATTTCGCCTAAGAAGTCACTCAACCTAGAGGTGGTAGAACGAGGACCTTTGGATTGAAAGCATGAAGGCTATAACATCGAGTTTAGGGCTTATTCTTGGGCTACCTAGAAACTGCATACAAGAAGCTCCTACTTATATAAAAAAAAGTTTAGGAGGGGGGAGGGATAATAGGACCTTAGTTTAGCTAAGGTGTGTCTCTAGGATTTCGGTCATAGTCTAGGGGGCCACTTATGCATTTTCCCAAAATCTCAAGGCAAATGAAGTTATGCATAGACGCCTTGTGTTTTATTTATGTTATTGAAAAAAAAGTTGAAGAGGCCCACCCAATTTAGAGGAGCGTTTTCCGATTATTTGCATGGACATCTTCAATTTTTTTTGTATATTATTCAAGATTATATAAATAATTTATGTTTTTATTCCATAAATTATGTTGGAATCCATCAGTAATGTTGTATGATCTCTTAAAGTGATGTTATAGTCATCGTAAATTGATTACTATATTCAGAAAATTCTCTTACTCTATTCTACATAGTTGAGGCTTTGCTTCTTTCCAATCTACAATAAATTTTAGTTTGAGATAAAATCTTGGATGACCACTCAACTAACAGTTCCCTCAACTTTATTTTGTATCATCAAATATATATATATATATATATATATATTATTTTTGTATTTTTCTTAGAAAAGCAGCAATTATGGTGAATTTAAGAGGAACATTTTCTGACTAAACTGCACCAATATCTCTGCAAATATTTTATAATATTCTAAGACTATATAAAGAGTCAATATTTTTGTTCCTTAAATGATGTGAGATTTCAACAATAATGTTATACGATTTCTTAAAGTGATATTGTAATTTTTGTAAATTAATTACTATATCCTATAAATTATTGAATACTTTGTCCTCCTTAGTGTGTGTTTGTTCTTTCCAGATCTACAAAAAAAATATTCTAGAGCATGATCGGAAAAATTTCAGTTAAGGTATTTTTCTTAAAAAGTCACTCAATTTTATTTTGATAATTGTGAAATCACTCTATTACGAAAATTATTTATAAAATAAGTTCAGGAGGGTAATTGGACCTTAGTATAGTATAAGCGTTTCTCTGAAATTTCAAGCATAGGTTGAGGAATACTTGTGCATTATCCCTAATTTTTAATTTTTTTTTTGTCTAATTATTGTTTATTCATAGTAACAAAAAGAAAGTATGTACAAATTAACGGTTACTCGTTGTTAAGATCATATTTAGGTAATCACTCAACTAAGCGTTCTTTCACTAAAAAGTCACTTAGTTTTCTCTTATAATTTCAAAGTCACTCGACTATAAATCACTCAATCTATTTAATTTATTTTTCATTAGAATTTGCTGACATGCAATTTATTTAGAGCCAATTTTTTTTTTTTAAGAAATAAAGAGATATTCCCTCGAACCATTTAAGTATTGACTCGTCCCCACTTAATCCATCCTACTCGAAATATAGCATTGACCCTTATCAATACTAATTGTTAGCAATAACACATAACACTTTAAAATATTTCTCTAATAACTTATTTTATATTTCTCTAACACTAAAAGAAGCAATATATTTAAGAAATATGGAAGAGGCGACTCGAGAGATATTATTTTAAGATTTAAATTTATCGATGCAATTACTTTTCAAAAATCTCAAAGCAAATGAATTAGATTGTTTTTTTTTATAGATTCTCTGTTCAAGAAAAAAATATCCAAAGAAATAGATAGTTATGTAACGAGCATAACAAGACAGAGCTAGAGAGCAAGATAATGAACCATTACACTAAGAAATTTATGTCATATGATTATTGCTCGTTTACCAAATAATGATGTATTCCTCTATAATAAAGTTCAATGCACTTCTCATGAATTCGCGAACAACAAAACACTCATATTGTCCCAATTCAAATACCTAACTGGTAGGAGCAATGTGCGGTGTGTATAAAGGGCATGGACTAGCTATTTTGAGTAGATTGTTGTAGATATAACAATAACGAGGTATCTTAGCTTGTTACATTGATATAAACATCGAGAGAAAACATTCAAATTTCAAGTGGCTAAAATTATTCTTAAATTAATTCACTGTATAAATATCACTAACTATTTATTGTTACAATGTTTTTTTTTTAACCATTTTAAAGAAGAATAATGAGAACAAACCCCCCTTTTTTTATTATATACCAAATAAGTAATAGACAATTTATTCGTAGACGCCTTGTGTTTTATTTATTTTATTTTATTTTATTGACAAAATGATTTGCTGAGAAAGAAGAAATAATTTAGAGGAGCATTTTCCGATTAAATTATATCTTCTTGCTCAATTATTTTTTCATTTTTTATATATTATTGGGATAATGCACAAGTACCCCCTCAACCCATGCCCGAAATTCCAGAGTCACACAAAGAGCTATTTTCAGTAGATTGTTGTAGATATAAAAATTTAGTATTTTCTTATTGTTTATGTGATTACATTACTTATAATGATATAACTTTTAAAAAAAAAGTCAGGACTAGTCCTTGACAAAACTATGAAAATGAAAAATATAGAAAAAATTACGTAATTACATATACTTCACTATCAGAGGCAGATTCACGGTTTCGAGTCTCTGGGTGCAAAGTAGGTTCATCAGTTAAATTAATTTTAGGCTTCAATCAAATTATTCATCTTCTCGGTCTATGAAAATATGAACAATAATAATATGATAATTTTGGTATTATATATACTACAAATTCTTTGCGCATGGGTCATGCTAATTTTTTCCTCATTATTTCAATTTTATCAGATGTTTCCAACGAAGCAAAAGTTTATCGTTTTAATTTAGATGCTCTTGTTGAAAGTCGAATTCAAGACCGACAACGGAAGATTTTTTTTCTCACATAATAGTTGGGAAAAATCACTTAGCTCAATTGGTTGACTATTTGAACTCTCACCTTACAATTTTCGCTTCCCTTCCCTACCTCCATATATAAATACAAATTTTCACCCCACATTTGATTGAGATCATAAAGTAAACAAAGTTAAAACTTTCAATTATACTATAAATAACATAAATATTCATCATTCATTTATAATTATACTCGACATATGAGCTAAGTATTTTGGGAGTAGTATTGAGCACCAATATGGTGACGCGAGTTCATATTAACTCAAGTCTCAATAAACCATGTAGCAAACATGGAGAGATAAATGATCATACTTTTTAGATGATTCCATAGTGCTTTTAGCATAGACTAGTGGATCCACTAGTAGTTCAAGTTCTATACTAAACGACAAGGTATAGAGCAGTTTTCTTGTAACATGAGGTAAGACGTTATACCATCACTTATGCTCATTGTGATGGTTGTCGGTTAGAGAATTTTCCACAGAAATTATATTACTTTAATATATAAGTAAAATTGAGTTTATTATTGTTTTATCTTTGATGAACTAAGTGTTTACACTGTTTTACAAGCTTTCTTTATATCGCATGTGTCCTTACTGCTTTATATTGAGTTGTTATTTCATGAGTTGAGCAAAGTCAAGGTAAGTTCATTCTTACTCCTTTCAAGCTTTATAATTGTTTAGCTTTTCAACTCACATACTTGTACATTAAACGTAATGATGTTGTTCGCCTATAGCATCTTATAATGCAGACGCAGGTAACCAGGTTCATCACGCAGCGCTTCGTTGATCCATCTTCAGCTCCAGAGTCGGTGGTGAGCCTCCTTGTAATCCGGAGGATTCTATTTATGCTTTCCAGTCTTTCTATTTCAGAATGTAGTAGGGTCTGTCCCATCATTCATAAAAGTAGTTTTAGAGGCTTCATAGACAAATACTTAGTAGTTCAATTGTGTCTCTTTATTTCAGGTTCTATACTTGAGACTTAAGTGTCATTTTGGCCAAAATAGTATTTAAAGTTATTTTATGAGAACTTTTTCAATTCTATAACTGAGTTAAGTGTCTTCCGTTGAGTTGAGTAAGCCAGGCAGAGGGTTTGCTCAAGGCCAACAATGGTCATTGGGTGCTGGCCACTTCCAGGGTGTAGGCTCGGGGCGTGACATTAGAGAAGTGTTATCTAATTTTAGAAAGAAAAATAAAACAAGATTAATATAAAATTCAAATTTCTAACCTTGCCTAGAGAGGTGCACTCAGTCACAATCGAATTATGTGATACTTGAAGTGTGGTATATTTTTCAAAAAATATAACTCTACTATATATGATTTTGGGAGGGGACCATGGGTTCACGTGAACCTGGTAACCCCCATTATAGATACGCCTCTAAATATATGCAAGTAATTAGCTTCTAAATTAATTGGATTCATCCAAGAATTGATGCGTAGATGCCTTGTGCTTTATTTGTATTATTGAAAAAAATGTTAAAGATGCACATTCAATTTAGAGGAACATTTTCTGACTAAATTGAATGAGCATCTTTAACTTATTTTTGTATATTATTCAAGACTACATAAAAAGTTTATGTTTTTATTCCACAAACGATGTGGGACTCCATTAGTAATGTTATATAATCTCTTAAAGTGATACTATCGTCATCGTAAATTAATTACTATATTCAAAAAGTTCCTGAATACTCTGTTCTACTTAGTGTAGCCTTTGCTTCTCTCCAATCTACAAAAAAATTCTAGTTTGAGATAAAATCTAAGATAATCACTCACTTATCATTCCCTCGACTTTATTTATATCCATCAAACACCACACACACTGCGCCACACACACACAAACACACACACACACAAACATATATATATATAGATAATATATATATATATATATATATATATTATATATGCATTGAAGCAAACAATTTGTGCGATTTCAGAAGGAAGTTTTCCGAATAAACTGCACCAATATATCTGCTAAATTTTATATATTTCAACACTATATAAGGAGTCCATATTTTTCTTCCATAAATAATGTCAGACTCCAATAATAATGTTATACAATTTCCTAAAGTGATATTGTAATTTTTGTAAATTAATTACTATATCCTACAAAATTATTGAATACTTTGTCCTCAGTCTTTGTTTGTTCTTTCTAGATCTAAAAAAAAATATTCTAGAGCATGAATGGAAAATTTTCAATTAAGGTTTTTATATTACAAAAGTCATTCACTTTCTTTGATAAATCAATCATTAACGAATCATTGAAATCTTACAAAGCGCCCACAACCAATTTGATTGAATTTTTCATGGGAACTGATAGAAACCCCACTAAGTTAGGAGATAATTACTAGAGGCACTTCTGTTGCAATATTAGGATTTTACAGATTTGAATGCGACACCAAAATATGCCGAAATATATGAATCTCGAGGATACTGGGGATCGCTAAAATTAGTATAATTTATTTTAGATACACATGCAGTTATCTCACTTTCTTCCTTGCATAGCCTCATCTTTGCTCGTCACGTCTTATATACACATACATATATGAATCTAGTGTGTATTTCGTGTGATTTGCACTATATGAGATACATAATTATATCGTTCACCTTTCTCCTCTAAATTGGTGTATATTGTAACAGAATTAAATCACATCTATCTAAATGTATATGTCTCAAATATATGCCTATGATAGCAACTGTAAGATTGGTAAGATACATACTTATTTGAAAAATATAGATTTTGATTTTCTTTTTTCATTTAAAATTTGTTTGACATGCCATTTTTATTTACTATATGATACTTTTCAACCATCAAAGCATAAGGAGGCTCTAAAAGTAAATAGAAAAATCAGATTTGCTAAGGAAAATGAGTCGGAAAATATTACTAAGGAAAGAAAAGTGTGGAACATAGAATTGCCAATTTAGAGGAAATTTTTCGACTAAATTGCAATAACATGTTCAACTATATTTGTATATTATTCAAAACTATATAAAAAGTTTATATTTTTACTCCACAATCGATGTGGGTCTCCAATAATAATGTTCTTTGAACTGATACTCCAATCTTCACAAATTGATTACTATGTTCTAAGATATTCTCGAATACTCTGTCCTCCTTAGTCGATGCTTGCAATTCTTTCTAATTCTATAAGAAATTCTAGAGCATGATAGGAAAATCTTCAGACATAAACAACAGTCGTTCTCCATACACACAAACTCCTATTAGTTGTTTGAGATAATATCTCATGGTTACTCAACTAACATCGAGTTTAGGGCTTAGTCCTGGGCTATCTAGAAACTGCATACAAGAAGCTCCTACTTATATAAGAAAAAGTTAAGGGGGGGATAATATGACCTTAGCTTAGCTAAGGTGCGTCTCTAGGATTTCGGTCATAGTCTAGGGGGCACTTATGCATTTTTCCAAAATCTCAAAGCAAATGATTTTATGCATAGACGCCTTGTGTTTTGTGTTTTATTGATGTTATTGAAAAAAGTTGAAGAGGCCCACCCAATTTAGAGGAGCGTTTTCCGATTATTTGCATGGACATCTTCAACTTTTTTTTTTGTATATTATCAAGGAGTATATAATAATTTATGTTTAGTCCACAATGATGTGAGACTCATCAGTTAATGTTGTATGATCGCTTAAAGTTATGTTATAGTCCATTCGTAAATTGATTACTAGATTCAGAAAATTCTGTTACCTTCGTTCTAATTATTTGAGGCTTATGCTTTTTTCCAATCTACAATAAATTCTAGATTGAGGATATAAAAATCTTGATGAACACTAAAACTTAGAGATATATGTATATATATTATATATATATATATCTATATAATATATATATATATATATATTATATCTGATATATATATCATATATCTAATGATATATATATATAATATAAGATATATATGAAGATAATGCACAAGTACCCACTTAACTATGCCTCACATCTCAGAGACACACTTATGACTATACAAATGGTCATATTAGCCCCTGAACTTATTTATTAATAATATTCTACTCCTTTCGACTTACGTGGCACATCTGTAGCCCAACACGGTTGACTTTTCTTTCACAACTAGTGTCACGGTTTTTTTTAAAAGGCCTAAAAGGGTAGAAAAAGACTTATAAAATAAGGTCAGGGGGGTACTAGCACATTAGTCTAGTATAAGGTGTCTCGGAAGTTCGGGCATAGGTTGAGGGGGGGGACTGTGCATTTTTTCCCATAGTTATATATATATCTATATATATATAGATATAGAATTAAGATAGATATAGAGAGAGAGAGAGATAGAGAGGTGAAGATATATATGAGTATATTATAGATATTATATAGATATAGATTATATATATAGATATATAGATAGATATATAATATATATTATATATAGATATATATATTATATATATATAATATAGATATATATATATATATATATATATTATTGAATATGAACCTCGAGAGAAAAAAACATTCAAATTTCAAGTGGCTGAAATTATTCTTAAAATTAATTCACTCTCATAATATCCTAAAATATTATTGGTACACAATAATTTTTAACCATTTAAACCTATATACCAAATAAGTAATAAAGAATTTATTCGTAGAGCCTTGTGTTTATTTATTTTATTATATTACAAAAGGATTTGCTGAGAATGAAGAAACAGTTTAGTGGATCAATCTCCGAATAAATTGTATCTTCATGCTCAACAATTTTTATATATTATTCAGCACTATATAAAGAGTTTATATTTTTATTCCACAAACGATGTGGGACTCCAATAATAATGTTATACAATATTTTAAGTTGACTGTACAGTCATTATACGTAAAATTGATAATATATTCAACGACACACTTATCGAATACGCTTGTTCTTACTTAGTCGGGGTGTTGGTTCTTTCAGCTACTTAGGTCGTTGGTTTTCTACTAGTTTGAGATCATGTTTCCGATAGTACACACATCACCCGGTGACGCCCATTAATATGCCTATGGAATATATTCAAGTAATTAGCTCTTAGATTAATAGGACTCATCCAAAAATGTATGGTGTTATAGCCGGTGTTTTATTTATTTTATTTTATTTTATTGAAAAAATAGTTTAAGAGGGCCACCTAGTTTAGAGGATCATTTTCCGATAAATTACATGAACATCTTCAACTTATTTTTGTATATTATTCAAGACTTCAACAATAATATTATATGATCACTTAAAGTGATATTGCAATTTCATAAATTGATTACTACATCTAGTAAGTTCTAGAATACTCTGTGTTCTCTTCATCTTAACTGAATATTTGAGATTTTTTTTATTGTTTAAAATAATTAAATTAATTAAGTTCAAGATGGATGTTTAAATTTGTTTCATATTTGCCATTTACTTTAGTGAAGTTTAATATTTTTCAGGACATTATTTACAAAGTTATATTTGTGATTTTATAAAGGATAATAGTGAAAAATATGATTTAAATTATGTCCTTGAGTGCTTTTCTTAAGTGTGCATTGCCTCATAAATTCAATTAATATGAAATAGAGAGAGTATATCATATGTTCACTCAACTTTGTTTGATAACCTTAAAGTCATTCAACTACGACTATTTTTTCTACAAAATCACTGACCTATATTTAACCGATTTTTTTCATGGGAATCTTTCAAAAACCACATTAGTTTAGTAGATAATTACTTAAATAAATGTCTAGTTTGCAATAGTACGAGTTTTACTAGATTTTGGTGCATTTAGTTATTCAGATGTGTCCCAGTCCAAATTCATATATCTCGAGATAGATCGGTCAAAATTAAGTGTTATTTTTTTAGTGTATCTGACTATTTGATAGCAAAAATATATGTATTTAAGTGTATCTTCCTCAATATATAATAGAAAAATCATTATAGTTGATAAGATACATGTTTATTTTAAAATATAGATTGAATATTATGTATATATATCATGAATGTATATTTAATAATGTAATATTAACCCTTTTTTCATAAAATTTGCTGCAATTTTTTTATTTAATATATGGTAGTTTTCAACCATTCAAAGCATAAAAGGCAAAATAATAAATGCAAATATCAGATTTACTAAGGTATAAATGAGTATGGAAAAAGAATATTCGAAAAAATACGTATTCATATGTTAATTATCAAAAAATAAAAAAGTGAAACAAAAGGTTGCAATTAAAGAAATATGTTTTTCAATTAATTGCAATATTATTCAAACGATATGTATATTATTCAAAACCCAATATCAAAAAGTGTATCATTTTACTCCATAAATGATGTGGGATTCCAATAATAATATTTTTCTTGAAGTGATACCACAATCTTCACAAACTGATTACTATGGTCTAGGATATTCTTGAATACTCTGTCCTACTTAGTCGATGCTTGCAATTCTTTCCAATTTTATAAGAAATTCTAGAGCATTATAGGAAAATTTCCAGACAAACAATTGTTATTTCCCATACATAAAAATCGCTATTAGTTGTTTGAGATAATAACGAGGTAGCTTGTGACAGTCAATATGAATATTGAGAGAAAACATTCAAATTTGAAGTGACTAAAATTATTCTTAAATTAATTCACTCTATAAATATAATTAAATATTTATTAGGATACAATAGTTTTCAACCATTTAAAGCAGAAGAGGCTAAATAATAATTCCCAAAATAGATTTATTTGGTAAAAATGAGTACCAAAAAAGGATAATAAAGAAAGAATAGGGAGAACAAACCAACACATATATAGTTATTCATATGTTTATATATATATATGTTATTAACATATACCAAATAAGTAATAAATAATTTATGGGTAGATGCCTTGTACTTTATTTGTTTTATTTCATTTTTTTAATAAAAAGAATTGAGAATGCAGATACAATTTAGTCGGAACATGCTCAACTTTTATTTTATATATTATTTAATACTATATAAAGAGTCTATATTTTTCTTCCACAAACGATGTGGGACTCCAACAATAATGTTACACGGTCTCTCAAAGTGATATTTTCATCATTGTAAATTGATTGCTATATCCAAAATTTTTTTGAATACACTATTCTACATAGTCGATCTTTGGTTCTCTCCAGATCCACACAAAAAATTCTAGAACATGATTCGAAAATTTTCAATTAAGGTTTTTTCTTATAAATTTACTCAACTTTCTTTTGATAATCACAAAGTTACTCAATTATAAATATTTTATCTACAAAATTGTCCAACCTTTTTAATTGAATTTTTCATGGGAAACTTGTAGAAATTCATTAGTTTACGAGATAATTACTTAGACGTTATATTTTTTTTTTTAAAAAAAATACAACCAATATTTTCATCTAAGTACATTTAAGATAATTTTTAAGCAAAGCAACAAATAAATACTAAAATGAAAAACAGAAATTCTATATAAAAAAATATTTTAACTAACTAAAATTATAAATAACTCAACATATTTAAAATGCAAGCTAACTACTGCCAATAGTTGGTATACCTTATTGGGAAAATACATAAGTATTCTCCTAGAAAATGACAAAAATTTCAGAGAGACACTTTACCTACACTAAGGTTCTATTACCATCTGAACATATTTTTTGTTTATAGTTTTATATATCTTTTTTTTTTACGTGGCACACTCCATGATTCCACCCAATTGAGGTTGTGGATTCGGAGAGTTCAAATACCCTTACATACTTGGCGCTCCTCCTCCCCGAACAACGAATGTCTCCCTGCGCGCCGCACCAGAAGCATTGACGCCTGCTTAAAACGCAAAGGAAGGGCTCAGAGGAGTCTGGCCCCAGCACATACCCTATGCTCACATCCAACTACGACCGCGGTTAACCAGGACTTCACCCGACAAAAAAACCGCCCCGGCAACATAGAGGGGGGGCCTCCGCACTAACCTTCTCACTCCCCCTCAACTAGTCCAACAAAGGACCACAACCCAAAGTCAAAGGAAAATAATTACAATAAAAAAACTAGAAAAGATATAAACCGCCACCACCCGCATACACCCCTATCCCCCCCCCCAATATTGTTCTGCTAGCTAAAAAAGCCCCCACACCCCTCCACCCCACCCCCTATAATCTCCCCATCCCAAAAAAATCTTCAGTGAAAGCTCCACCCGAAAACCCTCGTGATAACCCCTCAAACCCAAAACAACCACTCCTCCACCTCCTCCTCACCATTACTAATCCCAAATTCCGAAACACCCAACGTCTGCCCCCTTCTTCAACCCGCAACACAAACAACAAATAGCCCACTACATACCCTTCGCCCTCACTCTCAAAACATAACTACTAAAAAGACAAATTTCAAGACCACTCAAAACACCAACAAAACAGAAAAATTCAACATCTTCCAGGAGCCACAACTAGCTACTCCAAAAGACCAAAAAAAGTCGAAGAGCGCCGTTAAGGAACGCACCCACTCTAGCTCCAAGATGCGATTTCAGTTATCATCTCTAACTGCACTAACGCGGCCACCTCTCCAAGGCCAGAGCCACCCGCCGAGGGGGCCAACCGGGACCCCCACGAAATCATACCCACAAAAACACCTTACTGATAAAACTTCCCCCAAAACACTAATAAAATACAAGATCATAACACCACAAAAGAGAGCTAGCCCTATAAAACAAAGAATCCAACTCAAAACTTATCTTCAAAAAAAACAGGGTGCAAGATCCGGCGGGCTACAAAAGATTATAATAAATACAGAGAACTTCGACAAGAAACTTAGGAAGCACTCAATAATTAAAAACCCTAATTTGACTATTACCGCTAGTCAACCCACACGCAGAACCACAAATAAGTCCTTTCAACCACAAACAGTCCAAATACTTCACTCATTCCCCGAAGAAACGAACCGATGTACAAAAAATAAGTCCCACCCTAATTCAAAAATTCCAAAACACAAAAACACCATAACCCGGCTACTTACACGAACAGCAACACCAAAAAACATAAACAATAATCCACATACGCTACAAAAATACAATTCCCCTCACCACCCATAACCGAAATCACAAAATTTACTTACAAAAAAAATTTCCCCACCCGGACCGCACACATCAACCTTTAGATACAATAGTTGTCCCGAGAAGGCTGTAGACGGAGGAGGGGCCAATACTGATGAGCTAACCACGTGAAGACAAACAGTTCACAGATTCCGCGAAACCAGCGCTTCGCCCAAACGTCTTAAAATCCACTTTCATCGAGTCGCGCCATAACCAAAGCTCGCCCTATGTGAATCCCTGCGGGGGGGGGGGAAAACTACATTAATTCCGCTGTCAAATTCCTCAACCCACCCACCTATCCCCCCCCTTCAGCAACGTTCTTACCCAGAACACAGCTACTACTACATCAATCATCCACTTTATACATATTCAAACAACACCCCACCCCCCTCCTCATTTTCACCATCGCTCCCCCTACACGCTTTCACTACAAACAACAAAAGCCATCTAAATCCATTCTACAACGTCATTCTAGCCAACAAATACACAAACAAACCACCCATCCATCAACCCAAAGAAACAACCCCTAACTAATATTCGCGCCGGACGAAGGGAGCGTAAACCGACAATAAAAAAAGAACACCATATTCAGCCCCAAAGGCTCAAAGACACCATCAAACGACAACAGTCACAAAAATACAAAAACCCTAAAAACAAAACCTGCCAGAAAAAATACCCACCCTTCTACAATTCGCTATGCAAAAGAAATAAAATAAAATCACACGCACACCACCCCACCATTTATAACAAAAAAAAAAACCACACAGGCTAAAAGTAAAAAATACTACCAACAATTAACCTACAGATCGAAACAAATAAAAAAAAAGCATAGGACCGAGGATGCAAGAGTGACGAAGCCCCCGATTATACCGTCCCTGAAGAAGGAGGAACAGAACGGAGAGGGGGTTAGCCACACAGACATAACCTCCACCCTACCCTCCTCACCCCTACCGAACCCCTCTATTACCCGCTACTTCCCTCTCCCTTATTCCATCAAAATCAAACACAAACCCCCGCAAAAAACGAGAGGACTCGGAGTAGCAATGCGAGGCAAGAGAATCCATCCCCCATACGACAATTCGGTGAGTTGCAGAGAAGGGCGATAAGTGTAGTGAACTCGCTTTAGCCGCTCGTGTTGTGGAGTGTAGCATACTGTTTTTTTCGTATTGTGTAGTGTGCGTGTGGCAAAAAAAAGAAAAAAAATATTTGAATGACATGTAAATAAAAAAGGTACACAAAATTACACAAAAATAAGTCTAGAGGGTAATAAGACATTAAAATAGTTAAGGTGTCTTTGAATGCCACGTAAACTAAAAAGGTGCATTAATCATGTTTTAGATAGTCACTCAACTAAAGGTTCTTTCCTTAGAATGACACTCAGTTTTCTCTTATAATCTGAACGACACTCAATACCTACAAAATCACTTAACCTGTTTAATTTATTTTTTCGAAAGAATTTGCATGCATGCAATTTTATTTAAATCCAAAATTATAAGAAATAAAGAGATATTCCCTCAAACCATTTAATTATTTACCTCCCACTGATCCACCCACTTGAATGTAGGCATGACCTTTTCAATACTAATTGTTAGCAAGAACACATAACAAATTTAAATTATTCTCTAGTCATTCTTTTATATTTTCTCAACACTAAAAGAAGCAATATATTAAGAAATAGGGAAGAGTGTGAAACACTTTTCTTTTTCGGTGTGTTACAAAGAGCTATTTTTAGTAGATTGTTGTATATATAAAAATTTAGTATTTTCTTATTGTTTATCATGATATAACTTAAAAAAAAAGTCAGGACTAGTCCTTGACAAAACTATGAAAATGAAAAATATAGAAAAAATTACGTAATTACATATACTTCACTATCAGAGGCGGATTCAGGATTTCGAGTCTCTGAGTGCTAAGTAGGTTCATCAGTTAAATTAATTTTAGGCTTCAATCGAATTATTCATCTTTTCGGTCTATGAAAATATGAACAATAATAATATGGCAATTTTTGTATTATATATACTACAAATTCTTTGCGCATGGGTCATGCTAATTTTTTCCGCATTATTTCAATTTTATCAAATTTTTCCAACAAAATAAAAGTTTATCGTTTTAATTTAGATGCCCTTGTTGAAAGTCGAATTCAAGACCGACAACGGAAGATTTTTTTTCTCACATAATATTTGAGAAAAATCACTTTAGCTCAATTGGTTGACTATTTGAACTCTCACCTTACAATTTTCCCTTCCCTTCCCTACCTCCATATATAAATACAAATTTTCACCCAAAATTGATTTGATTGAGAACATGAAGTAGACAAAGTTAAAAATTCCAATTATACTATAAATAACATAAATATTCATCATTCATTTATAATTATACTCGACAAGTTTTTACATTTCTAAAACGATCAATGAGGATATCAATGCTTATACTTATAAATGGATCACGTTTTATGTAACACGCTAGTCAAATATACTTATAAATTACTATCCATATTAAGACAACTATTAGAAACAAACAAAAAAAATGGGCCGCTATCATATTAAGGAACCAAGTGAAAATTGCGAATTAAAAAACTCCCAGGGCTTCAATAAGATTCGAACTCACAACCTCCATATAAGATTATGACCCTTAGCCACCCACGCCAGAATTTGATTCCATGGGTGGCACGTTTAATATTTGTAATTATATTTTAGATATATACCAATATATATTAGAATTTTCGTCGAAGCCCGTGGGTGGCGTGCCCCCCCCCACTCACTCACTAATTAACACTTAGGTGTAACATCTCATACCTTGAAATAACTAAGATTAAGCTAAGAAATCAAGAATAATCATTTTTGGAAATAAATAGGGAAATATGGAAAATTCTCAGATTTTTAAAATTGAGTTTTTAGTCATTTTCAAACGGCCATAACTTCTAGCTCAGGAGGAGTTAGAGTGACTTCCTTATATGGTGGGAAAACCTTTGGGAAGATCTTTCCAACAGCACCAAGTTTACATATTTTCGATGTCGTATGAGGAAGATATGCCTTTCGGTAGTTGGGTTGTTGGACTGAGAAAGTCTAATTCAAATTTTAGCAAGGGTAAAGTAGTCTTTTCACCTAAGTATTGCCTAATTCGTTTTAAGGGGTTTATTAGGAGTAAAACCAAGTCCCAATCCAATTTTAACAAAGTTGACAACGGTTAGGGCTTTCAAGAAAAAGAGGACAGAAGAGGAAGATAAAGAATTCTTCAAGAATGCCAAGAATCGTTGCATGGATTTCGTCGAGGGTGATCCCTTTAAGGTATGTGAGATCTTTTGGTGTTGGGTTCGTTCACCCACACACCAACATGTTAATTCAGCAAGTTTTGTATTGATTGAATAATAAATCTTGAAGTTCTTGATGAACAAGTGTTGAATCCTTATTGGTAGAGTTGTAGTGTACCTTTAGCGGTTTTGATTCGTGTTTTCGGGCTGTTTATGAGTCTAAACTATTGGGTATTGAGTATATTAGTGATCCTAAGTGTTTTGGGGAAGATCCATGGAAGCTTGGGTGGTTTAGAGTTGAAAATCAGAGAAAAAAAGTCGGAAAACCCGTCTGACATGCCCTAGGGCACCGCGCCTACGCCAGAGCCCCTTCAGATAGACCTTGTTTTTCAGGTTCTGGCGCGCTACGCCAGCCAAAGCGCCTAAAGACAATGTCAGTCCATCAGGCTCTGGCGCCCCGCACCTATCAGAGCACCTGGGTCACTTAGAGATCTCATTTCTCCCCCAATCTTTTCGTACTAGTTCCTAAGTGATGTATCTATTATTCATAGTTGATTCTAACACTCTAAAGTACATCTAAACAACATGAAATCATCCATAAATATGAGATCATGATCCTTGAATTCATAATCCAATTCAAGGGAACTTAAGATCAAAATCAAAGAAGTTAACAGTCAAGTCTAAAAGTTAAGAAGCAAGTCAAAGTAAGCTCCTAAAGCATTCAAGAGTCATAAACAAACATTTTAACTTTGTTTTAAGGTTTAAGCAATGAGTTGAGCATAGAGTAAAGAATTGAGTTAAATTTTCAAAAACTATAGGTGACTAAGTATTCCCTAAAAGTTAAGTTTTAAGCTAAGCAGAGAGTAACAAATTGAGTTCACTTTTCAAGAGTTATACTGGAACTAAATAGTCCTTAAGAGTTTAAACAAAATGCTTTCAAACTTTTGAGAAAGAAAGGAAGGTAGACTTCCACAGAGCCTATGGCTACTTTTAGTAAAAGAAATAGGAAACTATGATTTTTAAGCAAGCTTTTGATGCTAAATTTGAGCAATTATCTCAAACTAGAGAAGAAGTTATTTTAATAACATATGAGCTAAGTATTTTGGGAGTAGTATTGAGCACCAATATGGTGATGCGAGTTCATTTTAACTCAAGTCTCAATAAACCATGTAGCCAACATGAAGAGATAAAGGATCATACTTTTAAGATGATTCCTTAATGCTTTTAGCATAGACTAGTGGATCCACTAGAAGTTCAAGTTCTATATTAAACGACAAGGTATAGAGCGATCCTCTTGTAACATGAGGTAAGACGTTATACCATCACTTAGGCTCATTGTGATGGTTGTCGGTTAGAGAATTTTCCACAGAAATTATATTACTTTAATATATAAGTTAAATTGAATTTATTATTGTTTTATCTTTGATGAACTAAGTGTTTACACTGTTTTACAAGCCTTTCTTATAGCGCCATGTTGTCCTTACTGCTTTTATAGTTGAGTTGTTATTCCATGAGGTTGAGCAAAGTCAATGTGTAAGTTCATTCTACTCCTTCAAGCTTTATAGTTGTTTAGCTTTTTCAAACTCACATACTTGTACATTCAACGTAATGATGTGTTTTGCGTACCTAGCCATTCTATAATGCAGACGAAGGTAAACCAGGTTCATCACGCGCGCGTCATTGATCCATCTTGAGCTACAGAGGTCCGTGGTGAGCCTCCTTGAATACGGAGGATTCATTTATGCTTTCAGCTTTCTATTTTAGAATTGTAGTAGGGGTGTGCCCAACATTCTCAAGTAGTTTTAGAGGCTTCAAGACAAAAATATTAGAGGTCAGTGGTGTCTCTTTATTTAGTTCTATACTTGAGACTAAGTTCATTTTGGCCAAAATAGTATTTAAAGTTATTTTATGAGAACTTTTTCAATTCTATAACTGAGTTAAGTGTCTTCCGCTGAGTTGAGTAAGCCAGGCAGAGGGTTTGCTCAAGGCCAACAATGGTCATTGGGTGCCGGCCACTTCCAGGGTGTAGGCTCGGAGCGTGACATTAGAAAAGTGTTATCTAATTATAGAAAGAAAAATAAAACAAGATTAATATAAAATTCGAATTTCTAACCTTGCCTAGAGAGGTGCACCCAGTCACAATCGCATTATGTGATACTTGAAGTGTGGTATATTTTTCAAAAAATATAACACTACTATATATGATTTTGGGAGGGGACCATGAGTTCACGTGAACCTGGTGACCCCCATTATAGATACGCCTCTGAATATATTCAAGTAATTAGCTTCTAAATTAATTGGATTCATCCAAGAATTTATGCGTAGACGCCTTGTGCTTTATTTATTTTATTGAAAAATATGTTAAAGATGCACATTCAATTTAGAGGAACATTTTCCGACTAAATTGAATGAGCATCTTTAACTTATTTTTGTATATTATTCAAGACAATATAAAGAATTTATGTTTTTATTCCAAAAACGATGTGGGACTCCATCAGTAATGTTATATAATCTCTTAGAGTGATATTATAGTCATCGTAAATTAATTACTATATTCAAAAAATTCTAGAACACTCTGTTCTTCTTAGTTGAGGCTTTGCTTCTCTCCAATCTACAAAAAATTCTAGTTTGAGATAAAATCTTAGATGATTACTCAACTAAGAAAAAATTCGTTCCTCGAGTTATTTTATATCCTCAGAATGTAGAGAGATAGATATATATATTATAATAATTAATAATCAAATTGTTCCAGTTTACATAGCAAATTAATTATTTATAGGAAACCAATTTTGATCCTAAACTTATTTCTACTTCTCTAGATTTTGAAGTTTTTTTTATCATGTGATTTCTTCATAGAGAGATTATTTTTATTTAAGTCCAATTTTGATCCTGTATAGCATCGATACTCTAAAGCGACTATTAGAAAAATTTTATCTCCTTTGAGTGGGAGGTCGAATCACTTCCACACTACATTAATCTATCGAGGCGACACAACCTCAAAACTTTCAACCTTGGCTATGCTACAGATAGCTGTTAATTTCTCTACAGTGACAACCACTCACACATGGTTTGTCAAATATAGCCCTGAATGACCAAGAAAGTAATTCCAGGATGGTTCTACGAAGGTGGAGCTGCTTATAAATATATATATATAATATATATAGATATATATATATATATATAATAATTTTATATATATATATTGCATTTCAGGTGCATTTCAGAAGGAACGTTTTCCGACTAAACTGCACCAATATACCTGCTAATATTTTATTATATTCAAGACTATATAAGGAGTCAATATTTTTCTTCCATAAATGATGTGAGACTCCAATAATAATGTTATACGATTTCCTAAAGTGATATTGTAATTTTTGTAAATTAATTAATATATCCTATAAATTATCGAATACCTTGTCCTCAGTCTTTGTTTGTTCTTTCTAGATCTACAAAAAAAATATATTCTAGAGCATGAATGGAAAATTTTCAATTAAGGTTTTTATCTTAAAAAGTCATTCAACTTTTTTTTGATAATCACTCAATTACGAATATTGTATCTATATAGTCGCCCCAACCTATTTGATTGAATTTTTCATGGGAACTGATAGAAATCCCACTAGTTTAGGAGATAATTACTTAGATGCACTCTAGTTTGCAATATTAGGATTTTTACAAGATTTTAGCGCACCAAAATATGTCGAAATATATGTATCTCGAGATACATGGGGATCAAAATTTAGTGTAATTCATTTTAGATACACTATATCCATGTGATTTCACATGAAAATCTCACTTTGTTCCCTTGCCTATCTCTCATCTTGCTCATCACTCTCCTATGTAGAAATATATATACATGCATCTAGTGTGTATTTAGTGTAATTTGCACTATATGAGATACATGATTATATCGCTCGCCTTTCTCCACTAAATTAGTATATCTTGTAATAGAATTAAATACATCTATTTAAGTGTATATTTCTAAATATATGATATGATAGAAAACTTGTAAGGATTGGCAAGATACATACTTATTTGAAAATATAGATTTGATTTTCCTTTTTCCATTAAAATTTGTGACTGCCATTTTTTATTATACTTATGGTTACTTTTAAACCCATCTCAAAGCATAAGAGGCTAAATAGTAAATACAAAAATCAGATTTGCTAAGGTAAAATGAGTCGGAAAAATATTACTAAGGAAAGAAAAAGGGTTGAACATAATCATCGCAATTTAGAGAAATATTTTTTCGACTAAATTGTAATAACATGTTCAACTATATTTGTATATTATTCAAAACTATATAAAAAGTTTATATTTTTACTCCAAATTGATTACTATGTTCAAAAGATATTCTCGAATACTCTGTTCTCCTTAGTCGATGCTTGCAATTCTTTCTAATTCTTTAAGAAATTTTAGAGCATGATAGGAAAATCTTAAGACATAAACAACAGTCGTTCTCTATACACAAAAACTCCTATTAGTTGTTTGAGATAATATCTCATGGTTATTCAACTGACATTCTTTTTTCTTTAGGAAGTTACTTTACTTTCTTTTATTAACTCAGAGTCACTTAACTATGAATATTTCGCCTAAGAAATCACTCAACCTTAAGTGGTAGAAACGAGGACCTTGGATGAAAGCATGAAGGGCTTTATAACATCGAGTGTAGGGCTTATCTTGGGCTACCTAGAAACTGCATACAAGAGCTCCTACTTCTATAAAAAAAAAGTTAGGAGGGGGGGAAGGAGAGATAATAGGACTTAGTTTGCTAGGTGGTCTCTAGGAGTTCGGCATAGTCTAGGGGGCACTATGCATTTTCCCAAAATGTCAAGGCAAATGAAGTTTGCATAGACGCCTTGTGTTTTTATTTAGTTAGTGAAAAAAAAGTGAGGAGCCCACCCAATTAGAGGAAGCATTTTCCATTATTTGCATTAGACATCTTCAACTTTTTTTTTTTTTGGATTATTATCAAGATTATATAACTAATTTATTTATTTTATTCCACAAACGATGTGGGAGACTCCATCAGTAATGTTGTATGATCTCTAAATGTATGTTAATAAAGTCATCGTAAATTAATACTAGATTTAGAAAATTTGTACTCTGTTCTACTCGTAGGTGCTTCTTTCCAATTTACATACTTATAGTTTGAGATAATCTGGATGACCACTAAAATAATAGTCCTCAATGTTAGTTATCATTTTCAAAGAACTATTTTATATTTTCTAACCTAAAAAAAAACAATATATCTAAGAGATATGGAAGGGACGACTTGAGAAATATTATTTTAGGATTTAAATTTATCGATTTGTAATTACTTTTCAACAAAATCTACAAAAGCAATGAAATTAGATTGTTTTTTAGAGATTATCTGTAAGAAAAAAATTTCGAAAAAAAAAAAATAGCTTGTGATGTGAGAGCCAAAATGAATGAATCATTAAGCTAAAAGAAATTTATGTCATATGATTATTGCTCGTTTACCAAATAATGATGTATTCCTCTATAATAAAGTCCAATGAACTTCTCATGAATCCGCGAACAAGAAAACACTCATATTGTTCCAAATCAAATACCTAACTGGTAGGAGCAATGTGCGGTGTGTATAAAGGGCATGGACTAGCTATTTTGAGTAGATTGTTGTAGATATAAAACCCTCTCCCATATTCACCCCCCCACACTGCATCCCCCCCTACTCCGTTCACTCCAATCCCCACCTTCACACTCCAATTTTAAATTCCTACAAACATACTACCCCTGCACGACCCACCCATTTATAATCTCCGCACCTAACCCCCGACACTTTCTCCGAGCCTTCCCGCTAGCTCTGCCACCGTTACGATATCCCAGAACCTTGGCTGCCAAACCATTTCAATCACCCACACTCCCCCCCCTAATACCATCTCTCCTCTCCACCCACCCCACTATCCTCTTCACACTACCTCAATAACCCCACCACCCCACCATCCCACCATCATGGCGTGTCTCTTGCTGTTTTAGCCACTGTTTTTATCAATTGCCTCAATCCTCTCCCCCCCAACCATCCTCTCCACCTTCACCACCCTTAACCCCACCCCACCCCGTCCCGAGCCTCCCCCTACCCCACACCCGCCCCTTCCACCAACCTCAAGACCACACCCCCGAACTTCCTTCTACTAAAATGCACCCCCTCCCATTAATACCAACCCCTCTCATCAATCGCCCGTGTTATCGTCTTCCCCCCAACACGGCCTAACCCTAACACCCCCGTACCCACTCCCTTTCATCCTTCTTTTACACCGCCCTGTCGAGCTCATACTTACTCTTAACGTTTTCTTTTTCCCCCTACCTCCCCCCCCCTCCTCCAGATATTCTCCTCCCTTCAGTATTTACCCAATCCGATTTTCTCCTTACCTATAGTTCTCTTGTGTGTCCCTTCAGGGTATGTCTCGTAGCCAGGTTGTCTGTCGAGCTTGTTACATTGATATGAACATCGAGAGAAAACATTCAACTTCAAGGGGCTAAAATTATTTACAATTAATTCACTCTATAAATATCACTAACTATTTATTGGTATATAATAGTTTTTAACCATTTAAATAAAGAATACGGAGAACAAACCTACATACCAAATAAGTAATAGAGAATTTATTCGTAGATGCCTTGTGTTTTATTTATTTTATTTTATTTTATCGACAAAATGATTTGCTGAGAAAGAAGAAATAATTTAGAGGAGCATTTTCCGACTAAATTATATCTTCATTTTCAACCATTTTTAATATATTATTCAACGAGTAAATATCTCAAAAGGTCACTCAACTATGTGAAATTATTTGAGAAAATCACTGAACTTAATTTTGTATCAATAAAGTCATTCAACTTATAGATTATCTTTTCTAAAGTCACTCAAGTTAAACTGATTTTTTTAACAAAATCACTATAACCAAAAGATAAAAGAGATAATTGCACAAATCATCCTTCAAATTTAGTTTTTTTAAATATTTACTTTCAATGTAGTTTATAATATTATGTTTATCTCTTATTTATTTATAATAATATAATGGTCTTTACTAATAATAGGGATATATTAATGTCAATAATTTATTTTGATATGTACATTTAAGTATAAAATTATGGAACGTGAAACTTTTGTCAAGTTTTTGATTTAGCCAATAACATGTCTTACGAATATTTTCCCTTTTTTAAATTAAGCGTTTCTTTATATATTTTATAAAGAGTTAAAAAAATGAATATTTTTGTAAATATTGTTACCTTTGTAATTCTAATGCATTTTTCTATTTTTCAGTCTATTAGTTTAAACGATTTCTATCAATAAAATAATGATGATGATGATGATTCTTGCCATTTATTTTTGTTTCGCCATAAATATTTTTAAAAATAAATTACTAACACAGAAAGTGATTTAAATAATGGGCAGATGATATTTGAATATAAAACAAACACTGGATCTAAGATTAGTACGGAATATCGTTTCATTATCAAAGTTTAGAAATATTTGTTTCAAAGCCTATTCACATAATTATGGTTAAGTCATAGATTCTTATTGGAGATGTGTATTGGACTAGAAAAAAACTAGTAATGGAAGGGGAGCCAAATTCGTATTTTAGATTCATAATGGGTTTAAGAAAATAATATTAATAAAAAAAAACTAACAAGAGAGCTAAGTATAATATTAAGACTAAGCTGAAAGAAGTATTACCAAACTAAACTTGTAGGGTGAGTTCTGCAATGATTCTTGTATCTTGGGTTATAATGATTTTCTAAAAAAAATAGTTAACGTGAATGATTTTATAAAAGAAAATTTGTAAGTGTAAGTGACTTTCTCAAGATTAATTCAACCTTCCCATAGTTGAGCGTGACCTTTGAGATATATACTCAGTATTAAACAAATATAAAAGAGTAGATATATTTTAATTCCACAAGCGATATGGGACTCCAACAGTAATGTTATATGATTTATCAAAGTGTTATTTTCGTCATCGTACGTAAATTGATTACTATATTCAGAAAATTCTCAAATACTCTGTTCTACTTAGTCAAGGCATTGCTTCTTTCTAGATCTACAAGAATTCTAATTCGAGATAATATTTCAGATGACTACTCAACTAATTCATGATGACTGACATCCACACCAATCTCACTATACATAATTAACTCAATCAATCATCTAAGACAAAAAGTATCTAGTCTAAAATATATTACGGAACACACCAACTAGATGAGCTTTTGGGAACATAGTAAGCCGTATTTACATTATTTCACTTAAATGTGTTTATTCAAACAAAAATTTGACTTTTTTTCAATTTTTTTTCTCGTAAATGGTACAAGAATATTGTAATTTAAACAAAATATAATAACAAGATATACTCTTCGCATTGAATATAATCGAGAGAGAACATCTCAAATTCAAGTCACTAATTGTTCTTAAATTTTATTATAGAAAGATTATGAGTGAACAAACCTATACCAACACAATAGTTATATGTAAGGATTTTAAATGTTTAACCATATACATATGAAAATAAGAATATATGTGGAGACGTCTTGTTTATTTATATTAGTGACAAAAATTATAAAGAGGTAGAACAAGTTAGTGGGAACATTTTTGATTAAATTGGATTACATCTTTAATAATTTTTATATATTATTCATTATTAATAGTCCATATTTTTTCCCACAAATTGATGTGGGACTCCAATAAGTAAGTATAACTCTCTTAAGTGGATGTTATAATCATGAAATTAATTATTATATTCAGAAAATTCTCGAATACTCGATTCTATAAATATATTATTTTTGACAAAAGCGTCAGAAGATTATTGTGCATTTTAGAGGAACATTTCCGACTAGACTGCACTAATTATATTATTCAAGACTATATAAAAAGTTAATATTTTTGTTCCATAAACGATGTAAAACTCCAACAATAATGTTATACAATTTCTTAAAGTGATATTATAATTTTTGTAAATTAATTGCTATATTTAGAAAATTCTCGAATACTTTGTCCTCTTAGTCTGTGTTTGTTCTTTCAAGATCTAAAAAAAACTTCAGGAGATCAGGAAATTTGAAATCAAGGTTTTTTGTTCCTTAAAAATCATCGCAAAGTCACTCAATTACGAATATTTTACCTACAAAATCGCCTCAACCTATTTAATTGATATTTTCTTGGGAGACTTATAGAAATCCCACTAGTTTAGGAGATAATTACTTAGATGCACTCTAGTTTGCAATATTACGAATTTTATCAGATTTTAGCGCAATCAGATATGTTGAAATACATGTATCTCGAGATACATGGGGTCGAAATTAAGTGTAATTTATTTTAGATATACTATATCCAAGTGGATTTCGCATGCATGTATCTGAGATACTCAGACCAATCTCGCTTGCCTCCTTTGCCTACCTCCAATCATGCTCGTCACTCTCCTATATTACAACTTATACAGAATTCTAGTGTTATCTAGTATGATTTGCGCGATAAAAGATACATGATTATTCTAACTTCTCCTTTTTCTTCGATTTTAACGTAATCTAGTCGAAGAATTAAAGACATCCATATAAGTGTATTTTCTTAATATATATGAGTTTAGAAACTCCTAATGTGTGCCTAAAATACGTGGACTTATTTAAAATTAGATTTGTTTTCTTTTTCATTAAAATTTATGGACATGCCATTTTATTTACTATATGGTAGTGTTTTACCTTCCTCAAAGCATCAGGAAAGAATACGTAGTACTTATCATAGTGCAAAATAAAAAAAATTGGAAAGACGTTGAAGCCATTTAGAGAAATATTTTTTCGACTAACTTGCACAACACGTTCAAACTATCTTTTATATATTATTCAAAAAACTATTATAAAAATGTTAGTTTTATTCACAATCGATATGGGACTCAATAATAATGTTTTTTAAAGTGATACTGCAATAATCTTCACAAATTTGATTACTATGTTTTAGGATATTTCGAAATACCTGTCCTCTTTAGTCCATGCGGTTTTTACTAGGGCGGGCTGTCTCGGAAACCTCAGTCATACTCAGAAATGGTTACTTGTGCATTTCCCAAAATCTCAAGGCAAGATGAATTAGATGTTTTTCATAGATTCTCTGCTCAAGAAAAAACCAATTTCCAAAGAGATTCAGCTTTCACTGGAACGAGGCAAAACAAGAGATCTACGGATGGCAAGATTAATAAATCATTACGTTACGAGATTCATGTCATATGATTATGATGGTTTACCAAATAATGATGTATCTCAATAATACGGTTCAATGATATTCTCACGAAATCGCAACACAACCAACCACTCAATTGTCGCAATTCAAATTACCTACTGTAGGAGAAATGTGCGGTTGTGTATTAAAGGGTTATGGATATCCATTGAGTGAGATTGTTGTAGATATAACAATTAACAAGTATCTTAGGGTTGTTACTGATATGAACATCGAGAGAAAAACAATCAACTTCAAGTGGCTAAATTATTTTTAAAATTAAATGTCACTTATAAATATCACTAACTATATATTGGTATATATACAAAGTTTTTAACAATTTAAAAAGACTACGGAGGGAGAAACAAACCATTACCAAATAATTATAGAGTCATTGATCCGTAGCTCCTTGTGTTTTATTATTTTATTTTATTTATTTTATTGGACAAAATGATTTGCCTGATGAGAAAGAAAGGAAAGAAGAAATAAGTTGAGGAGCATTTATGACTACAATTATATCGTCATGCTAATATTTTTATATATTATTTCCAAATAATATAAAGAGTACATATTTTTATTCTAACAAGCGATTTATGGGACTCCAACGGTAATGTTATGTGATTCTTAATTCCCCAATCCTCCCACCATGTGATTATTTTCGTCATGTAGTAAATTGAGCCTATATTCAGAAAATTTATGAAACTCTATTCTAATTGTCGAGTGATTGGTTCTTGCTTAGACCGATGAAAATATAGTTCGAGATAATATTTCAGATGACCACTTCAAAATAATCATGGTGACTGGGACATCACACGAATGCACGAACATAATTTTAACTCAATCAATCATCTATTCAAAAAATAGCTAAAAATATCCAAGAGTAGCTGGTTATGTGACGAGCATAACAAGAGAGAGTAGAGGAGCCAAGATAATGATCATACGCTAAGAATATGTATGTCATTGAATTATTTGCTCGTTTGCCAAATAATGATGTATTCTCTATAATAAGGTTCAATGAATGTCTCCGAAACGTAACAACAAACCCTCATATGTAGCAATTGAGTATAATCGATATATAGGAGCAAGGTGTGGTATGTATAAAGGTTGGGACTATTTATTTTGAGTTAGATTGTTGTAGATATTATTACAAGAACAAGGTATCTGTACATTGAATAGAACAGCGAGAAAAAACATTTCAAATTTAAGTGGCTGATGAAGAGTATCTTAATTAAGTCACGAGATAAGAGCACTAAAATTTCTTGGTATACAATTAATTGTGGAACCATGTAATACCTAATACCAAATAGTAATAAAGCATTATTCGTGTTAGAGCTTGGTTTATTTATTTTATTATATTACAAAAGGATTTGCTGAGAATGAAGAAACAGTTTAGTGGAGCAATCTCCGAATAAATTGTATCTTCATGCTCAACAATTTTTATATATTATTCAGCACTATATAAAGAGTTTATATTTTTATTCCACAAACGATGTGGGACTCCAATAATAATGTTATACAATATTTTAAAGTGATGTTACAGTCATTATACGTAAATTGATTACTATATTCAGAAAATTCTCTGAATGACGCTATTTTAATTATTCGGGGTTGGTTTCTTTAAAGATACTTAGTCGTTGTTGGTTCTACTGTTTGAGATCATTGTTTAGATGTCACCACAACCATACCCGGTGGACCACCACTAGATATGCCATGAGTATATTCAAAGTATTAGCTCCTAGATTAATAGGATTCATCCAAACATTTATGTGTTAGCCTGTGTTTTATTTATTTATTTATTGTATTGAAAAAATAGTTTAAGGGGCCACCTAGTTAGAGGATCAGTTTCCCGAAAATTTACACGAACATCGTCAACGTATTTTGTATATATTCAAGACTTCAACATAATTATATGATTCACTCTAAGTGATATTGCAATTTCATAAATTGATTACTACATCTAGTAAGTTCTAGAATACTCTGTGTTCTCTTCATCTTAACTGAATATTTGAGATTTTTTTTATTGTTTAAAATAATTAAATTAATTAAGTTCAAGATGGATGTTTAAATTTGTTTCATATTTGCCATTTACTTTAGTGAAGTTTAATATTTTTCAGGAGATAAATTAAACTAAGATCAAGTCACTTAACTTTTTTTGATAACCTTAAAGTCATTCAACTATGAATATTTTTCCTACAAAATCACTGACATATTTAACCAATTTTTTTCATGGGAAGCTTACAAAAACCACATTAGTTTAGGAGATAATTACTTAATTAAATGATTAGTTTGCAATATTACGAGTTTTACTAGATTTTGGTGCATTTAGTTATATATTCAGATGTATCCCAGTCCAAATTCATATATCTCGAGATAGATGGATCAAAATTAACTGTTATTTTTTTCGGGGAGCGGGTGAGGGGCGAGCAGAAATAAGGGAGTGAAGGGGGGAGGTCTCAAGAGAGGAGACAAAATCATAAGAGTGGATAAGAGATATATTATTTTAAAAGATAGAGGGAAGATCGAGTAGAGAGTATGAGAGAGAGAGAGAGATAGATGTGACGAGATAGGAGATAAGATCGATATATTATAGATATATATATATAGATATATAGTATATAGATATATATCTATTAGGTAGATATATATATATATATATATATATATTATAATATATAGATATATATATATATATATATATATTATATTATATAATATATTCTGAAATTGGTATGTTTAATCATGTAATTTTAACCTGTTTTCATAGAATTTACTGCAATTTTTTATTTAATATATGGTAGTTTTCAACCATTCAAAGCATAAAAGGCTAAATAATAAATACAAATATCATATTTACTAAGGTATAAATGAGTATGGAAAAACAAGATTCGAAAAAATACGTATTCATATGTTAATTATCATATAACATAACTAACAATGTGTGACGCTCTGTGCAAAATAAAAAGTTGAACAAACATATTGCAATTTAAAGAAATATTTTTCCAACTTAATTGCAATGATTTATTCAACGATATTTTTATATTATTCAAAACAACATAAAAATGTGTATTATTTTACTCCATAAACGATGTGGGATTTCAATAATAATGTTTTTTTTCTGAAAGTGCAGTAGATACCACAATCTTCAAAAATGATGGAATATGTATGAATATTCTCGAATACTTGGCCTCCTTAGTCGATGCTTTGGAATCTTTCAGTTGTTATAAGCAATTCTAGGAGCATTATAGGCAAAAATTTCGACAAAACAATTGTAGTGTTATACACAAAAACCGCTATAGTTGTTTGAGATAATAACGAGATAGCTTGGTTACGTTGAATATGGAACATGAAGGAGAAACATTCAAATTTGACATGTGACTAATATTATTCTTACACTTAAGTTACTCTATAAATATAACTAAATATTTTTTTTAGGATACAATAGTTTTCAACCATTTAAAGCTGAAGAGGCTAAATATATTCCCAAAAACGATGTTAAGGTAAAAACTGAGTAATTAAAAAGGACTATTAAAGAATATTCTTTTTATTTTTATATATGTTATAACATATACCAAATAATCTAAAAAGAATTTATGGGTAGGGAATGCCTTGACTTATTTGTGTTATTTCATTTTTTGCTAAAAAGAATGAGGAATGCCGACACCATTAGTGGAGCATTCCGATTAAAATGGTATCCATGCCTCATCTCTAGTTTATATATTATCGTATTGTGATAAAGAGTATATTTTTTTCTTCCACAAACGATGTGGGACTCCAACAGTAATGTTATACGATCTGTTAAAGTGATATTTTTATCACCGTAAATTGATTACTATATCCAGAAAATTTTCGAATACACTATTCTACTTAGTCGGTGTTTGATTCTTTCCAGATCCACACAAAAAAATTCTAGAACATGATTCAAAAATTTTCAATTAAGGTTTTCTTCTTAAAAATTTACTCAACTTTCTTTTGATAATCCAAAAGTCAGTCAATATAAATATTTATGCTATTAAAATACCCCCCTCCCAAACCTAGGTAATTGAAATTGGTCTATACGAAACTTATAAGAATTCACTAAGTTTACGAGATAATTTACTAGACGTTATATTTTTTTAAACAAAATAAATCTACACACCACACCAATATTTTCATCTAACTACATTTAAGATAATTTTAAAGCAAAACAACAAATAAATACTAAAATAAAAAAGAGAAATTCTGTATAATAAAATATTTTAATTAACTAAAATTATAAATAACTCAACATATTCAAAATGCAAGCTAACTATGGATAATAGTTGGTCTACCTTATTGGGAAAATGAACAAATATCCCCTTAGACAATAACAAAAATCTCAGAGACATACCTTATCTAAACTAAGGTCTGTATTATCACCGGAACTTATTTTGGTTTTTTGTAATTTATACATCTATTTTTTCTTTACGTAGGCACACACTCAGTGACTCCACCCAATTGAGGGAATGAAGGAGAGCATATTTGATGCCACGTAAATCAAAACAGGTGCACAAATTACCAAAAAAAATAAGTCCATTGGTGTTAAAGACTGAAAATAGTTAAGGTGTATTCCTTAATGGCCACCGTAGTGTAAACAAAAAAGGTGCACTAATTATGTTTCAGATAGTCACTCAACTGAATGTTCTTTCCTTGGAATGACACTTAGTTTTCTCTTATAATCTGAACGACACTCAATACCTACAAAATCACTCAACCAGTTTAATTTATTTTTTTCGAAAGAATTTGCATGCATGCAATTTTATTTAAATCCAAAATTATAAGAAATAAAGAGATATTCCCTCAAACCATTTAATTATTGATCCCTCCCCACTTGATCCACCCAACTTGAAATGTAGCATTGACCTTTTCAATACTAATTGTTAGCAATAACACATAACAATTTAAATTATTTCTCTAGTCACTTCTTTTATATTTCTCTAACACTAAAAGAAGCAATATATCTAAGAAATATGGAAGATGTGAACTTTTTCATGTGCGGTGTGTACAAAGAGCTATTTTCAGTAGATTGTTGTATATATAAAAATTTAGTATTTTCTTATTGTTTATCATGATATAACTTAAAAAAAAAGTCAGGACTAGTCCTTGACAAAACTATGAAAATGAAAAATATAGAAAAAATATTAAGTAATTACATTACTTCATATTCCGAGGCGGATCAGGGGATTTCGAGTCTGGGTGCTAATAGCGTTCTGGTGGGAGGTAGCAGAGTTGATGCGGAAATAGAGGGAAAGGCGAGGAGGAAAGGACTTTGAAAGGTTTTTAGAACTTGAAAGTTGGGAAAACTTGAGAAAGTCCTCTAATTGCTTTATGAAAAGGCAATAGTTCCTCATCAGGTTTAATGGAAAAGGAAAATAGGAGAGTTTAAATAAAAAACATCCATTAATTTTAAAAAGGGTGGGAAAGAGGGACCCCCCTCGAGCCGTCGTCTTCGTCGGCTCGTTCGTTGCGCTTCGGATTGTTTGGCAAATGATCGATCGAGAGATTAATTTTTGGGACAAAATTTATGTTAATTATTTATTAATTAATTTAAAGGCCAAAAATTATTTTCAAAAATTAGTTGATTAAACCGAAATTGTTTTTCAAAAAACCCGACCCGACTCGGGATCTCCGCCGCGAGCAGTGACCGTTTTTTAAATCTCCGTTATATTATTCCCGCCATGATGTTCTAAAGGTTTGCAAACGTTCAGGAACAGTCAATACATTTGAAGTCTGGAACCTTTCATTAATGGTAGTGTCTAATCTGAAAGGTGAACTTCAGATATATTCTTCTTGCCTATAAATACCATTCAGTATTCAGATTATTACTACGAATTTTTATGGATCTTCCTTTTCTTAAAAATAATTTTCTTCTGTAACTTTCCCTGCTGTGGGATTGATTCGCTCGACAGTAGAGTTTTGGTACGATTACTCTATGCATTTTAAATCATTTACCCTGGGAGGTTAAGTCCCAAACAACTCGGATATAGAGGGGAACTATTTCCTTAAAGGGGACCACTGTGACTTCAGGGACTTGATTTCCTTCCTAAATTTTCAATAAGAGTATTCAAGATTCTGGTACGTTTTTTACAGATAAATTATTGTTTCAAATATAAATTTCTGTTCATCTATCTTTACTGGTTATAAAAAATCTCATTTACTTAGGTTTCTGAATGATTTATTAGAACCAGTAATTTCGATTTTATAACACAGATTGGCAACAATCTAAGGAAATTATTTAAATCTGGGTTTATGGTGGAGACAAAATCTTGGATTTTATTACTCTTTAAGTCTGAAATTATATTTTTATGCTTAATTATAGTGTATCAATTTTTGGTTATCAGTAAATGGAAAACACTCTGGGTTTACAGTGGCTGTTGCTGCACCCAACCCGACCTCTTGTATCAAAGCATAACCGGTAAATAATTACAGGTGTGAATTTTAAAGGATGGCAGAAGCACGAGATTTTTCTGATTACCACTCTTGGCTCCAGGAACTTTACAAGTGAAGATACTCCAGTTCCTGCTGATGAATGCAAGACAGGGAAGGAAAAAATTATGATTGTTGAAGTATGGAAACAGGTCAGAACTGCTATGTAAAGGTTACATTTGAGTGCTTTAGAGGTATGACTTATATACGTCTATAGTGCAATAACAACTTCAAAAGAGTTGTGGAATGCCACGTGAGAAGAAATAAAGTACAGAAGATTCTGCTTGAAAAGTTGTGGTCGGCAAAGTTTTTAGACTATAAAATGACAGATAGTAAAACTGTTGGATCCAAAAGTGCTAGAACTTCAACTTATTCTCCATGATCTGATTGCTGAAGATATGGTAGTAGTAATGAAGCTTTTCAAGTGGCTGCCATGATCGAGAAGGCCTCCTTCGTGGAATGTTTCAGAATTATCTATAAAGCACACACAAGCGTAAAGAAAAGAAAGAACTGAAGATCTTTTGTGATCGGCTCAAGATGGAGGAAGATAAACAGGAAATGGCCGAAAATAGAAGGTCGCGTAAGGTTCAACAATCATTGGAGTAACTAGTTGGAAATCCCAAGAGTGGGTCTCGACTCAGGCCACTAGAATCTTGCTCCTGTCAAAAGAGAAGCCTTTGCAACA
>JAKWJA010002489.1:3221428-3491995 GCA_027704765.1 Solanum habrochaites | reverse complement strand
AAGGACTAGAAAAGGAAGGATCGAGTGTCAACGCTTCCGACACCAAGGATAGTATAATGGCTCGGGTTGCCACTTTCCGGGACCAAGATCAACAGTATATAACATGACAGAGCCCACACTGAGTGTCACGATTACCGACAACGAGAGTAAATAAATTCTTACATGAATCTTTGAAAGATACTAATATACTCAATCCAAAGAATCATGTTTCCCAACTAGTATGATTGAGGAGGCCTGCGCCACTCATTGACGTGCTTGGTGTTGTAACGAAAGACTATGGTACAATTGTAAATGCTGCATGCTAAGGACATTTATTTGATTTTACTGATGATTACTTGATAATAGAAATACATTTTCTATTTTAGTTGGGCCGAATGACCTACTCCGTACTTGTGGTTTGTACTGACCCCCCCTACTTATTATGTTTTTTCTTTTTGGTAGCATCGTGGTATTCAGCACACGTACTGCCTGTCATCTCGACTCAACAGTAGTTCAAGCACAGTCTTCTTCACAAAAAATCAGACAATACCGTCTTCGGGTGAGCTAAGCTTCTAGCTGGACTGATCTCTCACTTCCTCATGTTCTTGATGCCTTGAAGTTTCGCATCACACTGCTTTTATTTGTTTTAACTTTCTTAGAATACCTTAGTTTACAGTAAATGGATCATAGATGTCTAGTGGTGATAGACTTCCAGATTTTGGAATTAATAGAAGTTAATTTTACACAAGTTATTGAATTGTGACTTTTTTATTTATAGTTTAAGTCTTCCGCATTACTTTATGGTAGATATTGAAATGAAACATAGATAAGGTTTAGATTGGTTGGTTCGAGCTCACCATGGGAGGTTAAAAAATGTGGGTGCCAATGTCAGCAGGTCCTAAACTGTTTTGGGTCCGTGCAAACTGGGTATCAAAGCATATAGGTTCGTTGGTCTCATCACACAAGAATAGGTCTAGTAAAAGTCTTAAAAGAACGGTAGGGGACCTTTACTTTTCTTTGAGAGGCTTAAGACTTTAAGGCATTCCATTCTTTCTTTCTTTCGTTCGTTCTTTACTTTGGATCCAATTGGTGAATCCTAGGGGATACAAATTGGTACTGACCATCTTCACTCTAATTTCGCAATGGTTAGAACTAGAGCAATGACCTACTCCAACATCAACATCAGCAAGAAAGATGGCATCTGAGCCCAGCAGCCGGGCTGTACTCGAGTGCCAACAGTGGCAAGGCCGCGGTAGAGGGTCGTGGGAGGAACGTCCCTCATATAGGAGAGTACTAGCAACTTTAGCCCCTCTGGTTCTAGGAGGGCGGTGACTCTCCACCGACTGAGGAAGAGTAGAGAAGGGATGATGGGTTGACTAATGGAACAGCGTACGGAGGTGAATGAGGAAATGCCACCCGCACCACCTACCCCAGAAATGATCATATCAGGTCTGCTGTCTTAGTTGGGTTGTCTGATCAGGGGCAGCCACCTCCAGTGTTTTTTCTTTCCGTGCACCAACACGCTGCAACACCTCCCGGTTTCCTCAGAGGTACAACTGCAGCCACTATGGTCTCCTCCGTATGGATGCCTGCACTGGACATAGGCACGTTTTCACGGCTGACTACTTGCCTATAATGACGAATGATAGCATGACTTTTTGTAAGTTCTTGCAATTTGAAACCTCCAGGCCTTCAGGGTGCAAATCTAGGATGCTACGATTTTCTGGTTGACTGTCATTAGCTACTACACAGATGGGTATCGTAGAACGGTTTGGTGGTGAGTTCGTGAGTTATCAGTTTTCAAGGGAACGCCAAATGTGGTGGCGGTCACATGTTGAATTCAACCAACAGAGGCCCCACCTAATGACCTTGGGCCTCATTCTCTAGTTTGTTTTATGGAAAATTATAACCCCCTACTTTGAGGATAGGAAAGGGAATGAGTTTTTTTTGAGCCTAGAGCAAGGTAGGATGTCGGTCAATGCTATGAGCTAAAATTTCGTGCACTATCAATTGCCACCAGCACCTATTGTTTCCCGTCCACAAAATAGCGGATTCGCCGTTTTTGTGAAGGGTTGAGATCAGAGTTGCTAATTTCAGGCCTTACAGGAGCGGTACTGAATCCTTCCAGAAGTGGTAGATTTTGTAGTAGAGGGGAAGGAGTGAACCAATGAATTCACCACGGCGTCGACATCAAAGAGGTTTGAAGGGAGGTGATTTAATATGGTCTTAACTCTAGAGGGACAGGGTTCCGGAGGTTACTCGTCGACCATCGTCTTCACTACAGACGGTGTTGGGGTCCACCTCAGACCGGTCAACATTTTTCCTGAGAGACCTATGCGTGAATCTTATAGAGTGTTTATGGGTGTGGGAGACTTGGGCATATCAAGAGTATTGTCCAAAACGAGTGATAGACCCCAACATTAGAGGTAGAGGTGGTCATGGCAGAGCCGTTATTTCCGGATGGACGAGTGGTCGAGGTATGGTGGTCACCAAAATGGCCGGGGTGATGGGCAACTGGAGCCGCACTACATCACAACATGGTAGGGGCAACGGACAAACAAAACGAAGGGCCCTTGTTATGCTTTCCTCCCTGGGAGAATCAGAGGCGGAGACATCTGAGCTGTCATCACCGTAATCTTCTGGTTGTGATTGCATGTCTTCCTCCGTATTGTTTTAGATCCTGAATTCCACATTTCTTGTATGGTATCTTCCTCATTTTGTGCTGACTGGTCTAAATTTTACATTTGAATTACTTGATACGCCTATTCTTGGTTTCTACTCCGGTGGGTGAGTCCTGTGGTAGTTTGAAGCAGGTATATAGGTACTTGTTTGGTGAACTTTGTGGGGAGCAAACACTTATGTAGATTTGGTGTATCTACCTTAGATGGGTTGATTTTGATGTAATTCGGGGGTTGACTTGGCTTCTCTTCTCCGCCAATTTGCGATCTTAGATTGTAATGCTAAAACGGTGACGTTAGCCAAGCCTTGGCAGATCCAGTGTTTAAGTGTGGTATGGTGACTACACTTCTAATCCGGTGCGTAGAATCTCCTTTCTTCTTCGTGCTAAGAAAATGGTTAGTAAAGGGTGTTTAGCGTTCTTTCTTGGCACATCTCAAGGATGACACTACCCAATACCTTCGCTTGAGTCGGTTTCGTGGTCCGGAGTTTTCTTGATGTATTCCCTGCAATCTTCCCGGGTATGCCCCCCAGATAGGGATATTGGACTTTCTTTTTGATTTGAAACCGGGTACTCGCACCTTTCTATACCCCCTTATAGAATGGCCCCCGCGGAGTTAAGGGAATTAAAATCCAACTTCAAGATTTGTTTGAGCAAAGGCTTCATTAGAACCCAAGGCATCGCCTTGGGGTGCTCCGGTTTTTTGTTTTGAAAGAAGAGGATGGGGAGTTTTTGATGTGCATAGACTATACCGGCAGTTGAACACGGTGACCATAAAGACAAGTAATCCTCTTCCTCGCATTGAGGACTTGTTCGAGATCATTACAAAAGGTGCCTTGTGTCTTCTCAAGATGGACTTGAATCCGTTATCATCAATTGAAAATACGAGCAATGGATTGTGCCAAAGACTGCTTTAGAAAACCATGTATGGGCCATACGAATTTGGTATGATTTCCTTTTGGTCTTACTAATGCCCTGCTTGCTTCATGTGTGGTGAACGGGATTTTAAGCCATATTTAGATCTCTTTGTGGATCGTATTATTGATGATCTACTGATACATACTCAAGAGTAGACAGGAACATGAGGAGTCATTTGAGAATGGTATTGGACATGTTGAGGGAGAAAAGCTTTATGCCAAGTCTCTAAAGTGTGAGTTTTTGGCTAGATGCAGTGTCCTTCGTGGGGCACGGGTTTCTAAAGGATGGAATGATGGTGGATCCTTCTAAGATCTAAGTATGAAGAATCGGGTAAGACCTACTCCTGTGTCGAAATAAGGAGCTTTGTTTGGGTTAGTAGCTACTCCCCCCGGCCGATTTGTCAGGGATTCTCTTCTATTGCTTCCAACTGACGAAACAACTTGACTAAGCAAAAAGTTCCATTGTATGGTCCGGATGAGTGTGAGAAAGCTTTCAGAAGCGTCAATACTTCCTGTTGACTACTGCACCAGAGTCTCACCTTGCCAGTGGAGGCCAAGAACTTCATGTGTATGTTGAATGCATCTTATTTGGGTTTGGTGCAGTGCTAATTCAAGAAAGAATGTGATTAGCTTATGGCTTCAAGACAATTAAAAATCATGAACGAACTATCCAACTCATGATTTGGAATTGCCGTTGGTAGTGTTTGCACTAAAGCAATGAGACACTTTTATTTATAATGGGGTTACGTGTGAGTCTTAACGGATCATCGTATTCTACAGTATGTCTTCACGTCAGGAGAGATTTGAATTTGAGACAAGGAGATGGATGGAACACTAGAAGGACTACGACATCACTATTTTGTATCCTCCGGGAAGAGGCGAATAGTTGTATCTGTGCTTTAAGTAAGAAAGGAGCGCGGGGAAGCATGGGAAGTCCCTAGCTCACTTGCAAGCTTCTAGACGCCCATTAGCTAGGGAGTTTTCAGATCTTTTCTTGCTAACGACCTTATGAATTAGGAAGTAAATGATAGGGAGGATTGTTAGCTTGTGTGGAGGCAAGATCTTCCTTCCTTGACAAATTAGGGAATCAGTTTAATGATGAAAATTGATCCGGATCCGCGTATAAAGTGTTGCAAGAGAGGCTAAAGAAGCGAAAACTTGATGAGGAAGGTGTTTTTGAGGAGTAAGAGGAAGGTCTGGTACTCCCCGCGTCGATGATTTTGATCACACTATTCTGACAGAGGCTCATAGTTCAAGGTATTCCGGTACCATCCGGGTGCAACCATATGTCCGTGACCTAAAGCAACAACAATTTTGTGGAGAAGAATGAAGTGTGATATTGTGATTTTATTGCCAAATGTCCAAATTGTCAACCAAAAGTAATGAAAAAACACCAATGGCCCGGAGGACCAACTTGCAAGAATGCCATTCCGGAATGGAAATGGGAGAGAATTGGCAAATGGACTTTCGTGGTTGTCTTTCCAAAGACATTGGTCAAGTTCGCCTCCATTTGGTGATTGTGACAGATTAACTAAGTCTGCTCATTTCATTCGCGGTTTAAGTGACTTTACAAGCAGATAAGTTAGCCCACTTTACATACATCTCAGAAGTTGTTCGATGCATGGAGTTCCACATCCTCATATCAGACAGAGGTACGAGTTTACTTCTAAGTTTTGGAAAACATTGGCATGCGGAATTGGGTACTAGGTTGGATCTTAGTACTTCTTGCATTTCCATCCCAGACCGACGGTCATTCTGAGCGAACGATTCAAGTGTTTGGAGGATATGCTTCGTTCGTGTGTGATACGAAGTGGTGGCCATTGGGATAGCTTCTTTCCCTTAGCAAGTTTTTCATACCCTAAATACTTTCACTCCCATCATTGATATGCTTCCTTTGAAGCATTGTATGTAGGAATGTAGGTCCCCCCAATTGTGATGTTGATGCATTCGGGTTCGGCCTTGGGGTACTGATCTTTTGAGAATTCGATGAGAAATTTGAAGTCCATCTCAAGAAAGCTTCTAGCGTCGCAGAGTAGGCAAAAAGAATATGAGAAAGCGAAAGGTTGAGACTTAGAGTTCATGGAGGTGAACACGTCTTGTTGAACAGTTTCGCCAATGAAAGGGGTGATGCTGTTTTGTAAAAGAGGCAAGCTTATCCAAGGTATAGCTCGGTCCCTGTGAAGTACTTAACGATTAGGGGAGGTTGGCTTAATGAGTTAACCTTGGCATCCATGGCTGTCCAGCGTAGTGCACATCCGGTAGTCCATGTGTCCATGTTTGAAAAGATACCAACATGGGATGGAACTACATTAGCCTTGTGGGATTTCAGTTTTGGCTTGATGAGAGTTGTCTTAGGGAGGAGCCCGTTGCTATTTAGATAGAGAAGTGCGGCAAGTTAGGCAAGGGACATTGCATCATCAAGGGCAATGGAAGAATCGACTGTTGAAGAAGCTAACTTGGGATAATTAGGCAGACATACAAGAAGATCCCCATCTGTTTACAGACTCCGGTCCTTCATTCACCTTGGTTTTCTTCTCATGATCGTTCGAGGACGAACGATGGGTAAATTGGTATCTATTGTAATGACCTGTTTAGTCGTTTTTGCAACCGATTTTATATGGAAAAAACTGGCATGGGTGACGGGAGGCCACGACGACCGTCACGGGCATGACTGACCGTCGTGGAGTGTCCGTTGTCAAAACACAATGGAAAAATCTGAAATTGGGTCTGAATCGACTCTCTGACCGTACACGACGAATTGGAAGAGCGACCGTCACAAGCGTGACGGACCGCACAGACTCTTTGATGGAAATGAGTCTCGACGGTTCCGTCGGACAGCAGGACGGGGGAGGTTATTACTTTCTCCGGTGTCCTATGGGTGATGTAGTTTTTACGTTTTTTTATCTCTTCCTCCTTTCCTTATCCTTTCTCCTTATTACCCTTCTTCTTTAAATTCTCTTGATGGAACTTTTAATGGTTCAGTTTTTGTTTTGTCCGTTCTTCATCCCGTCCCTTGGCTCCTTACGACGGCCCGTCACGGGCTGCGTATCCAGGCCGGGGTCGGATTTCTGATTAATTAATTTAAGGGGCGTTGTTGGGACTATTTCCCTGCTTTTAATTATAAAAGAATGTGTTAAAAATGTTAATAAGTCGTTACTTGGGGGTAAAAGAGTAACCTTCAGTTAATTAGGGATTAAATTGCCATCTTTTTGAAAACCTTCATTACATCTGCCATAATTAGGGTAAAAGAAAGACGGGTTTGACTAAAGCACACCCGACACAGACACAAGAGAGGAGAACGCGTAGAGAGAGAAGACAGAGGACAACCAGAATTGAGGAATTTGCTGGCTTGGATCACACGATTTCTTCGGTGGGAGGTAGGTTTATGGTTTTACCCACTCTGCGTAGTAAACTCTTACTATCGAATGTATGTGATTGGTAGTATTAATTAAGTCTTCTATATGCTTAATTGTGTGTACATGTTTTCCTCTATATATAGATATGATTGTGATAAAATAAGCATGATGAGCTATTGATCTTAAAATTCTTGAAGAAACCCTAATTTCCTTTGTTAATGATGCATGCCTTGGTATAAAATAAGAAGGTCTTAATGAAGCGACCGTATGAGCTTATGGATCGGAGTTGCCACGTTCCGGTACCCATAGGATAGATATGATGATCGGAGTGTCCACTTTCCGACACCAGATAGAATATGAGGATCGGAGTGGTCACGTTTCCGACACCCACCAAAAAACAGGATAGAATATGAGGATGCGGTGCCACATTCCGTTACCAGATAGAATATGCTGATCGGAGTGGTCACGTTCCGACCACCCAGGATAGTATATGATGGATTCGGGTGCCACGTTCCGGTAACCAGGAAGAATATTAGGATCGAGTGTACGTCCGACACAGGATAGTATATGGAATCGTGGTCCACGTCCGGTACCAGATAGAATAGGATCGGAGTGTCAGACGTTCCGAACACCAGCTAAGTATATGGAATCGGTGGCCACGTTCGGTACCATTATAGAATTGAGGATCGGAGTGTCACGTTCCGACACCAGGATAGTATATGGATCGGGTGCCACTTCCGGTACCCAGGATAGAATGAGGACGGAGTGGTCACGTACGACACGAGAGTAAATAATTAATGACTCTTTTAAGATATAATATACTCAATCTAAAGAAACATGTGTTCCGCAAACGTATGATGAGAAGGCGTGAGTCCCTCATTGAACGTCTTGGTTTTACCAAGGATATGGTAATTGTAAATGCGGCTGCTAAGGACATTAGTTGATTTTATGATGTTACTTGATATATACTGTTTTTCTTTTTGGTTGGCCGTGAATACCTACTCAGTACGGGTTGTACTGACCCCCTACTTTTATGTTTTCCTTTTTTTACATCGTGGTCATGCAGGCAAACGTGCCGTCATCTCGATCAACCAGTAGTTCCAAGCCAGTCTTTCGTTCAAACATACCCGGATCTTCAGGGGAGCTAATGCTTCTAGCTTGGACTGGATCTCCTTCCCATGGCTTGATGCCTTGAGTTTCGGCATCAGACTACTTTTATTTTATTGTTTTAGCTTCTGAGAATACCTTAGTATAATTTGATCATAGATGTCCCTTGTGGTGATGACTTCCAGATTTTGTGGAATTAATAGAAGTTGAATTTAGAATTTTGAATGTGTTTTTTATTTATGAGTTTAAGTCCGTCCGCTTGCTTTTGTTGAATTATTAAATTGGAAGATATGTTTGAAGTGGGGGGGGGGGGAATGGTTCGCTCACATCGGAGGGCTAAATGTTGGTGCCAGTCGCGGCTACGTTTGGGTCATTGACCATAACCGAGTTTAGATCTTATTCTTGGCTTGCCGAGAAAACTGCATACAAGAGCTCCTACTTCTCTAAAAAAAAAAGTCTTAGAGGGGGAGGGATACTAGACCTTAGTTTTTAGCTAAGGTGTGTCTCTAGTTTCGGTCCATATTCTAGGGGGCACTTATGCATTTTTCCCAAAATCGTCAAGTGCAAATGAGTTATCATAGACGCCTAATTGAAAAAAAAAAGTTGAGAGAAGCCCACCCAATTTATTAGAACATTTTTCCAATTTATTTGCATAGACATCTTCAACGTTTTTTTTTTTGTATATTATGCAGATTATATAAATAATTTATTTTTCTTTTATTCCACAAACTATGTTGGGACTATCCATCAGTAGATGTTATAATGACTCTAAATGATGTTATGTCATCGTAAATTAATTCTATATTTAGAAAATTTTGTTATCTTACCACTACTCTGTTCTACTTAGTTGAGGCTTTGCGTCTTTCCAATTTATCCACTAAATTAAGTTTTGAGATAACATCTTGTGACCACCAACTAAAGTTCCCTCAATTATTTTATATTTTCAAATATATATATATATATTCTTTTATTTTTTCTTAGTAAAGCAGCAATATGGTGGAATTTTAAGAGAACTTTTCTAACTAAAACTGCACCAATATCTCTGAAATATTTTATAATATTCAAGACTTATAAAGGAGTCAATTTTTTGTATCCCTCCTTAGTGTGTTTTTTGTTCTTTCAGATCTAAAAAAAAATTCTAGAGTCATGATTGGAAAATTTCATTAAGGGTATTTTTCTTAAACGTTATTCACTTGATTTGTGATAATCGTGAAAGCACTAAATACGAAAATTATTATAAAATAAGTTTTAGGAGGATAACTTGTGACCTTATAGAGTCTAAGCGTGTTTCTAAAATTTCTAGCTCGGGGGGTTTTTTTTTTGATGGGGTACTTGTGCATTATCCCTAATTTTTACTTTTTTTTGTCTAATTATTGTTTATCTTCATTTTAAAATTTCATAGTAACAAAAAAGAATGTATGTACAAATTTATGGTTACTCGTTGTTAAGATCATATTTTAGATAGTCACTCAACTAAGCGTTCTTTCACCAGAAAGTCACTCAATTTTCTCTTATAATTTCAAAGTCACTCTACTATAAATATTTTATCTACAAAATCACTCAATCTATTTAATTTATTTTTCATTAGAATTTGCTTAGGGGTGTGCATCGGTCGGTTCGGTTCGGTTTTACATATAATCGGTTCGGTTTATCGATTTTCTGTTTTAAAATATGCTAACCCAATAACAAACCAAATAAGAAATTTTGTTTATCGGTTATCGGTTTTTGATGTTATCGGTTCGGTTTCGGTTAATCCCCATAAGAAAATGTCGATCAAATAAATATAATAGTAGTATGTTATAATTACTGTTACCACTTTACCGCCAAACATAATAGAAAACTTTGAATGCTGATCAAATTCACGAATATTCACAAAACAGCAAAAGCTATCGCCTACAATTTTAGAACCTAGAATAAAAGTAAAATAAAATATTGTCAAACGTAACAATCTTTACCCAAATTTAAACAGTTGCTTGATCCACCAGATATCACAATGTTCTCACCAATTTCCTACCAAAAATCAACATAGCCTGAAAAGTTACTATTGGAATCTGTTTATGGTATTAAATTATGTATATTTAATATGAGGGACGGTCAAGTAGTAAATAATTCGCTTAATGAGGAAGGTAAGTAGTAATGAATATATCGTCTTCTTGAGTTATGTTTTACCCAATAACCCCAAAAATATTTTTTCTAAGAACCCATTACAAACCCACCCAATAACCTATAACAATAACCCAATACATTTTATTAATCGGTTTTGATTTATTATCGATTGCGTTTTTGCAACACCTTTTGCTGACATGCCTTTTTTTTAACGCCAATTTTTTTTTAAGAATAAAGAGATATTCCGTCGAACCATTTAAGTATTGACCCGTCCCAACTTAATCCACCCTACTCGAAATATAGCGTTGACCCTTCAACACAACTTTAAAAATTTCCTTCTATAACTTATTTTATATTTCTCTAACACTAAAAGAAGCAATATATCTAAGAAATATGGAAGAGGCGACTTGAGAAATATTATTTTAGGATTTAAATTTATCGATGTAATTACTTTTCAAAAATCTCAAAGCAAATGAATTAGATTGTTTTTTATAGATTATCTGCTTAAGAAAAAAATATTCGAAAAAATAGCTTGTTATGTGAAGAGCAAAATAATGAATCATTACGCTAAGAAATTTATGTCATATGATTATTGCTCGTTTACCAAATAATGATGTATTCCTCTATAATAAAGTCCAATGAACTTCTCATGAATTCGCGAACAAGAAAACACTCATATTGTCCCAATTCAAATACCTAACTGGTAGGAGCAATGTGCGGTGTGTATAAAGGATGGCATTACTAAGCTTTATTTTGGAGATTTGTTGTAGATATAACAATAACGAGGTATCTTAGCTTGTTACATTGATATGAACATCGAGAGAAAACATTCAACTTTCAAGTGGCTAAAATTATTTTTAAATTAATTCACTCTATAAATATCACTAACTATTTATTGGTATATAATAGTTTTTAACCATTTAAATAAAGAATACGGAGAACAAACCTACATACCAAATAAGTAATAGAGAATTTATTCGTAGATGCCTTGTGTTTTATTTATTTTATTTTATTTTATCGACAAAATGATTTGCTGAGAAAGAAGAAATAATTTAGAGGAGCATTTTCCGACTAAATTATATCCTTCATTTTCAAAATCATCAACCATTTTTAAGTACTATTATTCAAACGATTAATATCTCAAAAGGCACGCAACTATTTGGAAATTATTTGAGAAATCCAACTGAACTTAATTTTGTATCAAAAAGTCATCAACTTATAGATGATCTTTTCTAAAGTCACTCAAGTTAAACGATTTTTTTAAACAAAATCACTTAACACCAAGATAACAGAGATAATTGCACAATCATCATCCTTCAAATTTATTTTTTTAAATATTTAAACTTTATTGTAAGTTTATAATATTATGTTTATTCTCTTATTTTTTATAATAATATAATGTTGTCTTTACTTAAATAATAGGGATCTATTAATGTCAATAATTTTATTTTTGATATTTTTACATTTACGTATGTAAAGTATGAAGTGACTTTGTCAACGTTTTTGATTGCCATAAATCGTCTTTACGAGATATTTTTCCCCTTTAAATGAATCGTTTCTTTTATCTTTTGGTTATAATGATTTTCTAAAAAAAATAGTTTAACTTGAATGATTTTATAAAAGAAAATTTGTAAGTTTAGTGACTTTCTCAAATAATTTCACATAGTTGAGTGACCTTTTGAGATATTTACTCATTATTCAACATAATATAAAGAGTATATTTTAATTCCACAAGCGATATGGGACTCCAACAGTAATGTTATATGATTTATCAAAGTGTTATTTTCGTCATCGTACGTAAATTGATTACTATATTCAGAAAATTCTCAAATACTCTGTTCTAACTTGTCAATCATTGCTTCTTTTCTAATCTACAAAGAATTCTAATGTCGAGATAATATTTCAGATGACTACTCAACTAATTCATGATGACTGACATCCACACCAATCTCACTATACATAATTAACTCAATCAATCATCTAGCAATTCTAGCTAAATATATTGGAACACAACTAGATGATTTTTGGGAACATAGTAAAGCCGTATTTACATATTTCACTATTTTATTCAAAAAAATTTGACTTTTTTTTCAATTTTCTTTTCTCGTAAATCTGTACAAGAATATTGTAATCTTAAACAACTATAATAACAAGATATTTCGTTCCATTGAATATAAACATCGAGAGAAAATATTCAAATTTCAAGTCACTAAAATTGTTCTTAAATTTTATTATAGAAAGAATATGATGAACAAACCTATACAACACAATAGTTATATGTAAGGTTTTATATATGTTATTACCATATACCATATGAATAATAAAGAATATATGTGGAGACGTCTTGTGTTTTATTTATATTATTGACAAAAAATATTAAAGAGGTAGAAACAATTTAGTGGAACATTTTTTTATTAAATTGTATTTACATCTTTAACTAATTTTTATATATTATTCAATTATATAAATAGTCCATATTTTTATTCCACAAATGATGTGGGACTCCAATAGTAATGTTATATACTCTCTTAAAGTGATGTTATAATCATCGTAAATTAATTATTATATTCAGAAAATTCTCGAATACTCGATTCTATAAATATATTATTTTTGACAAAAGCGTCAGAAGATTATTGTGCATTTTAGAGAACAGTCCGACTAGACCGCACTACTTTATTATTAAGACGATAGAAAGTTTAATATTTTTTGTTCCATAAACGACCGTAAAACTCCAACAATAATGTTATACAATTCTTAATGTGATATATAATTTTTTGTAATTATTGCGTATATTTTAGAAAATTCTCGAATACTTGCCTCTTGGCGGTGTTTGGTTCTTTCAGATCAAACTAAAAAAAAACTTCGAGCATAGACAGAAAATTTTCAATCAAGGTTTTTTTTTCCTTAAAAATAATCGGCAAGCACTCCATTAAACGAATATTTTTACCTACAAAATCGCCTCACCTATTTTATTGAGTGGATGTTTCCTGGGAGACTTAATAGAAATCCCCTATTTTAGAGATATTACTTAGATGCCTCTATTTTTGCCAATATTACAATTTTATCCAGATTTTAGGCATTCCGATATGTTTTTTGAATACATGTATCTCGAGATACATGGTGTCGAAATTAAGTGTAATTTATTTTAGATACACTATATCCAAGTGGATTTCGCATGCATGTATCTGAGATAATCAGACCAATCTCGCTTGCCTCCTTTGCCTACCTCCAATCATGCTCGTCACTCTCCTATATTAACATACTTATACATGCATCTAGTGTTTATCTAGTATGATTTGCGCGTATAAAAGATACATGATTATTCTCACTCGCCTTTTTCTTCTATTTTAACGTATCTAGTAGCAGAATTAAATACATCCATATAAGTGTATCTTTCTTAATATATGATAGAAAACTCATAATGAGTGCTAAAATACGTACTTATTTGAAAATTTAGATTTGATTTTCCTTTTTCCATTAAAATTTTATGACATGCCATTTTTATTTACTATATGGTAGTTTTTCTACCATTCAAAGCATAAGGAAAGAATACGTAGTACTTATTCATAGTGCAAAATAAAAAATTGAAAGAAGTTGAAGCAATTTAGAGAAATATTTTTTTCGACTAAATTGCAACAACACGTTCAACTATATTTTTATATTATTCAAAACTATATAAAAATGTTATGTTTTTATTCCACAATCGATATGGGACTCCAATAATATGTTTTTTTTTAAAAGTGATACTGCAATAATCTTCACAAATTGATTACTATGTTTTAGGATATTCTCGAATACTCTGTCCTCTTTAGTCCATGCGTTTTACTAGGGCGTGTCTCTGAAACTTCAGTCATAATCTAGGATGGTACTTGTGCATTTTCCCAAAATCTCAAGGCAAATGAATTAGATTGTTTTTCATAGATTCTCTGCTCAAGAAAAAACAATCCAAAGAGATAGCTTGTCATGTGACGAGCAAAACAAGAGAGATCTAGAGAGCAAGATAATAAATCATTACGTTAAGAGATTCATGTCATATGATTATTGCTTGTTTACCAAATAATGATGTATTCCTCAATAATAAGGTTCAATGAACTTCTCACGAAATCGCAAACAACAAACCACTCATATTGTCGCAATTCAAATACCTAACTGGTAGGAGCAATGTGCCGTGTGTATAAAGGGCATGGACTATCCATTTTGAGTAGATTGTTGTAGATATAACAATAACGAGGTATCTTAGGTTGTTACATTGATATGAACATCGAGAGAAAACATTCAACTTTCAAGTGGCTAAAATTATTTTTAAATTAATTCACTCTATAAATATCACTAACTATATATTGGTATACAATAGTTTTTAACCATTTAAAAAAAGAATACGGAGAACAAACCTATATACCAAATAATTAATAGAGAATTTATTCGTAGACGCCTTGTGTTTTATTTATTTTATTTTATTTTATTTTATTGACAAAATGATTTGCTGAGAAAGAAGAAATAATTTAGAGGAGCATTTTCTGACTAAATTATATCTTCATGCTTAATCATTTTTTATATATTATTCAACATAATATAAAGAGTCCATATTTTTATTCTACAAGCGATATGGGACTCCAACGGTAATGTTATGTGATTTCTTAAAGTGATATTTTCGTCATTGTACGTAAATTGAGACTATATTCAGAAAATTCTCGAATACTCTATTCTACTTAGTCGAGGCATTGCTTCTTGCTAGACCTATAAGAAATTCTAGTTCGAGATAATATTTCAGATGACCACTCAACTAATTCATGGTGACTGACATCCACACAAATTCCACTATACATATTTAACTCAATCAATCATCTATCAAAAATAGCTAAAAATATCCAAAGAGATAGCTTGTTATGTGACGAGCATAACAAGAGAGAGCTAGAGAGCAAGATAATGAATCATTACGCTAAGAAATTTATGTCATATGATTATTGCTCGTTTGCCAAATAATGATGTATTCCTCTATAATAAGGTTCAATGAATTCTCACGAAATCGTAACAACAAACCACTCATATTGTCGCAATTGAAGTATTTAATCGATATATAGGAGCAATGTGTGGTATGTATAAAGGGCATGGACTATTTATTTTGAGTAGATTGTTGTAGATATAACAATAACAAGGTATCTTGTTACATTGAATATGAACATCGAGAAAAAACATTCAAATTTCAAGTGGCTGAAATTATTCTTAAATTAATTCACTCTATAAATATCACTAAATATTTATTGGTATACAATAATTTTTAACCATTTAAACCTATATACCAAATAAGTAATAAAGAATTTATTCGTAGAGCCTTGTGTTTATTTATTTTATTATATTACAAAAGGATTTGCTGAGAATGAAGAAACAGTTTAGTGGAGCAATCTCCGAATAAATTGTATCTTCATGCTCAACAATTTTTATATATTATCACACTATATAAAGAGTTTATATTTTTATTCCACAAACGATGTGGGACTCCAATAAATTTTATACGAATATTTAAAGTGTGTTCCAGTCATTAAAACGACATTGATTACTCTATTCATAAAAAATTCCGTAATACGCTATTCTACTTAGTCGGTGTTTGGTTCTTTCAAGATACTTAGTCGTTGTTCTACTAGTTTGAGATCATGTTTCAGATAGTCACACACATACCCGGTGACCCCCATTAGATATGCCTCTGAGTATATTCAAGTAATTAGCTCCTAGATTAATAGGACTCAATCCAAAATTTATGTGTATACGCCTTGTGTTTTATTTATTTTATTTTATTTATTGAAAATAGTTTAAGGGGCACCTATGTTCGAGGATCATTTCCCATAAAGTACCGAACATTCTTCAACTTATTTTGTATATTATTCAAGACTTTCAACATAATATTATATGATGCACTTAAAGTGATAGTCAAGTTCATAATTGATTTACTACATCTAGTAAGTTCTGAATACTCTGTGTTTCTCTTCATCTTAACATAACTGAATATTTGAATTTTTTTTATTTTTAAAATAATTAAATTAATTAAGTTCAAGATGGATCGTTAAATTTTTTGGTTTCATATTTCCATTTACTTTGTGACGTTTAATATTTTTCAGGAGATAAATTAAACTAAAAATCAAGTCACTTAACTTTTTTTGATTAACCTTAAGTTTTAACTATAATATTTTTCCTACAAAATCACTAACCTATTTAACCAATTTTTTTCATGGGAAGCTTACAAAAACCACATTAGTTTAGGAGATAATTACTTAATTACATGATTGTGTGCATAGTAACGAGTTTTACTAGATTTTGTGCATTTAGTTATATATTCAGGATGTGGCCCAGTTCCCACATTCATAGAATTTACGGCATTTTTTATTTAATATATGGTGTTTGTCAACCAGTCAAACTAAAAAGGCTAAATAATAAATCAATAATCATATTTAACTATACGAAGTTAAAAAAAAAAATGAGTATGGAAAAACAGATTTCGAAAAAATATACGTATTCATATGTAATTATCATATAACATCACTCACAATGTGTGACGCTCTGTTCAAAATAAAAAGTTGAACAAACATATTGCAATTTAAGAATATTTTTCCAACGTAATGCATGATTTTTCAACGATATTTTTATATTATTCAAAACAACATAAAAATGTGTATTATTTTACTCCATAAACGATGTGGGATTTCAATAATAATGTTTTTCTTGAAGTGATACCACAATCTTCACAAACTGATTAATATGGTCTGGAATATTCTCGAATACTCTGTCCTCCTTAGTCGATGCTTGTAATTCTTTCCAGTTTTATAAGAAATTCTAGAGCATTATAGGAAAATTTCCAGACAAACAATTGTTATTTTTCATACACAAAAACCGCTATTAGTTGTTTGAGATAATAACGAGATAGCTTGTTACGTTGAATATGAACATTGAGAGAAAACATTCAAATTTGAAGTGACTAAAATTATTCTATTTATTACTCTAATAATAAACTAAATATTTTTTTTTTGTAATACTTACATAATAAGCTAATAGTTGAGGGTTATGAGATTGGAGATGAGACTATTTTATCATATTTAACAAAAATAAGCTACAGTTTGTTTAAAAACTTGGCTAATTTTTTTTTTTAAAAAAAGAAAAAATACATGGTTTTAAATGTAACTGAAAATTCCTTTTTTTGTAAGCCCACTAATTTGGCCTTTCACACTTGAACTTACCTTCCTTAATAGATTCTTTTCAACAGATACAAAAATGAGATATGCAGAAAAAAAAAAAAAAAAATAGTTCTTATAAACTGTACTACTTTAAAAAAATTAACAAAAAATATGGCAACAATTGTGTTTTAATTTGCCATCCGGAAAATTGAGCGATGAGAATTGTTTATTGGAATAAAAATTGGGGACGGATTTTTTGAAGGATATGCTTCATATTTCCTGATTTAGTTGATTGTGATTTTCCGTACAATTGAACGTTGATCTTACAAGAGTGTATGAAGATTAAATACACTATCGAAGGGACGACACCCACGCCTATGGAAATACGTAACGACATGGGTTGCGCCAATTGTTCAGTTGAAAAAAATGAATACCTCAATGGCGTATATCCCCTGTGTGTTAGGGATTTCGATATTGATATTGTATATTCTGATTCTGAGAAACTTCGATTGAAAGTGATTGTTTGCACTTAATACATAAAGAATTACATAGTGAGGATGATCCCCTAGGCAATTGTACCAAACATTTTGGCGATCAAACCGTAGATGCATTTGATTTGAAAAATGATTTAATAATCACTAACATTCGCAAAAGGAGATAATGGTGGATCATATATACATGGATACGTCGACATGAAAGATGTGATGGAAAAAATCAAATCGCTCACCAAAAAAGAAACCATTAAATTCTTACCCAGGTGGAGATGTCAAACTCTAATTAGGTAATTATGTTAACAATTACAACTCCACTACATTCATTTACAACTTATATATTATGATATGTTTGAAGAAAATAACACACCAACCACCTCAACCACTAACCCCCCTCCAAACTATCAATGGTAATCCAAAGTTATAAAAACTCTTGTATGCCAAATCTAAACCACCTGCACGTGGTTAATGAAAGCGTAGTATTAACAAGTCAAAAATGCTTAGAAATATAGAGTTTTTTACTAACTCTGAACCTACCTGTCCCTTGAATGATAGGGTTGCAATAAACCAAAGAAAACATGTCATGCAACAGTTCGTAAACAATGATTGACGCATACTAAAACTAAATACCGCAACCTAAATTGAGGAATCATAAGAGGAAGTACAGTCCAAATGATATAAGATGACATTAAGCCTAGCATGTGCTGCACACAAAATTCTTCGAACCTATCACTGACACTCTAATTCCAAAAAAAAAATAGTTGGCAGGCGATCAAGGAGAAGGGCATTAGAATCTATCCATGGGGCAACTCACGTGCGTCTTACGGGAGCTAAACCAGGTACTTGTATACGTTGATAAGACGTATCCTGGTTCACATAACGAATGCTAAACACCTAATGACGAATTTTTGTATTTTTTTCGCGCTGGATCTTTTTATAAGGGATTTGATCTTGCAGGGCAATTGTTGTTGTAGACGCCAGCCACCCGCTCAAATCAGCATACACTGTGCATTCGTATCAGCGCAGCCCTATGGTGGAGCAGGTATTTTGGATACATACATACAATTTAATTTATTTTATTTTTTTTGTATTCATCTATTTTTGTATATTATAATAGGGAAATATATTCCTTTGGCATATACGGTTATAGATTCGTAAAATGATGCTTCTTGGACATGGTCTTTGAACAATTCAAAGTGAAGCATACGGAGAAAGAGAGATATGTGTTGTATTCTGACCGCATAATTAGCATAATTAAGGCTGTATCTATTGTATACAACAATTTCCCAACATTACTCCTGCATATGGGCACTTGTGGGCTAATGTATGTAAGATTTCGAAAAGAAAATATCAATGAGTGAAGTATTTCTACACAATGGCACAGGCATATACCAAAGTGATTTTGGATAAGCAATAAAAGGGTTGGCAGTTTGATGTAAGGGTTAAGAATTACTTGGAGAGGTTTGATATGAGAAGTGGGCAAGGTTTTATGGCACCAGTTCCTCGTGGTGGTTTGACATCGATATGGCCGAGTGCATCAATTCTACGTTGAGTTAGGCACAAGAGATTACCAATATTTTGACTTTCTAAACAATGCGATTGAATTGTTTGCTAGATGAATTGCACAATCGGAAAATGCATCTCACATTCACATGCTTGGAAGAAGTTTCAAGAGATGATTTGCTTAATGAATTCAAAATCGGGGCGTATGAATGGTCTGTCTATTGAAAAAAAAATTCTTGTTCAATGGATTGTTGTATTAATTTTTTTTTTAGTACCAAATGATATTTGCTTTAATACTAAAGTGTTATAATTGGATTCTTGTATTGATTATAGGTTTTCCCGCCGCCGTCCAACTGATACGTTTATTCCGTAAGTGATTGAAGGGAAGAGTTCTATTGTATGCTTGGAAAAAAAAGATTTTGCAGTTGAACATGTTTTCAAGTTACGGTAACCATAGCTCACTGCGTGAGTTGTGTTGAATAAAAATCGCATGCTTCCGGAAGAATATTGTCAGAATTTTATGAGCGAGGAACATATTGAAATATATGAAGTCCCTATATATCCCTCCACCTGACAACGGTGAATGTAACATAACCTGAACACCTTGCTACCGAAGTTGTGTTGCACCAAAATCAAGCGACCTCCAAGGAAGGCCAAAAAAGCACGTGAACAGTCATTAGCGAGCATGATTCAAAAGGAAAGGGTACCAATTCTTGTATTACATGGTGGACAACAAGGTCCATAATAGAGCGTTCATATGTCGACGCACACAATACACGAAATGCAAGAAATTGTTACATAACACTATTAAATTGGTTCTTAGAGTTAAGTTTTATTAGTTTTAATAAAGGAATGATTAGTTATTTGCCTTTTGAATATTTGAAATATTATTAAATAAGCATATCACTTATGTATTATTAGCTATTTATGTATATGTAATTATACTGATAAAATTTGGAATCAAATTTCTTTGGTCTATAGTTGTAATATGTATTTGACATTGATTCTCAATATATAGACTGTTAACAACTGTTGTGGATCCGCGTCGTTATGTTGCATGGATGCCATGTTTTATACATGGAAAATTGGGTCTACTTAATTTTTTTACTGATAAGCCATTGACTATTCCCCGATGCCAAAGCCAATCATGGCAAGTCATGAACATCTCATAATTATGAAATAACAGAAACACAGAAAAAATTTAAAACACTCATGTGATCATATATGAATATACAAGAAAGTTTGATAATGTTTGACAAACACCAAAATATTAGTTTTTACCATAATTCAAAAAATAGACTAGTACGAATGCTAATCAATCACAACAAGTTGACTATTATCAATCCTTCGGGTGTCCTCATTCTTCTGGTGGTGCCTCATTTATCGCTAACAGCCCCGTCTTTCATCTTTTCATTGCCTATTCCCAACAATAGTGCAACGTATCTGATACGGGTACGTAGAATCAAGATACTTAACTGGAATAACCTTCACCCTCACTTATGTAGTACTTTTTTTTAGCAAAATAAATGCATGTATATATCTAACACTACAGTTACCACCATTGACAACATAATCCGATATCATATAAAAAACTATATTCATTTTAAGTAAATTTTACAAATTAAAGTACAACTGCATGTACCTATGCAAAAATTATTCCAAAAATAAAATGTACATACCTTTAATCTTCACTGACTTCGTTTCGTTGTTCTTCATTAACTGCTGTTCTTCCGATCATGGTCTGAAACTACATTTTTACTTTCCTTCCTCCTTTTTTCCCGCTCCTCTTGTACAAGTTTTTTGAATTCGCTTTCCATCAAACACCCAATCCACATCCAATACAACATTCAACCGTTGACCCTACTTTTCTTTTTTGAAGGATTCCTTAACTATTTCATCTTTCTACTTCTTATGTAATCCACTAGCAGTCAGTAATATCCTGAAATTTGTGTTTTATCTGAGTTATACCTAGTTCAAAAGATGGTTATTTTCACAACCATGTTATGTAATGTATATTTTAGTACCTTTTGATTATCCTTGTGGTTCTTTCGTTAGACATAACAACCCAGATCCTAAAAAATTAAAACAAATAAATATTAAACAACATAAATATTTCCGAAAATCAAGCAATTTGCGTATTTGATTTGAACAATAAAAACCTAATTTTCGTGGAAGCTTGATAGAGATCTAATCTGATTAAGATTTTATGGTAATTTGATTGGGAGGATTTGGATATAATTTGAAGCTGTAAAATTGGTTTCTAGACAATGACTAGAACTCAAATTTTAAGAGATAAGTATTAAGCTGAAAAAAAGTTTCTCTTCTTTTGGAAATTAACGTGAAAATAGCTTTATTTAATTGAAGATAGGCGTGAGGCGAAATTTTTTTTTTTTGGAATTGACGTTAAATAGCTTTTTAATTGAAGCTGGCGTGATGTAGACTATAGCTATGGTTTCTTGAAAACGACTAAAATCAGATTTTGGTAGGATTTAAGAGAAAAGTAAAACTGAAAAAATGGTTTCGTATTAATAATATATGTGCGGTAAAAATAAATGGAGGCGTGCATGCAAAATTATGGAAGAATACATCCATAATTATTATAGAAGGAATAAAAACGTTAAAATAGGAACATAATTAATTACGTGAGTAATACTAATTAATATAGGAGTATATTAAAGAGAGAGAAACGGGAGGCGTGAAAGATCATTAATATGAAATGTAATTAATATGAGATTATATTATAGAGAGAGAAACGTGAGACTGAAAGATCAATTAATAAGGAATGAATACTTCCTTAAATTAGGGGCATATAATATATCTTTAGGATAATTTAATCTTTATTTTCTATTAATCTTATTTGGCTATTATTAATTAAATACAAATAGTCATAAATAAAATTTATGAAAGTATAGCTTTATATTATTTTAATATAAAATATAGTTTGCCATTTTATGTAGTTTTTCCATAAGGGGTGCTGTAGTACTATAGCTATGGTTTCTTGGAAAAAGACTAGAAATCAGATTTTGGTAGGATTTAAGAGATAAAGTAAAAAGCTGAAAAATGGATTCTCTGTAGTACTAATATATGTGCTGTAAAAATAAATGGAGGCGTGCATGCAAAATTATGGAAGAATACATCCATAATTATTATAGAAGGAATAAAAACGTTAAAATAGGAACATAATTAATTACGTGAGTAATACTAATTAATATAGGAGTATATTAAAGAGAGAGAAACGGGAGGCGTGACAGATCATTATATTAACTTAATTAATATGAGATTATATTATAGAGAGAGAAACGTGAGGACTGAAAGATCAATTAATAAGGACATGACTACTGTTCCTAAATTAGGGCAATAATATATTTTTTAGGATAATTTTAATATTTATTTCTTATTAATCTTATTTGCTATTATAATTAAATATAGTCATAAAATAAAATTTTATGAAAGTATAGCTATATTTTTTTTTTTTTTTTATTTAATATAAAATAATATTTGCCATTTTATGTTAGTTTTTCCCAATTTTTTAGGATACAATAGTTTTCAACCATTTAAAGCTGAAGAGGCTAAATAATAATTCCCAAAATAGATTTATTAAGGTAAAAATGAGTAATAAAAAGAATATTAAAGAAATATTCTTTTTATGTATTTATATATGTTATTAACATATACCAAATAAGTACTAAAGAATTTATGGGTAGATGCCTTGTACTTTATTTGTTTTATTTCATTTTTTTGATAAAAAGAATTGAGAATGCAGACACAATTTAGTGGAGCATTTCCGATTAAATGGTATCTACATGCTCATCTCTTATTTTATATATTATTCAGTACTTTATAAAGAGTCTATATTTTTTTCTTCCACAAACGATGTGGGACTCCAACAGTAATGTTATACGATCTTTTAAAGTGATATTTTTGTCACCGTAAATTGATTACTATATTCAGAAAATTTTTGAATACACTATTCTACTTAGTCGGTGTTTGAATCTTTCCAGATCCACACAAAAAAATTCTAGAACATGATTCAAAAATTTTCAATTAAGGTTTTTTTCTTAAAAATTTACTCAACTTTCTTTTGATAATCACAAAGTCACTCAATTATAAATATTTTATCTATAAAATCGTCCAACCTATTTAATTGAAATTTTTCATAAGAAACTTATAGAAATTCACTAGTTTACGAGATAATTACTTAGACGTTATATTTTTAAAAAAAAAATACAACCACCAATATTTTCATTTAACTACATTTAAGATAATTTTTAAGCAAAACAACAAATAAATAGTAAAATAAAAAGAGAAATTATATATAATAAAATATTTTAATTAAATAACTCAACATATTTAAAATGCAAGCTAACTAGTGCTAATAGTTGGTCTACCATTGGAAAATGAACAGTATCCCCTAGAAATACACAAATCTCAGAACATACCTTTTCTAACTAAGGTCTTACTACCGCTATCCCACCACCCCCCTGAACTTTTTTCTTTTTAATTTTTATAAATCCTTTTTTCTTACGTGGCACACTTCGCGACTCCACCCAATTGAGACGTGTGGGAGATATTTGAATGCCACGTAAATTAAAAAGGTGCACAAAATTACAAAAAAATAAGTCCAGGGAATAATAAGACCTTAAAATAGTTCAAGTTCTATGCTAAACGACAAGGTATAGAGCAATTCTCTTGTAACATGAGGTAAGACGTTATACCATCACTCAGGCTCATTGTGATGGTTGTCGTTTAGAGAATTTTCCACAGAAATTATATTACTTTAATATATAAGTAAAATTGAGTTTATTATTGTTTTATCTTTGATGAACTAAGTGTTTACACTGTTTTACACGCTTTCTTTATATCGCATGGTATCCGTACTGCTTATATGGAGTTGTTTTTCATGAGTTGAGCAAAGCCAAGGTAATTTTCATTCGTACCTCCTTCAAGCTTTATAGTTGTTTTAGCTTTCCAACTCACACTACTTTGTACATTAAAAGTATGATGTTTTTAGGCCTATTAGCATCTCATCTTATAAATGTCAGACGCAATGCACCAGGTGTTCATGCACGCCGCGCTTCGGTGATCATCTTTCAGCTCCAGATCGTGGTGACCTCCTTTTAATCAGAGGATTCTATTTATGCTTTCAGTCTTTCTATTTCAATGAGTAGGGTTTGCCCCACTCATTCATCATGTAGTTTTAGAGAGCTTCATAGACAAAATCTTAGTAAGTTCAATTGTGTCCTCTCTTTATTCAGGTTCTATACTTGAACTTAATTGTGTCTGTTTGCCAACATAGTATTTAAAGTTGATTTTATGAAAACTTTTTCAATTCTATAACTGAGTTAAGTGTCTTCCGTTGAGTTGAGTAAGCCAGACAGAGGGTTTGCTCAAGGCCAATAATGGTCATTAGGTGCCGGCCACTTCCAGGGTGTAGGCTCGGGCGTGACATAAGAGAAGTGTTATCTAATTTTAGAAAGAAAAATAAAACAAGATTAATATAAAATTCAAATTTCTAACCTTGCCTAGAGAGGTGCACCCAGTCACAATCGCATTATGTGATACTTGAAGCGTGGTATATTTTTCAAAAAATATAACACTACTATATATGATTTTGGGAGGGGACCATGAGTTCACGTGAACCTGGTGACCCCCATTATAGATACGCCTCTGAATATATTCAAGTAATTAGCTTCTAAATTAATTGGATTCATCCAAGAATTGATGCGTAGACGCCGTGTGCGTTATTTATTTTAATTGAAAAATGTTAGATGCTATTCATTTAGAGGAACATTTTCCGACTAAATTTGGAATAGCATCTTTAAACCTTATTTTTGTATATTATCAAGAGCTAACATAAAAAGTTTGTTTTTATTATTCCACAAACGATGGTGGGAACTCCATCAGTAATGTTATATAATCTCTTAAAGTGATATTATAGTCATCGTAAATTAATTACTATATTCAAAAAATTCCTGAATACTCTGTTCTACTTAGTTGAGCCTTTTCTTCTCTCCAATCTACGAAAAATTCTAGTTTGAGACAAACTAAGATGATCACTCAACTAATCATTCCCTCGATTTATGTTATATCCTCATATATATAATATAAGTATATTATAATATATATATATATATATATATATATAATATATCTTATATATATATATATTATAATATATGTATGTATGCATGCATGCATTTAGAAGTCAACAATTAGGGTGCATTTCCGAAGGAACGTTTTCCGACTAACTGCACCAATATATCTGCTAATATTTTATTATATTCAACACTATATAAGGAGTCCATATTTTTCTTCCATAAATAATGTTAGACTCCAATAATAATGTTATACAATTTCCTAAAGGATATTGCAATTTTTGTAAATTAATTACTATATCCTATAAATTATTGAATACTTTGTCCTCAGTCTTTGTTTGTTCTTTCTAGATCTAAAAAAATATATTCTAGGCATGAATGAAAATTTTATTAAGATTTTTATCTTAAAAAGTCATTCCAACTTTCTTTTGATAATCACTCCAATTAACTAATATGGTTCTACAAGTCGCCCAACCTATTTGATTGAATTTTTCTGGGAACTGATAGAAACCCCCCTAGTTAGGATATAATGACTAATTCACTCTGTTTGCCATATTTAGGATTTTTTGAAAGATTTGAGCGCACAAAAATGCCAAATATATGTATCATCTCAAGATACATGGGATCCGAAATTTATGTAATTTTTTTATCACATCTGCATTATCTCACTTTCTTTTCTTCCTCCCTTGTCTATCTCTCATCTTGCTCGTCACTCTCCTAATACACATACATTACATGCATCTAGTGTGTATTATGTGTTTGCACTATATGAGATACATATTATTCGCTCGCCTCGCTCGCCTTTCTCCTCTAAATTTTGGTGTATCTTGTAACATAATTAATACATCTATCCTAAATGTATATTTCTCAATTATGCTAATGATAGAAAACTCGTAAGGATTGGTAATATACATACTATTTGAAAATTAGATTTGATTTTCCTTTTTTCCATGTAAATTTGTTGTCACATTTGCCATTTTTATTTCGCTATATGGTACTTTTCACCATCAAAAGCAATACGAGGCTAAATATTAATGAAAATCAATTTGCTAAGGTAAAATATCGGAAAATTTTACTAAAGGAAAGAAACTTGTTGAACAAGTAATGCAATTTAGAGGAATATTTTTTCGACTAAATTGCAATAACTGTTCAACTATATTGTATGTATTCAAAACTATAATAAACGTGTATATGTTTCTTTACTTGTGTACTCCACAATCGATGTGGGACTCCATAATAATGTTCTTTTTTTAAAGTGATCTGCAATAATCTTCACAAATTGATTACTATGTTCTAGATATTCTCAATACTCTGTCCTCATTAGTCCCATGCGTTTTGTTGGGTATGTCTCTGAAATTTCAATCATACTCTAGGATGGACTTGTGCATTTTTTCCCAAATCTCAAGGCAAATGCATTAGATTGTTTTTCATAACTTTCTCTACTTAATAAAACACAATCCAAAGAGATGCTTGTTATGTGCGAGCATAACAAGAGAGATCTAGAGAGCAAGATTAAAAAATCTTTGTTAGAGATTCATTGTCATTGATTATTGCTCGTTTACAATTAATGATGTTTCTCAATATTAAGGTTCATGAACTTCTCACGAAATCGAGGCAAACACAAACCACTCATATTTGTTCGCAATTCAAATACCTAATTCGTATATAGGAGCTATTGTGGTGTTGTATAATGGGCGATGGACTATCTATTTTGAGTAGATTGTTGTAGATTAACAATAACGAGGTATCTTTTATATGAATATGCAAACATCGAGCGAAAACATAAATTTCAAGTGTCTGAAAGTATTGTTAAAATGAATTCACTCTATATATAACTAAATATTTATTTTATACAATAGTTTTCAACCATATAAAGCAAATGAGGCTAAATAATAATTCCCAAAATCGATTTAATATGGTAAAAATGAGTACCAAAAAAGAATATTAAAGAAAGAATACGAAGAACAAACAAACACATATATGGTTATTCATATGTTTTTATATATGTTATTACCATATACCAAATAAGTAATAAAGAATTTATTCGTAGACGCCTTGTTTTTTATTTCATTTTTTTGACAAAAAGTATTGAGAATGTAGAAACAGTTTAGTGGATCATTTTCAGACTAAATTGTATCTACATACTCAATCATTTTTTTATATATTATTCAACTCAATATAAAGAGTCTATATTTTTATTCCATAAACGATGTGGGACTCCAACAATAATGCTATAGAATTCTTGAAGTGACATTATAATCATCGTAAATTGATTATTATATCCAGAAAATTCTCGAATACGTTGTTCTACTTAATTGGTGTTTGGTTATTTCCAGATCAACAAAAAAAAATCTAGAACGTGATTGGAAAATTTTCAATCAAGGTTTTTTTCTTAAAAATTTTGCTCATTTTCTTTTGATAATCACAAAGTCCTCGCCAATTATGAAATATTTAATCTACATAAAAATAATCGGCTCAAACCGTTTAATATTGAATTTTCATGGGCACTTATAAAAAAATCTACTAGTTTAGGAGATAATTACTTAAATACACTCTAGTTTGCAATATTACACGATTTTCCTTTCCCTGATTTAGTGCACAAATATGTCCAATAACATGTATCTCTAAACACATGAGGGCAAAATAAGTGTAATTTATTTTAGATACACTGACTTGGAACAATTGTGAATATACTAATTGTTAGCAATAGCACATAACACTTTAAAATATTTCTCTAACACTAAAAGAACCAACATATCTAAGAAGTAAGGAAGAGGCGATTTGGGAGATAGTAATCAATTTACGATGACTACAATATCACTTGTAGATCCGGAAAGAAGCGACTACTAGACTAAGCACCGCATAGTATTCTAGAATTTTCTGGATGTAGTAATCAATTTACGATGACTACAGTATTATTTTAAGCCATCGTATAACATTACTGTTGGAGTCTCACATCATTTTTCTGGAATTAATATAACTCTTGTCTAAATATCACCTCATTTCTGGAATAATAATATAAACTCTTTCTACAATATTGAATAATATATATAAAAAATAATTTAACATGTAGATACAATTTAATCGAAAAAATTGCTCCATAAGTATTATACATGCTCATTCTTTTGTCAAACAATATCTTGTAGGTACATGTGTGTAACGACCTCTTAGTCGTTTTTAGCACATTCCAACATATTTTATATAACCTTTTTAGTAGATTTGTAAATAATTTATATGACTTATAAGAATGAGTGACTAATTTCCCATTAAATTTAATAAAGAATTTATTTTATTGCTAAAGAATAATGAAAAGAAAAAAAAATCAAATAATAAATAAAATAAAATAATCTAATTAAAAAAGGGGCAAAGAGTGCCCTAACTGTTGAAGCCGCAAACGGCTTGTGAGAAAAATGGAAAAGAAAGAAGCGAAACGACTTCTGGTCAAAATATTAAATTAAAAAAACAGAGAAGAGGAAAAGAAGAAGAAAGGGAGAAAGAAAAGCAAAAAGGAGGAGACAATCAAATAATTTTCATATTTAAGGCGTCCAGGTAATTATTCTGATCCTTTATATTAAATTTTTGTGTTAACTAGGGCATAGATTTTAGTTTTAAACGTGTATAATTCTATTCAATATGTGACTTGATGAATTGAGATTATAAATATGTATAAATCTATTATAGGTTAATTATTCTTCTTTTAATATGTGGGAAAGAGAAAAAACACATATGAAAAAAAATGCGATTTAAATCATTAATGGCAATCATTGGCCGATGATTGCCAATTTTGCCACATTCCATTGTAATTATTATGGCGTTAGGTAGTATATATGCCGAATATAGAGATTAAGTAATGGTTCTTTTTTTTTTTTAATTTTCATTATGTCTTATATTCATAATATTATTAATTATCTTAGTTTGATAAATTTCATATGTAATAAGTAAAGGTAGAAAGTTATATGATATTATTATATCTAGTATAGAGAATTGAAACTCACCTCTAGTGTTTTTTGAAATTTTCCAAAAATATGAGAATTTTTATGGTAATAGAAAGGCAAGATTACAAACTTGGATCTAAAATTTTGGTGAATTTTTGGGTCCAAAGCTAAACACATAGTAATAGAGTGTTTGTTAGGTTTGAAATCTTATTATTGTAAGTCATTTATTTTTGATAGATTGTTTGAGTTGGGTGTTCAACGAAAAGGGGAGCTCAGTCCCAATGGTTGTGGGACTATTGCGGCAGTGGTTTAACTTGTTACGTGTAGAAATGGTGGTATTTCCTCTGTGGTATATGTTGGGCATAGTAGTCAACGGGATTGGTCGATGGCGCTTGAATGTCCACATTGATTAATTCTAATGATGAAAAAGACCATGGGGATACACAAAAGGGCAATGTGACTTAATTGTTTATGTCTGTTGTGTTGAGCCACCCAAGGGCCTGAAGGCTTCGTGGATCATGTGCTCAGCGGCTAACTTCACTGTTCGGCCCCCGTGCCGTTGTGAACTTGTGAATGTCCTACGAAACTGGTCATCTCCTCTTATATGTGTGACCGTTGTCATTCTGCATATTCTGAGCATCGTCCTCCCCCCCCCCCGTGACAAGTGTCACTGTGCATCTGCAGAAAGAAACCCCCCCCAGAACTGGGTATTAAGAGGACTGTTACCTTTCGAGGGACGTACTCGCGCGCCGCACACACCCTGGATATATTTTCGAGGGACGTAGCGCGCCCCGCCGCGCAGGGATACTACTATTTTGGGGCACAGCCCTATAGCGCGTCGAGATGGTTACTCCCATTATCGAGGTCGTGTCGTTCGACCGCGACCCCCCCCAAGATGCAGGACAGAATATGTCCATGGGTCACGGACTGAGAGACAGCGTTATGTATCACGTAGGTCAGACAGGCCATCAATATACTTGACATTGCATTCCAATTGCATTGAATACTTATCATTTAGTGAATTGACTATCGTTGATTGACTGATTTTCCTGCATTGTCATTTACTGTGGAATTGTGATGGATCGTATGAGCTTGTTATTGCGGATATGTAATTCGTTGAAGTATTGTTGTGAGGATAGTACTTGTGTTGGTAAGTGTTGTTGTTGAGCATACAGTGCTATGTTAAACTGTGAGCGTGAGGTTGGGTGATTTAATGCAGGTTTGGTTGTGGAGGTTCGGTCGGGACGTGGTAGAGTACCCGTATTTCATCCCCGTAGCTTGTGTTTAGAGGTTTACTTGCTGAGTACCGTGTGGTTTTGGTACTCACCCTTGCTTCCTACAATTTTGTAGGTTACTAGCACAGACTCTGTGATATTTTCTTCTCCTTGCGGAGGTTTCTTGGAGATTTGAGAGGTAGCTGTTTGTTTTGCCTCAGCGTACTTTCTTCTCTTAGTTATGACCTTGTTCTTTTAGAAACAAGTTGAATTGAGACTGAGGTTCTTTTGAATCAATTATAATATTTTAGAGGCTTGTACACGTGACTACCAGGTTTGGGGTTGGTTTTTATTAAGTACTTAATTTTATTTCCGCACTTTATCGAAAAAAAAAAATGGTTGAGTGTTAAGGCTACTTGTCTTGGTGGGATAGACGAGTGCCATTCACGTCCCCATTTTTGGGTCGTGACAAAATGGTATCCGAGCCCCAGGTTCATAGGTATCACGTGTGTACACGTCGAGTCTAATTAGAGTTCGATGATCGGTACGGAGACGTCTGTACCTATCTTCGAGAAGGCTATAAGTGACTTTTAGGGAAATATCTTCCACTGTTTGGATAACTATTGTGCGTACTTGGTGTCATTTTGTTCTTATCGTTCAATCCCTTCGCTCTGTTTATGTGATGAAGCGTGCGTGTTCTTTTGTGAATCAGTGGCATCGTGTGCTAAGAGCATTCGCAGTCCAACCATGATCGTGGTATTAAGGTTTTAAAAATGATATACGTATGAAACGAATGCGGTGATCATATTTGGAAGAGTGAGTAAGGTTAGTTATCATTGTATAAAATAATAATAATAAAGTATAGTACTATCTCGTATAAGCAAAAATCTGGAGTGGTTCGACATTAGAAGTTAAATGTTTTGAGAATTGAACTAGATAAAAATAGTGTAATAACAATTGATATAGTTGTCATACCATTAATGGGTTGCTTAGCAAATGATGTTGAACCAATTCAGGTCAGAATCCCTTTTGTGGTTTCATAGATTGAGTGTATACCAAAGAAGGTCATGTTCACGACTAGTACACTCGCCGTAATGAGTTGTACTTAGTTAGAATAGGAGTGTGTTACTTGTTGTTATTGACCTTGCTTACGAAAGAATAATCAGCTTGGGTTAGATACAAACTAATCTGGAAATTACAGCTATTTGATGGAGAAGGTGTTGACATTTGCAAAAATGATCTTCTCAATAGAATGATAGTCCTAGGGGTGGATGTAAGGAATTTTCACGATTATTACTAGTGCATATGAAAACAAATATGTGATTGTTTACGTGCAAATATTAACTACTTACGGAGTTATATATGGTATACATGCTCATTGATAAGATTTGGGGTTGAACTCATATTGAGAACCCAACTAGCTTGGTGGTCGGGTGGATGTGCTAAAACATTATTTATAACGGAAGCTTTTAGTAGTGGATCTTTGGTATGATATGAGATGTTCAGATTGTGAAATGTATTTTGTGGATTGTGATGGTGTGATTTCATCGTAAACTCCATGGAAGTGGACATATGGATGATGATAAGATGAATAAGGAAAGGAAGTCCAGAAAGAGTATACTAGGTTGAACACAAGTAAGAGTTCTAGTAAGAAGTCGCGGGATAAAAGTGGATAGTTCTTGGATGGATTGGTTTCTAACTGGGTTAAGGATTCATATTGATGAAATAGTTGAACTTCATGGTGATAACAGAGCTAAATAAGTACGATAAATAGGAGTTGCTGAGGATTGCGAATTGAGACTAACAATAAAATAGAATTGAGAGTTAAACGGGTTTTTTTATGGTAGTAGTAGTAAGTAACGACTTGCGAGCATCTAAGGGTTGTGTTTTTTCACTATTGATGAATCAAGGTGGTTGTATGAAAAAGTTGTATGATGCCGTTTGAAAATTCGCTTGATAGAATGAAAGAAGCTAGAGTCATAAATGGAAAGAATTGTGGGAAGTATTTTAGTCATTGGAAAGAAGAGACAGTATCGAGGAAATAGATATTTACTTATAATTAGAAAGACAAATATACTATCTTAGAGGTTGAGAAGAATTTAGTTCAAGGATACGTGATTTCATCTGTTCATGTTGCGCTTATGGTAATAGTGTCACACGTTCATTAGAGTGAAAAAAAAAAGTTAGATATAGATTGGATAAACTGAGAAAGGATGCGTGTACGGACGTTCAGCACGAGGATATGTTAGATCTTTTGATAGGTTTTGATGGTAAGGAGTAGTACGATAATATGTTTTAGACAAATATAATGGGTAAGGGTCAATGAAGAGGCGATCAACGATAAGTAAAAGACGTAAGTAAATGTTTTTTTTTTTTTGGTATGAGCTAATGTGTTAAAGATAATGGGATTGTTTTACATGGTTGGATCAAAACGTCAAGTTTACGTGGTGAGTTAGATTTTTGATAGTGTTGTATCTTGTCAAGGAGGTACGTGAATTGGTAAGGTAGAATGTTTATTCACATGAGGATGAAGCCAGATAGAAGCGACTTAAAATTTGAGTAGTACCAGTTTGGTATATTTGATTGTTATACCTACAGGTTTCCCAATATTGCTGGTCAAAAAATAATAAGAGTAGTAAATGAGTTAGCCAAAGAAAAAAAAAATAAAGTATGGTGTATTGGTATTGAAGAGGGTAAAGTTATTTGAAAATTTTCGTCAGGAAAGATTTTAGACAGGCCAAGGAACAGTAAGACTCTCGTACAAAACTGATTCGGAGGTGATGGTTGTAGTGATTTGCTCTTTGGTTTTTTGATATGATTATGAGATGTGACTAGGGGTTATTATTACTTTTACTAAATATTAAGTTTTGGTGGGGTTACAAAAAAATGACGTGTGTGGAAGATTATATATGGTATGTCGAGGTAAATTGTTTCAGAATGTGATAGGTACAAATGGATGTTAAATGTGGGACCTACAATTTTACATGGTTAATGAGGATCGGGGGGATTATAAAAGTACTTTGGTGATGAGACAGAATAGATTGTTATAATGTGTTAATAGGCATATGATGATGAGTAGAGGTTATGAGATTATAGTATACATTAAATTTGAGTGATCAAGGGGTTCTTGGAGTTATTGCATGAGGTAAATGCCTGGTGGTTGAAAATGGGATGTGAAGTTTAGGTGAAGTTGACATTAAGTTTCCTGATTATATCTATTAGGACGAATAAATGGAAAGATAAGAAACCATGGTTCCAAGTCTTGGAGAGACTACATGGGCTTGCTAAGGAGAATTGTGATACTAATGACGTGTGAAAGTAAGGTAAAGGTGGTCCCTGTGGTTTGTGGTATGATAGTTGCTTATATTAATAGCTGTTGGCTGTGATGGAGTACTTTTTGAGAAGTATGCAGGGTTTGGCAAATCCAAACATTGTGTAAAATTGTTGTAATGGAGATCAGACGTTGATTTTGGGTGGAAAAAAAAAATTAAATAACAAAAATTATAAATGAGCGCCGAGTAGAAAGATGAATGAAAATATTGATATGCGAATTCTGGAGAAAAGTATATATGTGTTATTCGACCTGATTCCGTCGTATATTCTTAAGTGACCAATATTTCGTTCGCGACATGATTTGAAGTATGATTCATTGCCATATGCCCACGTTTTTTTTACAGCTATGGGTGAACTTCTAGTGGTGGATAGTATGTACCGATCCCTCTTATGTTCTTGGTAGGTAGGATCCTTGGTTAGCTTGTTCATTCAGTGTATGAAATATTTGATGTTGTTTGAAAAATTAGAAATATATCATATTTTTATATGCACAACCGTGTTATGGGAACTTACTACGAGCTTTCATGAATAGTATGATGATACCGACAAGTTGTAAAAGGTTTCTGCATCCTAGCGTGTACCTTGTAGGGTGCTTGTTTATATTGTTCTTTTCTATTTGGATTATGGATGTTTTGATTCTCCCTTGATGGCTACCGAAGTCTAAAGATCAGATTTTATATTAAACTTGTAAAAAGAGTGGTTCTGAAAAGGGAATAGTTATAAGGGTGTGATGGGTTGTGCACTAAGAGATGGATGATTGGTTCAGGTTTTTCACTTTTGGTTGGAGCTAGTATCAATAGAACGTTTATCTTTGCTATGTGGAACAGATTTGTCATGATTATTGATGTTATGGTCCAAGGGGGTTTCAGTTGAGATTCGGTTCATGGGTTAGTATGTCGTTGCAATCACTACTGATATGTAGCATCTGACAAATTCTCGGTAATGCACTTCGTGGGAGTTGGTCTTGCTTTAGAATGGTGTAAACGATAAGCTTTATGAGCGCATGCACAACGACTCTGGAAGATCATGCAAGATTTTTGATCCCGTCCAACATCTCTCCTTCTCCTATTTCTGGTCGAGGCCGACAATGCTTTTAGGGGTGGATACTGTCACGACCTCTTCGTAGTTTTTCGACATGCCCCCCTCTTATTTTTCTCTTCCCTTTTTCGTAGATTTTGTCCACTTTATCTGCTTCTCGCCTGAGTGCCCTCCTTTTCGCTTTCATCCAGCCTTTCTTTTCTTGTAAGCCTCAGCACACGGCCCCCCCCCCTCCCCCATCATCTTAATCAACTCCACTACTATCCTTACCCACGGGGGGCCCCGTGCCCCTCCTGTGTGCCGCGCACCCGGGCTTGTGAGCCCCCGCCCCCCGCCCGCCCCGATCTGGCCCCACCAACCGCCGAGACGCACCGCACCGGCCCGGGGCGGCCCACCCCCCGACAACACCGGGCCCGCGCCCCGGATGCGCGCCCCAATCCTCTTTTTCCTCTCCCGGCGGCCCGGGTCCTTCTTCTTATCTTTCTCTTCAATTTTTGTGTTGTACTCGGACTCGATTTTTAGGTTACAAACGTTGTATCTCTTCCCCCCCCCCTTTTTTTTTTCCCCCCCCCCCCTCGACTAATTATGTGCCACTTGGTGGACCCCCCCCCCCCCCTGGCGAGTATTAATTGTCTATCCATATTCTTTCACGGTATCTTATTATTCATTCCAGCTGTGGCCAGCGACCCACCACATACTGAACAACACATTAGGTTTACATTTCATCGGTCATAGCAGTGGATGCACTTTGCGCTACAATTTTGCCCTGCCTCTTACATATTTCTGGTTATCGGCAGGTCATATGCCGATTCGCGTTTTAACCTCTTACGTATGGTTCTTTTGTTTGTCCTTTTCACATTGTTTCTCTTCTGATCCTCTTCCTCTTCTCTTAGCGCCATGCTCCCTTCTCCTGTCCTTCCATGTCCAGGCCCTCAGTTTCTCTGACTCTTTCTTTACTGCATACGGCTCTTGGCGCCCGCCCTCCTCTCGGTTGCCTTTGCCCTCTGCGGCCTTTTCTTGTGACCCAACCGCCAGCCGCACATTCCCTTGCTACCCTCTTGGCGCTGCAACCCGACGACTCGGCTGTCGGTCACCGGCCTCTACTTCTTCACATAGACCCTACCTACCCTTGCGTGGTGTGTGTTCTGTCACATGCGCTACCCCGATTATCTCTGCCACTCGGCTTGCCATCGCTGCGTTGTCGCGGCTGTTGTCCAAGAACCTACAGGTGGCGCGACTTCCCACCCCCCAGAGAGCCCCCCATCGCGTTGATGCTCTCCCGACATCCATTGCTACCTTACGCTTGTCGGCACGTGGCCGCCCACACGCTGGATGATCTCCTCAACGTACGTGTATGCACCCCATGCGTGTAACTTTCCGACAAGCGATCCGCTATTGATAGCGGCAGCACCACAGCAACCGGTAACGGGCTTGCTTGACGAGACCGTTGACCGTGTCCACATGATTAATTCCAGCAAATGATGCACCAAAGACATGGGCGCCATAACAAACAAACCAGGTAATGTGCCACTCCGACCACTTGTTTCATGCCTCCCCCATGTTGCCTGTTACGAGATAAGGGTGCACCAGGACTTGTTGAACCTCATGTTGATTGTCCTTCATGTTTGTCTGTGGTTCCGATGAACTGCCCCCCCCACACCACCCACCCCACCAACCCCCGGTGCCCAGATGCTTACCATGAAAATGGTCCATTCCTAATTATATGTGTGAACTGGTCACCCATCGCCCATTATTCTGAGGAATTGTTTGACACGTGTTATGTGCATTGGAAAGAACTGGGGACTTAAAAAGGGGGATTGTTCCCATTTCGAGGGACCGTATTCGGCGACGCCGCGATGGATACTATATTTCGAGGACGTATCGCGCGCCGCGATGGTCTTATGTTGAGGGACGGTATCGCGCGTCAGCGGATGGTTCTATTACGGGAGGGTCGTGTCGTTCGCCGCTACAGATGCATCGAAGATATGTCCCCCATGAGGTCCCGGACTGAGAGACAGCGGGTTGTGTTGTATCATAGGTCGACATGCATCACTATTACTTGACATTGCATTCCATTGCATTGCACATAATTATCATTAGTGCACTTGATATCGTTTTGGCTGATTTTCTGATTGTCTTTGTGGAATTGTTGAGTGATCAATATGAGCTTGTTTATTGCGGATATGTAATTAGTTGTTGAAGTATTGTTGTTGAGGATATGATAGCTTTTGATTAAAGTGTTGTTGTTGAGCTACGCACTATGTAAACTGTGAGCTGTTAGGTTGGGTTGATTTTAATGCAGGTTGTAGTTGGAGGTGTCGGTTCGGGGGTGGTAGGAGTACCCGTAGTTCATCCCCTGCTTGTGTTAGGTTTTTACTTGAACTGAGTACCGTGTGGGTTTGGTACTCACCCCTGCTTCTACAATTTTTTGTAGGTTACTAGCCCAGACTATGTGATATTCTCGTTCCGGGTCTGAGGTTTTGGAGATTTGAGATGGTAGCTGTTTGTTGCCTCAGCGTACTTTATTTCTCCTTAGTATGACCTGTTCTATTCTAGAAAACAAGTCATTTGAGCTGAGTTTTTTTTAGAATCCATTATAATATTTTAGAGGCGTGTACACGTGACTACCAGTTTTGAGGGGGTTTTTTTATTAAGTACTTATATTCTTATTTCCGCACTTTATTGTAATGGGGGTTTAGGCCAAATTGTCTTGGTGGGGTGGGATAAGACGAGTGCATCACGTCCATTTTTTGGGTCGTGACAAAAAATGTGTATCATTCAAGGAACTCTCTATGCAAATTTCATATTTTAGATGGTGAAACAACCATCAACATAAGACCGCATGAAAGTAAATCAATGAACATACCATAATTCTCCTTGAAACATAGCTTATTTTCAAATAATAATTATAAATCTTGAATTTCTTTCTTTCTAGTTATTTTAACTACACTAAGTACCCATGAAACATAGCTTATTATCTTCTTCTTTTTTTCTTTTTTCATTTTAAAAAAGTTCCTTTTCTATATGGAAAAAATCCTACCCTAATGAAATTTCATCCAAGTACATTTAAGATAAAGTTGGAATAGAACCTACCTGCATTTCCACCCATATCTTCCCTATAAACAACCAATATGGAAAGCCCCAAGAACACATAAAAAAGAGAAATTACAAATACTATCAAAATATTAACAACTAATAATGTCCAAATAAACTTAACATATTTAAAATTCAAGAACATTACTGATAATTGTTGTTACCTTATTAGATAATTTGTGTTCATTTTCCTATATTTTGACTTTCAAATGATAAATGTTTTTATAATATTTACTTTTTTTGTATAATTATTGGTTTTCTTCATTTTAAAATTTCATAAAAGTAAAAAAGAAAATGTCTATACAAAGAAATATTTTATGTGGATTTGTAAAAAAAAAAAAAAAAAATTAAAAGAAAAAGGGCCCAACCGGGTTCGAACCGGTGACCTCTTGATCTGCAGTCAAATGCTCTACCACTGAGCTATGGACCCTTGTTGGACTTAATATTAAATATGAATGTATATTACAATTATAAAAAATATTCCATTATAAACTCATTTGTTTTTTTTAAAAAAATTACATTTTGGTCAATAGTTAGTTAGACAAGTGTATGTTTCACCTTTCGATTAATATTCTAGATTTCAAAAAAAAAATTATCAATATCTTTCATAACTGAAATTGTTAAATTATGTCAGTCTACAACATTATATACTGAGGAATTTTACAAGTGGATAGTGAATACAAAGACCTTATCACTATCTTATGAAGGTAGAGAAGTTGTTTTTGCAGACCCTTGGCTAAAGTGTAATATTTTCAAGTATAAAGAAAAAGAAAATAGAGACAAAACATGATGATTAATAGGAAAAGCAATGTAATGCCTACAAGAAAAGAATACGAACAAAAACATAATAATGCAGTATCGAAACATAATAAACAGATGAAGATGAATGCCAAAAACTAGAACTAACATGAATTGGGGTTACTACAACGACAAACACCAACAAATTTGAACCCTCAAAAGTAAGACAACACTCCACTACCTACTTACTTTCTACCCTCATACGCAATTTTCATACCTTTCTATGTAAGGTCGGATTCTTGAAGATACGGATGTCCTATTTAATCACTTCTCTTCAATGGTTTTTCATCCTACCTCTACCGTACCTCTCATTATGTCTACTATATCCAATCTCGCACCTCCTCACTAGGGTATCTAGGCATTTACATATCTCATGTCCAAATTAAATCATCGTAATTTTGCCTCTCATTTTGTCCGTCAAAAAGGCTACCCCTACCTTTTCTTCAATTACGTCATTCCTAATCTCATCTCTACTAGTAAACATACACTACCATCTCAGCATCTTTGTTTTCCCATTATGTATATTTTGAATATAGGAATTCTTAATTAAATGGCTAACATTGTATTCCATACAACAATGTTAGTTTAACCATCACTTTCTATAATTTATCTTTTAAGTTTGTTCGTACACATTTTTATACACAAGACTCCACTTCATATATACACGCCAAACTAATATGTTGTGTGATATATTTTTAGGGAAAATTACGCAGCTAAGCAAATTTATACTATTGAATTACTCATTATAGCTATAGTTTGGTATAATTATCATTTGGGACTAACATTTTACATTAATTACGTGAGCTGACTTCGTGTTTGTATAATTAGTCACATTTGTATATGTATAATTCGTCAGGATATGCCAAATACATATGTATAATATAAAATTATTTAAATATATAATATCAATTACTCTCTCTCATCTATGCCCTCTCGCTGCCTCTAGCCTCAGTTTATATCATCCGCTCCGCCTTTCTCCTCCCTCTCCAAATCTCACATTGCCATATTACAAATGCATAAATGTATATATAAATTATGATACATGTACAATTCCCCTATCTCCCACTCTTTTCCCTCTCTCGCTCGCCTCTCTCCTTCCTCTCCCGATTCGCGCACCTCTCTCCTTCCTCTCCCAGTCTCGCTCGCATCTCTCCTCCCTCTCCCAATCTCTCTTTCCATATATACAAATACATATGTATAATATACATATACGATTCACCTTTCTCCCACTCTTTTCCCCTCTCTCTCACCTCTTTCATCTCTCTCCCAGTATCGCTCGCGTCTCTCCTCCATATAACATGTAGCTTCAAATTGTAATTATCAAACTGTAAATATGGAGAGTAATATGCTATTTTTAAGTGACTATAGGTGAAAGTTTCCCTTTTTTTAACCCTCAACTCATGAATTAAAAAATTGGGTGATAATATATTTTTAACCCTCAACTCTTGAAACAAAAAGAAAAAAAAAAACAACTTTTATCTTAATCTTTTAAAATAAATAATAATTTTAATAATTACAATAAGTATTTTGTGATTTGATTAATTTAATTCCATATGTATGAAGTGGCCAAGTCCAAGGTGTGAGCATTTGCCAGCTAGAACTTTGACAAACGTGCTCTTTGATACTTAGCCAACAAATCTAAGGGGCGCCGTTAGTTACCTACGCGGTTATGCTCTTGTGGGAAATAGGAAAATCCCACCGATTCAATAAATAGACACGTGAGTTCTACGTAATATGATATGCGTTATATATAAGATATGAATTATCATATAAGATGTGATATAAGTGATAAGATGTGTGTTTATTTGTTTAATTTTATATAAATGCAAATGTTTATTTGTGCACATTGAAAATAGAAGAGCATAATGTAAAATAAGATCAAGTAAAAAAAAACATTCCTTTACGATTTATAGTATAATCCCCTCTGTCCCTAATTACTTGTCTACTTTTGAATTGACACACCTATTAAGAAAACAACTACTGACATACTGAATTTACCATTTTACCCTTGTTAATTATGAGGTGGATGAATTAAAAACTTAAGATTTCAAGAAGTTCAAACATTTTTCAAAGTAATTGATTGAGCTGATTATAGATAAAAAAATTTTGTCTTTTTCTTAATTTGTCAAAATGAATAAGTAATTAAGGACAACTATAAAAAGAAAAAATGAAAGAGTAATTAAAAACAAATGAATATTATAAATGTCGATTATAAATTATAAATAAACAAAATTGTCTTCTAATGAATATTTGTTAAGAGACACATACAAAAAAGTCTTCGATAAATAATTTGAGACGAAAATAGTAACAGTAATCTAACATCATTTATGCCAAAATTAATGACAATGCCAAATGTAAACACGAGAATATTGAAATGAATCTTGAAAAATTGAAATTTACAAGGTGTAACTTGAATATACAAACTCCATTTGGCCAAGTCATGTAAATGCATATGATATTTTAGCATCTATAGTTTAATTTCCTTTTAGTCCGCAACAAAATAAGCTAATTAATAGCTTATTTTTTTTCTTAATTATTTTACTTTTTCAATGAAGACAAAGACTAATAAACTAAGACAATGTTTATGTTGTCTTCTTCTTTTCTCATTTTCAACTCATCTTGACAACAATTAATGAACTGTCCCTCTCTTTTTTTAAAACAATAAAACAAAAATCATCTAATATTTCGTAATTATGTTAGAATTTTAATTAAATTTAAATCGTATATTACATGACTCATTTTAAGAGTTTTACTTTCAACAGGTCGAAATTCTAATTAAAAATGAAACAGTCTCGCTGTTGTATTATAATTCAAATAATTGTCCCTCTCCTTACTTTTCTTTCTTCTTTTTTTGTGCTCTTCTCCTCTAATAAATAAACAAATTCAACTCATTCCTAACTACCCTTATTTGTGCAAATATATCTTCCTTTCTTAAGAAGGCTTAGTCAATAAGATATATCACATATCTTTTCTATAGTGTGCCAATAAGATTAAAGAAGAAATAACAAAAAAGAGAGGATTGTGGTGTGTGCTTTTCTCATCCATACTTGCAATTCTTGTGTCTGAGGTAATTGATTTCTTCTGCCAATTATATTCTTATGTTTCAATTTACTTGGTTTAATTCAGAGTAAAAGGGTCAAACTAATCAATGTACATATTTTTTTTTTATATTTTTATATATATTTTAATTTTATGTGATTTGATTCAGAGTACGAGAGTCAAACTAATTACTGTTCATACTTTTTTATATTTCTATATACATTTCAATTTATGTGACTTAATTCAGAGTACGAGAGTCGAATTAATCAATGTTCATACTCTTTTATATACCTATATACGTTTAATTTTATGTGACTTGATTTAGAGTACGGGGATCAAACTAATCAATGTTCATACTATTTGTTTTCCTGTTCTTCTTCAAGTTTATATCTTAAAATTTTATCCTTTCTTTCTTTCATTATGAGGATGCAAATGTGCATGGATTAGTTCTTTTTTTTTTTTTTTGGGAAAATGCACAAGTATTCCTCTAAGCTATGAACGAAATTTCAAAGACACATCTTAACTAAACTAAGGTTCTATTGTTTTCTCAATTTATTTATTTTTGTAATTTCGCCCACATTTTGACTTACGTGGCATCCAAATATCTCTTATGCATCTCAATTGCGTGGAGTCACGGAGTGTGTAGCGTAAGATAAAAAATATATAAAATTACAAAAAAAAATAAGTTCAGAGGAGTCATAGAAACTTAGTTTAATTAAGATATGTCTCTAAAATTTCAATTATAATCTAAGAAATACTCGTATATTTTCCCTTGTTTTTCTTTTTTTCCCCACTTTTGCATTAACCAATTGGAACTACAAAAGGAGTAGGGTGTAGGTAACTAGGTAAAAACATTTTCTCAAAAAAGTAGAATATCCTGGTTTAACTTGGAACGGAGTTTAAGAAAAGAAAGAAGATTTTTTAATCTTGTGGTTATAAATTAAAGTTATGTCAAATATACCAAAATGCTCTTTAATTTTGTGGTCTTAAATATGGCACATGAAAACTTAAAGTTAAAGTGTTGCCAAATAAAGAAAGAAGTCATTCTTTTTTAAACAGACTAAAAAAAAATATGATCATTCTTTGAGAAAATATTACTTTGTTTCATTAGTTAATGTTTACAATAATAAAAGTGCAAAATTACTCTTTTAGTTCTACTCTTCATTAAACATTTGCAAATGACACTTGTTTAGGCCCTCAGGATATTTGGAGAAATTAGGGATGCATTCGATTCACATTCAACATTTAAAGTTAATGATTTTCTACATCAATTTTAAGTAATATACCATAGTTATAAAACTTATAATTAAATATCAATTACTTTAATAAATTTCTTAATATATATGCATAATCTGACGAAAACTATTGAATTTATATCTATAGTAATCACCGTAGATCTGCCTCTAATCGCATAACGCCAATAACTTAATATAGAGTATGGAGCCAATGATAAAATTTAGCGACTATGTTTACACGTAATCATAATAATTTATCATTTCTAAGAGATAAATTGAGGTAATAATATGTATACTTAACTATGGTTTAACAATAACATAGAATGTAAGAATACATATGTATTTATTAGATTATATTGGTATAAATCCCTAGGCATAAAAGAATTGAAAACTTATCTTTCTTTTTGATTTTTATAATTTTGCATATTTATTAGATCCTCATTTGGGAAATAAGAGAAGATATTGTAAACTCTTGTTGATAGTATTATAAGAAATCTAATTCTTATATTATTTATGTTTGTTAATAAGTAGAGATTTGATAATTCATTAGCATTTGATAAAATAAGGCCTAACCTCTCGTATTTGAACTTATCCATTAGTTTTATTTTTATTTTAATAAAACACGACTAGATTGCACTGTCTAATAGTATAAATCCGCCAAAAGAAAAAGAGAAAAAAATGTATAGCCAACTAATTAACTCCATTTTTCTTGAAATTCTCCATGAGATTGTTAGTTATCCCCTAAATTATGACCAAAGTATATTTTCTAAATTTTGGGCAAAATAAACCCTCTAAATAATCTTTTCTTGTTAAATTAGTTATTTTAATGTATTTCTTGTTTGAATTATTCATTAATCTTTTACTCATTCTACTTTACTCTTTTCTCACCAATATTAATTTCTCCAAAGGTTTGATAAATTCTACATAACAAAGTGAGAAATAGTCTAAATTTTTAGTCTCAATATATATATATCAATTGACTTAAAATTAAAGGGTAATTTAGTCATCTCTATGAGATCATAAGATAATGACAATTAGATTAATTAGTAGGAAGTCACTAGCTAGCTTAGCTAATGACATTTTAAATCCAATTACTAATTAAACATCAAACTACTTTTACACAAATTAAAATAAATAATTATACTAGCAACTAGATGCTTCTTTGTATCTGGCGAAAAACAAAAAATTGTTCCAGTTGTTTTGGAAATGGGTGGTGTCAGAATGGATTAAAAAAGAACATATGGATAGTATGGTTTTTTTACTTTGTTAATTTTAAAACATTTAATGTGAAAAATAAAAAAAAGAGCTTGAGTTGTTAAAATCAAAAAAATAGTATAGATTTTTACAATTTATATCTAAATTTCACAATTTTTTTTAATTATTAGCAAAACCCCTAACCTAAATAATATGACTCATATAACTATACACATAGGGATTATGAACACGTGCCTGATCGTTATTAATAATAATATAATGTAGATTTGGTCTTATTCAATATCATAATAAATACTTCATAATTAATTAATAATACCTATGGCACGACGATATTCGAGAAAAATTACGGGACAATAAATATTAACATTAATAAAAAAATAAGTTAAAATCTTTATCGAATTCAGTTAATTGTCATTGAATTCAATCTGACTATAGACTTTAAGGATATAAATAAAAAGTGTTATTAGTTCTACAAGAATATGATTTCCGTCAATTATTAAAGTAAGTTGTCCTGAATCAAGGAGATAAAGAATTGATTGTTGCGACGGGCATACAAACAGACATGAATAAAAAGTTAAGTAAGTTTGGTATCTCAGAGGTGAAATGATATTCTCTCCACATTTTTACATCGAACAAGGCGTTTCTTTAATCACTATATTTTTTATGCCTTTAATATTATTTCGAATGTCTGTATTTACAGTTACTTTTATAATTAATTACTTGTGTTAATATGCTTTACAACTAATAATGAACTGTACCAACAACAAAAATATATATTAAAAAAAAATACCCTAACCCCAGGAAATAAATAAAAAGAGATGATATAAAATGAAAGTAATTATGTTATTAAATTAAAATACCTGTTAATATTGCGCGTTACATCTAACGCGGTTTTTTTTTTCTTTTATTACATTGCGAAAAAAAAAAATATATATATATACATTCACATAACTCTCATAACTCTATTCACGTTTTTTCATGTCAATCTCATACTTACAAATAAAATTCGATCGTGTTATCGAGTTTGAATATTGAAATTTTTTGTAGTTATAAATAAAATTTTCATTATTTATTTGAAGATATCGAGTTTGAATATTGAAATTTTCGATTTGATTTTGTAGTACGATGGCGGATAGAGTATATCCTATGGATTTACCATCATCATCAAGTAATCCACCGTCTTCAAACAATTCCGGCGAAGTAGTTTCACCGAAAAAACCATCATTTCCATCTCCGGCGAAACCTATACAACCTCCGGCGGGGACTTACGTAGTTCAAGTTCCGAAGGATCAAATTTACAAGTATCCTCCACCGGAGAATTCTCGCCGGTATGAGTCGCTTACTAAACGGAAACCTCGCCGGAGCTGCTGCTGTCGTTGTCTCTGCTTCACTTTCTCTGTTCTACTTTTTCTCATTATATCAATCGGAATCACCGCCGGAGTTCTCTTCCTTGTTTACCGCCCTGAAGCACCGAAATACACCATTTCCAGCATCGCGATTAAGAATTTCAACGTCACGTCGTCGTCTAAGATATCGCCGGAGTTTGACATTTCTGTCAGATCTGAAAATCCGAACAACAAATTAGGGATTTACTACCGGAAAGGAAGTTCGGTTACAATAGTTACTCCGGCGTGGATCTATCCGCCGGTGTATTGCCGGCGTTTTATCAGCCGGCGAATAATGTAACGGTTTTTCAAACGGCGTTAAAGGGTTCAAACGTTATACTTGGAAACGCCGTTAAATCGACGTTAGAAATCGACAGAGGCAACAGGGAAGTGGCAAGTGGCCGTTTCGAGTGAAATCATTAGACGCCGCGTTAAGATTAAGCATGGGCGTTAAAGCAGTGGGAAAGTTATCGTTCAAAGTTTAACGTGATTGAAATGGGGATGTTGACCGTTAAGCCTCGCAACATTCGGTATCTAAAGATGTCGACTTTAGTGTGAGGCTTTGGTAGAGGGTTTAAGGTTTAATAACGTTTTAAATTTGATTTTTGATTATTATTAGCATAATACTATATACTAAAAAACATAATGTAGAAATTATGTAATACTTTTTTCTCTTTTGGTTTTGAGAAAAATGCTTGTATTTTTATAGACTTGAAAAATGTTAGTTAATTCATTTATAGAGAAGTTGAACATTGGTTTTATTTTTCTCTCTAGTTTTGAGTATTTATTGTTTCGATTAATCTGAATTCATTCGTGAAGCTCTTTACACGAGAATTATGCGAAATGACGTTATTCATCCCACGACGACAACCTATGGTGATCTTTATGAGACTCTACTTGGAAATTCTAGGGATTTATTTGCACAACATAATTTGGTTAACTATCTATTGTAAAAATGCATATAATATTAAATAGGCGCTCAAATTTGGCCTTTAACTAGAAAGTAAATGTCCTTACTTTGAATATGCACGTCTAAATATCTTAACTTGTTTCTACTTAGTTATATTAGCATCAAGTGTCCTACGAGACAGGGATGAGTTGGAGTATCTAGTTGCCGGTTGAAATCAAAGTGAAGTGTCTAGACGTTCTACTTACTAGTCGAGGTCAGAGTAAGTGTATTTATTATTCCTCTATTAAACTCATTCACTAATTAGCATTATTTCTTTACGGAAAAAGGGATACATATACTCCGAACTATCGTAAATGATATGTAGCTAACATCCGTCAATACTTTGGGACATGGGCTGCCCTGCTGTTAAAAAAATTAGAGCCATAACACTTAACAGAATACTCAATTATAAGGGACAATGACACAATCTAGACCACCGCGATCTGATGTAGGGTCCAGGGAATAAAATTATGAAATGTGGAATGTATTGTAGTATTAATCTGCATATATCCTCTAGTTTTTGGACGCCACCACAAGGCACCGATGTCCCAAAAGTACGACGAAAGGTATCTGTATATCATTTTTAATAGTTTGATAATATATTTGTCTTTTTTTCCCTTTCTTTAACTATATTCTTCTACTAGCTTTTGTCACTGATGTTCATCTCCTTCAATTTCCAAATTCAATACTAAAAACACAAGTAGGAACTTATCAATCTAATGTATATTCTTCGTCTTTACCGTAAAGAAGACGGACCATGAATCTAACACAATCACAAAAGTTACCTCTATAAAGCTGAGGATTGTCAAAGACTATATAAGAAGAGAACGGTTTATTCCCCCAACGAGTATTGTACACTTAAACATTTACAAAGAAAAGGGTTCAAAAGAAAATCCTTTAAAATACATATCCTCTTGTAGTTGCTATATTGAAAGTTCTAACACAAATCTAAACAAAAATGAACTGCCCTAATCCCATGCTGGCTTTAACCATGCCAAAGCATCATGAGCTGGTTGCAAGACGAGACTACTCAACTGGAAAATGGTGAATCCTCAGACCTCATACAGAAAAGTCGACCCCTGCGTCTGGAATATGGGGAAGTTTGTGTATCTCTTCGCATTAACAGATTCACTGGCTGAAGAGTAACTCCTACAGCAAACTTAGTTTTCTGTGCACGTGAACTCCTGAGGAACCTACATCATCGTGATCGTGAAAAAGGAGGGTCAAAATGCCCACCAAACACAGCACAGAACCAACGAGGAGCTTATCGTAGCGTTCCACCCATTGAAACTTGAGTTGACTTGCACCATAAAATGATAGAGCCACCAATGAGGTCATAACAGTAATCGTGCTGCAAATGAAGTATAAACTTATGTTACACATTGGAAAGTTCAGATACATAAAAGAAGTAAATGATACTAGTGTGCCAATAAAGAAACAAAATTCTCCGAATCCTAAGAATGTATATGTTTATGAATCGTAAGAGGGGAAAAGTTACATCTATTCTAATCACCAAAAAGATTGAAGCAGTCTGTCTTAAAAGGCTATAAATTTTCTGATATTAGACCAGAGAAATCCCCCGTAGGCTTCTGGCCCAAGTCCAGTTGGTGCACAAGTTCGAAACTCCTAGGGATATGAGAATGGATCTCTACCTCTTCCCAACTTAAATACCAAAGTTTCATCTTTGACAGGGTTTGAACTCGTGAGATGCACCTAATCTTCACATCATGTGCTGGCATCCTTAATACTGATCCAAAGCCCTGGGGCAGTCTAGAAAGTAGTAATGCAAGTCTAATAAAGTCATTATAAACAGTCAATGAAACATCAAAATACATCTAACGAAATGCAATTCGATAATTCTATGGAGCCCAAATAAAGTTGTGTCGAACGGTTAACAGCAAATGCAACTGGATTTGAACAATACCAAGTATTGGTTACATCAGCTAAACCCCAACCCCTTATTCCTTCTCTTTCTTTTTCAAACAAGACCAAGTATTATTGCAATATATCAAGATTAATATATGTCTAGAAAACGAAAAAGTCTGAGAACAGAAAGGTTTGGAGTACAGTTACGTAGTGTAGAATGAAAATTTAAAATCAAACTAATACCTGAAAAGTAAAACTATAATGGCAAGCACCATCATGGAGGACGAATTTCCAACAGCAAGAAATACAGGGAGAGTGGTTGCGCAAGGAGACAAAGCAGGGACAAGTATAAGCCCTGCCACAGCCATCTTCTCCATTGGTTGATTGTGTGAATGGCTATGACCACCCTTTCCAAAGAGATGTAAGATGACATAGCTACCACCAAGAACTACAAGCAGTAAAGAAGCCAGTTTGTGCACTGTTTCCTCCCCAGCAATTGTGTTTGATATCGTTATTGCCGTTATGCCAAGAAGTGAGGTGGATAACACGTGCAATACTGCTCCAAATGCAGCTGCATCCAGCAGTGATAAAAAACAGTTATTATTACTTAATCCAATGAATCTCAATTGAATTTAAATTGCTTTTTAGTAGTTGTTTTAGTGTGAAAATGAATGATCTAATTCGATAATGAGGTTCTAATGTAATAACTTCAAGGTTGAATTAAACCATCAATCATTAAATGTTAAGGTGAAATTTAGATATTTGGAAACTACAAAGAAAGGTACTACAAGACACAAATTTTGGAAATTAAAGTTACCAAAAGGATATTTAAGATAACTATGGCCATAGTAGACATTATTTTAAATTTTAAAATATCGACTAGGCCAAAGCACAAAAACAAATGGGAAAAGGGCATATAAAATTCTAGAATGACTTCAAAATTCTTAATATGGGAGAAAAAGGTGGTTGGTCAGAGAAACTCAAATGATACTTAACCTATAAAAATTCACTAATTTTAGATAAGCTTACAATAAGAGGATATAAATTCTACTTTATATTTGACAAGGTAAATAATATTATGGTCATATAGAAAAAAGTAGAGAACCAACATAATAACATAGTTCTCTTACCAAATGATGTGACAGGATTTTGTATGTCTAACTTTGGCGATATTTGGCTTTTAAAAACAATTCCCGACTCAAAAGTAAATTAACTTTTACCTAACTAGATCACACTTTATATCCACAAAGCGTTTGTATCCAAGCTTTGTTAAACATCAGGCACAGTGGTTATTTTGGATGATCCAGCCAACTTAACAACTCTCAACGTACCTGTGTCCTTTAAAGAGGATTCGGGAAATAGGAGAAATGCAAATTTAGTTTAGATTAGACCTCAGGAAGTCATCTGTAGAAATCTCAGTTCTAACAAGTCGATACCCGGTTAAGGAGCTCATAGTACTGGACTACTTTCCCATTCTAGGTATTTTTCAAGCAGAGCTTCTTATAATCTTGTTTGTCATTTATTTTCAAAACTGCAATATCAAGGACGCCAACTGATTCCCTCACTAGAAATCAACAGAACAATCATAAGACAACCGGATGAAAGCAGCTACATGATTTATTTCATATAATCTTGTCTATCATTTATGTCTCAAACTGCAAATTCAAGGACACCAACTGATTCCCTCACCAGAAATCAACATAACAATCATAAGACAACTGGATGAAAGCAGCTACACAATTTATTTCATAAAGATAAAACAATCAATCCCCTATGCAACAATCCCAAACTAGTAGGAGTGTAGGACTGGTTATATGATTTCTCTGTATTTATTCCTCCATGTTCAGGGCTATTTCATAACAATAATGAATAAAACATAAAGATAAAAGTAATAACAAGAATGGATGAGGTACAATTTCCGGTTACTTTGTTAAACATAAAATATGGCAGAAACTCTTAGCTAGTGACATGATTGGGTATTGGCAGTAAACAGGAGATTGCTAATGCAGAAACTACATGTAACTTAGGATGCAGCGCCTCTATTTCGTTTTTATATAGTGGTGTTTTAGTAGGCATGGAGTAGTCATTCTTTTTCGAACAGACTATAAAGGAACGAGTGTCATACAAAAATGGAATGAGGGGCTATCTTTGAAGCAAAAAGAAGTTCTAGATTGGATCACATTGGGAAAAGAAATCAGATCAAAAATTTCAGTGACAGATGATCTAAGACCTACAGAATAAATCAAAATAAAAGTTGATACATCTATGTTTTCTTCCTTATGAACTACTTTTATGATGATAGTTGTATATACCTCGACTAATCCATTGTGTCACGTGTTACATCCTAACTGCCCACAAAGGCTAAAAAGGATGAGTTCACACTAAGAATTATGTACAGATCCAAACTTAGGATCTCTAAATTATTGCTCCTATGCCTCACTCACCCAACCATTCCTTTTGGGACCTCCTTGTGAACTAAAGTAACACCCTTTTCCTCTTTTCTTCACACTGAAGTCAACATTTTTTCCTATTATAAATTGAATCATTATACATTCTTCTACTTAGAACAGCAACCTTTCATTTACACGAGAATCGAGATAGATTTCCAACATCTTTCAAGTACATAGTCTTGCATACATCAATTTAGGTGTCCTAACAGCAAAATGTCTGTCCAAGATTACATTTAGCAGTCAGTGAGACCCTATGAGCATGTAAATTGTAGCATAAGAAAAGCGCCCACAACAGGTCCCTCGAGGAGCATCGAGATTTATCAGCATAATTAAACGCAATTGTCTCTTTATGCTAGCCATGAAACCCATTATAAACAATTATTGCACTTCAATCCCAAACTAATTCAGTTACGCTATACGATAACTCTATATTCATCATCTCAAGAGAATAACTGACTGGCCGAGGAATAGGATTAACAACCCAAAGAAAACTAGGTTCGAACTCCAGGAACAACATTCAGTGTGACTTGAATCTATCTGCTAAGCTTTGGTACGCAGTTCTCCTGACACCTTTACTTACAGGATGTAGCATCAGTGGATTAATCAAGAAATGAGCAAGTTCATACTGAAATTACCTCAGCAACACAATAATCAATTACCACAACAATGTACCCAACATAATCCTATAAGTCAGTTCTGGGGAGGGAGTTGTGAAAGCAATCTTACCCCAACCTAGTAAGGATAGAAAGGCTATCTCCAATAGATCCTCAGCTCACAACACAACACTCAATTACATAAATGACGGTGACGACTTACCCGGTGTAATCCCACAAGAGGGTCTAAAGAGGATTGTGTGTGCGCAACGTTACCCCTAACAAGGCCTTTCCAATAGACCCTCAGCTCACAACACAACACTCAATTCCTACCACATAATCGAAATTCACCCATTTCTCAAAATTTCCCAATTTCTTCTTCCTTACTAGCAGATTAAACAACTCAAATTCCTACACACATAATCGGAAAATTCACCATTTCTAAAATTTCCCAATTTCTTCTTCCTTACGCAGATGAATCAAAGGGGGCATGTTAATTGGTAAAATAAAATCATTCCATCAACAAAAAACTCAATTTTCAATCCACATAATCAAAACACCCCATTACGAATTATTCAGCTCATTTATGCAAAGACCTGTACTCCAAACAAACATATACAATTAAAAGAGAGGAGGAGAGGACTAACTGCCGCAAAGGGTTCTTGAAAGAGTCCATTTTGAGCACGGACCCACAATGGAAAATGGAACCAAATGAGTTGGGATTTGAAGGAAATAAGCAGTGATACGGTAGCAATACCTTCCGATCTTTCGACAGATCGTCTGCAGTGAAACCCATTTCCATCATTAAATTTATGCTGATTTTATCAGGAACCAACATTAAATTTTTTAGATCTTTTTACTGGGCGAGGAATTTGAATCCTAAGAGAAAAATGGCTACCAGAGTGCAAATGGCCAAAATACAAAGGTTGTCAATAAAGGTGTTGTGGATTCGGATATTAATCACGAATTTGAGCGTTGTGAAAATAATTTTAATTATATAATTATTGAGTGAAGTAAAAATACGACTTACAATTTACTTTGCTTTGAGTTTCTTCAATCCGAATAATAATGAACCGAATGTTCCATATTATACAAAAATAGTTTTACTATTTAGTTGAAAATATTCCAAAAAATGGGAATATCCCAAGAATTGAATTATATGTAAATTTTGCAATTAGATCTCGTAAAGGTAAAAAGATTATTCTGACAAGAACTCTTGGCTCAAGAAAAATAAAAAAAAAGAGTAAGTAACACGGAAAAACGAGGCAAAATCGATCGGCAGGTGCAGAGACAACAACATTAAATACGATAAATCATGAAAACTTACTGGATTAGATTATTTTAAAACAAGCAATATAAACAATGGTAATATATAATGATAAAAACACCAACCATTTGGTAAGCAAGATTGATCCATTACACACCTATTAACCTGATATCCTACGATGTATCCTCCATAGTTTTTTGATATAAAAGTCAGTCCTCGGGTAATTGGAAGTTTGCATTATTTAAATTCTATTTTATCATCTCTCTCCAATACTTTTTTTGTCTACCTCTGTCTTTCCTTGCACCCTCTATAGCCAACCTGTCTCATATCCTCATCGATACGTCATCTACACATTTTCTCTTCATATGTCCAAACTATCTTAATTTTTACAAGATAATAATATTAAAGATGGAAAACAAGCACATATATAGAAGCAACACACCATTGTTATATCCACAAGATGGATCAGCTCCATCCACAGACATAGTTCTCATAATTAAATGAAATGTGACATCTTTATTGTGACATCTTATATCAATGAACAATGTTAATTATACTAATTGAGGTCAATCTCATTATATTAAGTTAAACTTCATCAAATTTTGTGTATCTCCAAACTTTTTGAAGATAAATACTATTTAGAAGGTATGAGATTAACCCCAAAGACACTCGATCTATCTTTACTCTCGTCTGGTTAATTAATTTCATCAAACAATCTATTTGACTATTGAGTGAAGAAGGTTGAGCAAAAGAAATATTCAATCTTTACAACGTTGAATGGATTCGACAATTCTTCAAACTCGACCAACTATAAACCCCAAAATAAAATATAAATTTTATTTAGGGTTCTAGGAGACAATTGATTTGCAATAAATTTTATGTATAAAGAAACAATAATATTTTATTAATTAACAGTTTTTTTAAGTTCAATTTTGTCCCTTTCTTGATTCTTATGTTGGATAATTTGCATCTAAAATGAATTTTATTTAATCTCCATGTAAAGAGGATTTTGTGGACTTTCATGAAGTATTTTGTTGTCACGAATAGTCCGCCCACATCTTGATCTTTTTGTAAATGTTCCATGAATTTATGAAATTTTTGAGATCCCTCTCTAAGGAATATAGTACCCTTTATATAGTGTGAGCTAGGATTAATCTTCAAGAATTCTAACTGAAGTTGGACTCATCTGGTAGAGTCCCACACAATTTGAATGTCTACAAATGTCGAGTCTCTGTCTCATGAAGAAACTGATTTCTTTTTTTAATAACCTTTATGGGCACATAGTTCACTTAACTCTCTTATTGTCGGAGGTGTTTGATTGTCTGAGGGTAACAACGGTTCTAAAAGAGGTTTATGTTAGAAATGTATATTTATAGTATCTTTGTTTTTTCTCGAATGCTAAAATCAACAAAGGTCACACCAACAACATCTCCAAGCACATTTGAAAATTAGTTTCAGCTTCCCATTCGAACGTGGACAGAAGATTCAAATTCTCAAAAGTATATCTGTCTCTGCAGATTTAGAGAGGCATTAAAAAAGTGTTTGTGCATGCCAGTCTTAACAGCAGATTTAGCATGTCAGACATTGTTTATAGAAGCAAACCTCAAATCAATAACTAGTCGTGGAGTCAGTTCAAATATTTGAAATAAAAATGTGTTGTAACAACGTTAATTAGCATGTTATCTCCAAGAATTTCTAATGTTATATCATCTGAAAATCTCAAGTAGCAGGTATGATCCTTGAGTTAGGAGCGTTCAACAAGCAGTGAAGGCTCATGAAAACTATATGCAGGAATTTCAAGTACCAAACATTAAACCATCTCTGAGCATTCACACGGCATAGTGCATCAACAAAACATCAATGTGCATCCAAACCATTTCATAAATGATAAAGTTTGACAGTCATTCCCATAGGAAGTTGAGGCACTAATAGGTGGCCTACCTAAGCTAGGCCGCGGGACCAAGTAGCAGGTTTATCATTACTGGATGGATTGGGATGGACATTGATTTTATTGATGCACCTAGCAAAGACCACTTCATCGTGAATGCTAAGAGAAGCTAGTTCAATGTAAGACACTTGGAAATCACTGGAACATTTACAAGTTTTCACGGACACCCTTCGTGCTTATTAAGCGCTAACTCACGGATCTTACATTCTACTGAGATCCACGATGCTATTATTAGCACTTGGAAGTTTGAGATGTAGTGCTAGATTATGTTTTTAACAACACATCTCTATTTCAAATATTCAAGACTGATTTCCAGACTAATTACTATTTGCGGTTCTTACTTAGGTTAAATAATTGAATGCTCTGCTCCAATCCTGAAGTTAAGGCAGTATGGCTTGAGCACATTGTTCTGCCTAGCGCTAGATCTGCAAAGCAGTATGTTGTTACTGTCGAGGAATTTGAGAAATGGATCTAGTGTCCACATTTGGATGGTGAGAATGAACCTACTTTCCAAATGTGCTTGGAGTGGTTATTGAGTAACTTGCTAGAGGGTGGGAGATCTTTGTTGATATGGCTTCTATTAGATACATTTAAGCATTAAGACCTCTTGGAAATAGTCAATCCAAACAATAGTACTCTATCCAACAAGACAGGAATGTGAACTACCCAAAAAGAATTTCCGGGACAAGATGAGGCCAATTTATTAGAATTCGACATTGAAGATATCAAAAATTATGTGGGAATCTACAAGATGAGTCTCATTTTATTTAAGGTTCTTAGAGGACTCTTATATATTAGCTGTATTATATTTCCTCGAATAGGCTTTCTAAATTTCAATATATTCATGAAATATTCGGTTTAAAGTTGATGGATGATGTGGGTGCACTCTTATTGGCAATCAAATTTTTTTACACAAGATCCTAAAATCATTTCATGGAGTTCAAATAAACCCAAGGAGGTTTACATTTAATCTTAGTTTGAGAAGTGACACTTAAAACCCTTGAATCACGGAGGAAATCTTAAGAGAGAGGAAACAAGAATAAACATATTTGTTACCACAATCTTTATGAAATAAATTTTCTATTTTATATCCTATTTGATCGCAATAGCATTTTTAGTATTTGGGACAAAAAATTGCAAAAATAATTGGCACAACCAGTCGTGACCAATTTAACTTTCTCTTCCTCTCTCACAAATCCTCAAATTGCAAATCTGAATTCCACTAACCGCAAAGACTGAACTCTATTTAAGTGTACTTTCAAGTCCGTATTGGAGTTTATCGAGTCTACACGTGACAAGCCTTGAAGTAGGGGCATTTATTGACACCGAAATTTGGTGGAACTCTATGAGATGAATCACATCCACAAGAAAAAGTGTGACAATTTGGAAAGTCATAGTTAGTGGGAACATCCTCCCGAACGGAGGCTCAACACACTCTGAGCTTAGGAAAATTTTAAATTAGGTTTCAATAAGATGGCGGTCACGTACGCAAATATTTACTCATTCAAAATACCAAAAATCTAGCATTAAATGTCTCTCAAACATTTAATAGTATTCGCCCAAAATACTTTAGTATGGAAAAAAAGATTTTCTAATTTCTTTATATCCTATAATTGTTTACATAAGCTATTGGATACATGAGGTGCAAGCCAAGTGACTCTGTTGCCACTAGATATTTGGACAAAATAACTCATGCACACCCATAAATAACCAATGCTAAGTTATCCACTACCAAAACTAAGGAAAATTTTAAGTAAATATCAAATCTAGCTGTATATTGATTCATACTAGTATAAAATTACATTATGAGCGCATTATGTGGAATGGAAGTTGTGGATAAAGGCATTGTCAAAAAAAATATGATATAACCCAACAACTAGGTGTCAATCTAAGAAGTTCGGAGGCCCAATTCTCTTGAATTTTTGGGATCAAGGCGCATGAGGAATGGAGGTATAGAGGACATGTATACATCCATTATTGGCCCTAATAATTGATTATGAAGACATAAAGGAACTTCAGATTATTAGAGGTGCACCCAAAATGTCACTTTAATTACCTACCTAGAGTAGTAGTTCATGGAACATAATATAAAGGAAGAAGAAAACACCAATCAAATATATGTTAGCTAGAGGAAAATTCCTTTTGCATCAAAATATACTTTTTTAGATACAATCAACAATTACCTGGTCGTAAGGACGTAAGTTGAAACCATGACTGCCCCATTTTTTTTTCAAGTACATTTTCCAGCGATGACAAAAAAATCTTGGTGATTAATGTTTATGCCTTGAAGGATAGGACTTGCCTAGTACCACATCAGCAAAGCACGAATTATGATTTAGAAATAGGAAAGGCAGAGGGAGAGTGATACAATTGTGAGTAATCCTAGATGCAAAAATAATAAATAGCGAATACAATCAATCAATTCTCAAAATATTACTATCAGAAGAGAAAGAACGGATAGAGAGGATTCAGAGAACAAAAAAAAGATGATCTAGCCAACTAAAAGAATTGGATTACTAGACTAAACTCCTAAGGGTAAAAAAGAAATGAACTCATACAAGTGAAGACTTATCAAGAAGGTTCAATTGAACAGATATGAGGGTTTCCACAAACTCACAAAGGAGAAGTATAAACATCAAATTTTAATTGAAAAAATAACCCCCGTAAAACAAAACCCTAGTTATAAGATTTAGAATAGGAGATAAACGAACACAAGTAGCTTACAACAATACACACTTGATCTAAAAGGAAAGTATAATCATATTACTTATTTGAAATGACGTAATCTCTTGTTTAAAATTTTCGTTTTAATCTCAAATCACTAAATATAATTAGTAATGTGTAATGAGTACATGTGTCAATTGAGAATAGAGTAACATTTAAAGGTAAGAAATTGAAGAAGAGTCTTCCTTTGATCTCTTATAGCCGATTTTTAAACTCGAAGAAAAATTTCAAATTCTGATAAAGTTTTTCAGTGAAAAAAAAAAGCTCTTTCACCTGGAGAAGAAGAAAACAAACAAAGAGTTTAGACCGGTGATGAAAAAAGAGAAAGGAAAAGGATAGGACTTACATTACCTTGGTTGATTGAACACTTTTGTTTGAGGAAGAAATAGAGACAAAGGAAACGGTTGGATAGACGAGATGGAACAGCACAGAAGAGAAGAATGAGTTTGAGTAACATCAGTCAGAACAAGGAGGCAACACAAATGAGAAGAAAGGAAATGCGCTCAGTGTAAGCGCAATTAGCATTTATAGGTAAGGGTAATGTGACAAGTGGGCTTTACCTAATCATACATTAGAAATAAATTATTGAGTGTTTATTTTGGGCTGGGCCTAAATTTTATTTTTATTTTGGTTAATAATAAAAATGGCATTAATGACTCAAAGAAACATCTCTCTTAAAACAGGTTTTTTGAGGTTTAAAAATAGCAAATATCTGAATTGGTAAAGAAAATATCAACCTGTAATATTATCAAAATGTCTAAAATATATTAGGGACTGTCATGATTTTCGGAGTTCCTCAGTTTATGTAAATATCTTCATCCCCCTTCACCACTACAACATTCGGATTGTGCTATCTGCGGGGAGAATATAATTAATCGAGTTAATCTAAGGTAGATAATGATAGTACGGGAAGTCTACTGATCACCAAGGATGAAGTAATCATGAGAGTTCTCTAGATCTCAAAAATTTGAGAACAATATGAATGATTTAATGATGGTCTCATGAACTTCAGCACAATGACCAAGGATTATTTACTCCATTAGAGCAAATTATGGTAAACATTGAAGCCCGTCTCATGTTCACGTACTTATGCCAAGGCTTAAAGGTAGAATTCCTTTCCTTAATTTGCATCGCCTTGCATGGAAGGAATGCCGCGAACAAGTAAAAAGTACATGAGGATCATAGACGATGTCAGTCTCCTACTTATCGATTATACTTTTCACCTATTTGTAGCTATTGACAAATAAATTATGTGCATCAAATAAAGAGGGCACAATATTATCATCTCGAGAAAAATGGTCAACATATTCTTTCCTCATTAGCTAAAGGAAAATTATGGTGACTCTTACCTTACCTTACATTTCTCTTCAATATTGACGTATCTGACTTTCTATAGGAAAGAATATTAAGTAAGGAAGAAAATTGTTATTGCAAGTGAAAGAGGAGAGTGAGTCTGTATGGAGATGAAAGTAAAAATTTCAAATAATTACTATTTTGTATGGTCAAAGTGATTTCACATATCTTGTTTTAACCATTTATATTGAAAAAGATGCATAGAAATATAGGTGAGCTGCTTCCTAGAAATTTACGATAAACATTATTGAGATAACTGAGAAATAAAAAACTTTCAATGGATATTCGAGGGACAAAGAATGAGAATTCCTAGATAAGCACTTTTGTTGAATATAGAAATGATTGGTTACGAGTTATTTTTAAGTTATATAATCGATAGAAAGGAGCCTTCACTCAAAAGTTCAAGGAAAGAGCATTTAAGAGAAAATAAATTTAAGAAATTTTAATGATAAAACAACATTTCCACCAAATTATTATTATAGAGTTCTCCACAACTTTCCTTCCAATAGCTTACAATTTTCACAAGTCACACACTCATTATCCCATTAAGGGTTAATCATCACAAAGTTTGTAGTAAAACATATCAACTTCAACGTGTTCAACCCTTTCAAAAAAGAGAGCATTTCAACTCGTAGAACCAGTTATTTATGAGTAGTAAATAAAAAGATATTTCATTTGAAATGGCCTCTGAAACAGTTCTACACCACATATTAATATAATCATTGAGTTGTTCAAGAAGCATAGTTTTAGGTTTAATAGCAAAAGAAGATTTGAGTTTTCTCTAAAACTACAAAGTATAAAAGGGACAGAGCTCAGACAATTTACTAGAGGGAGTGTATAAATTCTACTTCCTTCAGAAATATGACAAATATATCAGAGAGGACAATCAATCAATATGATTATTTTTCGTTGTGGCAGAAGAAAATATTGTGGCCGAACTGGCGGATACATCCAGATATTGTGTGGACAAAATTTGAAAACACCTTAACTTTTTGTAAGGCAAATTTTTCAAGATTTATGATCAATTTTTGAAACATCACCATCACTTATGCTCAAGAAGTCTGCTCAATAGCCGTTGCATTTTAGTCAGTAGTAAAAAACTTATAATGTACAATTGAGTCTAAGAGGCAGGATGTACACAAATCTTATCCCTTTGCAGAATAAAAAGATTTTTTTCTAATTGATCCACAATTCAAAAGATGGGTTTATCCAAACCCCTTTTGATGTCGGTTTTTCTAATAGTGAACATTTAGTATCCCACAAATGAATTTGAGGAGGGTAAGACTAAGATGTACACATATTTTATTCCTATCTCTGTGTGATAATAATATTTTTTTAATAGACCCATGATTATAAAAGAAAATTTCGTAACATGGTTGTAAGAAAAAAATATGACAAAAAAATAGCAATATAGAAAGCAAAATTAGGTTTACACGTAGATATTCTTCAAGTGATTAGATAATATAGTCTTTCTTAAAAAATAAAATAAAAAATTGTAGGATGATATACATTATTATGGGAAAAGTCAGTAGTTTTGTTGGGAAATTAAAATTACAATTAAAATAAATTATCTTCAGGCTAGAGGATTGGATATATATTTTATTATATAAGGAGATTTAAGCCTCAGACAAAAAACTCTTTTAAACCAATGTACAATACTTCTTAATTTGTCCCCATCTAGACAACATACCTGAATCCAAGTACAACTAATGAAAGATTGAACAAGAGTTGAATCCAGAACTATATAATAAGAACTTGTCTTTTAATAGGTCACTTTTATGACTCTATATTTTCTAATACAAACAAAAAAAAAAAGTAAGATCATCACTTTGTAGTGGGAAATTCTTCCTTCGGCAAGAATAAGAAGATGATGAGGTAAGTGTGGTAGTAAAATGGGTAGTAGATAGAAAAATTGAAGTAGATATACATGAGTGACAAGAACATAAAAGATATAATAATGAGTGAAATAATAGTTTCAATGAGAAGTTATGGCCAATATGACTGTCCATGTTCAATCACTAAATAAAATGAAATTACTCTCAACATTGTGCTAACAAAGTAAGACCATCACTATTTATAGGGGAGAAATTTTTTCTTGCAATGAATAAGAAGATTAACGAGTAGTAAATTGGGTAGATAAATGGCATAGAGGTTAATTACATGAGTTTGAAGATATAAAAAGATAGAATAATGATTGAAATAATGGAGTTTCAATGGGATGTTATGGCCAATATGGTTGACCGCGTTCAATCACTAAACAAACGACAATTACTCCCAACATTCTCCTAACAAAGTAAGACCGTCCTTATTTACTTGCAATGAATAGGAAGAATACGGGATAGTTAATTGGGTATAGTAAAATGCTTTCTTTTAAATGCTACATGAATTACTACCAAAAAACTAAAGTAATAAAATAATGTGAAAGTTTCAATGAGAAGGCCATGGTCATGTTGTACACAATATTTTTAAAAAACAAAAGATGAATTATTTCTCAACGTCTATACTAACAAAAAAACGTAAGACATCCACTATTTATAAGGGAGAAAATTCTTCCCTTCCAATTGATGAAAAGAAGATTTACAAGGGCAGTTGAACTAAATGTGGGTTTTAGCAAAGTCCTGGTGGAATGGTAAATGAGAAGAGAAAAATGAAATGAGGAGGAACCAATTTTAGAGGGAAAATGAAAAGTTATTTGCAAAGTGCAAATGAAATTAAATAATGTTGAGTCTCTGTCTCATGAAGAAACTGATTTCTTTTTTAAATAACCTTTCTGGGCACATAGTTCACTTAATTCTCTTATTAGTTGGAGTTTAATTGTTTGAGGTGTAATCAACGATTCCAGGAGAGGTCTTAAGAGATCGCACCAACATAGGACCCAACAACATCTCCAAGCACATTTCAGATTCCCATCCGAACATGGACACATGATCCAATTTCTCAAAAACATCCTTCAATAGTCAAATATAATATATGTTGGGGGGGGGGGGGGGGGGGGGGGGGTTTGGGGGAGGGGGGGGGGGGGGGGGGGGGGGGCGTGGGGGTCTCTGTGGTTGGGGGGGGGGGTGTGGGGGGGGGGGGGGGGGGTCTTTACCAGATTTTGCGAGGCATAAAGAAGGTGCTTGGGCATGCCAGACTTAAGTGCAGATTAAGCATATTATTCATTGTTTACAGAAGCTTACCTCAAATCATTAATTAGTCATGGAGTCAGTTCAAATATTTGAAATAAGATATGTGTTGCACCAACATAATCTAGCACTACATCTCCTATAATTCCTAGCGTTGATATCATTGTGGAATATGATCTATGAGTAAGAGTTTCAACAAGCCATGAAGGATCATTGAACTTGTAAGTAGCAAGGTTTCAAAGTACCAGACATTAAATAGCTTCTCAGAATTAAGCCGCTACTTCCCCACATGAGCTGAGGTAGGCACCTATTAGCTGATGTGGTGAGGCACTAATAGGTGCCTACCTCAGCTTGGACGGGAAACGTAGGAGCAGGAGCTTATATTTTATGAATGGATTGGATGGACAGTGATTTTTCATGATACACCTATCTTAAGGCACTTCATCGTGAATACACGAAGTAGTCAAGTCGTACCTCTGTAGAAAAATTACCGCTACACTACAGTTCACGGACCCTCGCTGCTTTTGGGGTCAAACGGCCTACTCCCGGATATATCTTACATGCTAACTGAGAGGATCGACAGATGTATAGTACTTGAAATTGTGTTGGAATGTACCTAGTTAGTGCTAGATTATGTTGTTACAAGACATCTCTATTTCAAATATTCGTGACTGATTCCAAGACTAATTACTTATATATGGTCTACTTTTGTAAATAATGAATGATATGCTCAATCTGCAGTTAAGGCTAGCCTGCATTAACATTCATGCCTCACCAGATCTGCAAAGGCAGATATGTTATACTATTGAGGATTTTGAGAAATTGGATCTTGTGTCTACATTTGGATGGGAGAGTGAAACTACTTTCCAAAATGTGGTTGGGGATGTTGTTGGATCCTTTGTTGGTGCGATCTTTGTTGATTCTAGCTTTGAAAAAATACTTAATACATTTTTAAACATAAGGCCTCTTCTTGTGTGTGCATCTCCAAGGTTTGGGGAGATAAATACAACATAGAAGGTAAGAGATGACCCCAAAGGAACTTGATCTATATTTATTCTCATCTGATTAATTAATTTCTACAAATGATCTTTCAGACTATGGAATGAATGATTTGATCAATGAATATTCATTTTTTTTCTTCAATGTCTAACGAATTTTACCAATTAATCAACTTTAATCGAACTAATCAAACCCCAAAAGAAATCATAAATATTTGTTAGGGTTCAAGGAGACAAAATTTGTTTGCACTAAATTTATTATGTAAATAAACTCCGACCACAAAAAAATATGATTGTGAAACAAGAAATATTGTATTAATTAACAGTTTTTGGGTTCACAATATGTATCTCGCTTATGCTTTCATTAGCTAATTTGCACTTAAATGAATGTTATTTGATATCATGGTAAATAGTTTCTAGGATCTTTTTTTTAAGGTATTTTGGTTATCACAGCAGAGTCCACCCACATCTTGATATCTTTGTAAATATTTCATGAATTTATGAAAATTTCAAGATCCCTCTCTAAGGGATATATTACCCTTTATATAGACTAGGAGTAGAATCCTAATTGAACAAATTTGATGTCTACGAATGTCGAGCTTTTGGATCTAGAATCAGCAAAGATCGCACAAACAACGAACCCAATAACATCTCCAAGCACAATTGGAAGTAGTTTTCAGCCTCCCATACAAATGTAGACAGAAAATCTGATTTTCAACAATCCTAAAAAGTACAACATATCTGTCTTTGCAGATTTGGCGAGGCATGAAGAAGGTTCTTGTGCATGCCAGCCTTTTCTGCAGATTGAGCATATCATTCATTGTTTATAGAAGCATACATCAAATCAATAATTAGTCATGGAGTAAGTTTGAATAATTGAAATAGATATGTGTTGTAACAACATAATCTAGCATTGTATCTCCAAGAATTCCTAGTGTTGATATCATCATGGAATCTCAAGTAGCTTGTATGATCCTTGAGTTAGAACTTAAACATGCATTGAAGGATCATGGAACTTGTAATGTAGCAGGGATTCAAAATACCAGACATATTAACTTGCTTCTCAGCATTCACAGGGAAGTGTCTTGTCATAGGTGTATCGACAAAATTACTGTGTGCCTGCAAAACCAAAAGTCACTTCTAAATGCGTAAATCGCTAATTCCCCACACGAGTTGAGGTTGACGGGTAGGGGACTATTAGGGCCGCAACCACATCAACTATTTCTTACTTTTTCTAATCATTTGTCTTAGCCTACTCTACATTTTTATTGAAGGCAATAGGAAACTCTTACCAAAGTAGTGAACTCGAGAATTATCATCAGGAGGGGGGGTTATTCCATTTAAGATTGAATGGTTTCTTATAGATATGAATTTAGATATTACGAGCATATCCAAACTTGAACAGTGTAACATTGGAAATGATTTTATTTTCTTTAATTTGAGAAAAGAAAACCCTTGTGATGACTTTCATAAGTCTTAAACAATTGTATACTAACATCACATTGAGAATAGAGTCTCCAAGTTTCCCAAGTTATTCCAAATGTAAGTTCTAGAGGCATTTATTTGTTGTCATTACTTCCAAAACCTTAGCAATTGGGATACAAAGTTTTTGCTTGCAGTTCAAGTTTATTCGAGTTGTAGAACGACAGATAGGTATTGCGAGAGAATCCAAACCTCGAGAATATTATGAATTCTAAGGTATACACGTATCGCAGTGAATTTGTTATATCCCCTCGAAAAGATTCACTCTCATACGTGTATACCTTAGATTCATAAGATTCTCTGGGTCAAGAGTCTTTCGCCAATTACTATATGTCTGCTAGCACCTTTAGACTTTATAGGGCAAACTAAAAAAATTTATCCCAACTGCTAAGGTTTTGAAAGTGCTGACAACAAAGAAATTCCTGCAAAATGCCTGCAGAAGTTTCATTTGGAATCACTTAGGTAACTTGGATACTCTTTTCTCAAATATGCTATTAGTATACAGCTGTTTAAGACTTATGAAAATCATCATAAGGGTCTTTCAGCATTAAGAAAAATAAAATAATTTTGAGTGTTTCATTGTTCAAGCTTGGATGTGCTCGTAAAATTCTGAGATTTATCCGCAATAAACCATTAAATCTTAAAATGGGGCTCATTCCTAAGGATAATTCTCAAGTTCCAAACTTTGTCAAAGAGTTTGCCTTTGGTAAAAATGTATGGTCGGGTAAAGTAGGAGATTAGAAGTAAGATAGTAGCTAATGTGGTTGAGGCACTAATAGGTACCTACCATAGCTCAGGCGTGGAAGTAGCAACTTTATCTTATGAAATGGATCGGGATGGACATTGATTTTATTGATGCACTTATGCTAACGAACTTCCTCGTGAATATTGAGAAGCTAGTCAATATACGGTACTTGGAAATCACTGCTACATTACAGGTTTTGTGACCCTTCGTTGTTTGTTAAAGCTCTAACTCACGGATCTTACATGCTATCTGAGATACCAAGATGCTATTAGCACTTGGAATTTCTTGGAGATGTAGTGCTAGATTATGTTGTTACAACACATCTCTATTTCAAATATTCGAGACTGTCCAAGACTAATTACTTATTTGCGGTCTACTTTTGTAAATAATGAATGTTATGCTCAATCTGCAGTTAAGGCTAGCCTGCATGAGCACATTCTTCATGCCTCTCTAGATCTACAAAGGCAGATATTTTGTACTTTTAAGGATTTTGAGAAATTAGATCTTGTGTACACGTTTGGATGGGAGAGTGGAACTACTTTCCCAAAGGTGCTTGGAGATGATTTTGAGTCCCTTGCTAGAGAGCGATCTTTGTTGATACTGGCTTCGACAAAGAACCCACATATCTAAGCATAAGACCTCTTTTGGAATAGTTGATTAAACCTCAACCAATAAAACTCTATCCAGTAAGACTAATAAATGAACTATGCGATCCAAAAAATTTCATGGGACAAGAACTTGAAATTTGAGACATCAAAATTTGGAGAGACTCTACAAGCTGAATCAATTTCATTTAGGGTTTTTGGAGACTAATACTTAAACTCTCAAAAATTTGAAAAACTCCATTCTATGGTACTCAAGTAAGTATCATCTTTGAGTTTTATAAGTTTTACATCTGACAAGCGCTTGAAGATAAACAATCCACGAACAATGTGATCTTGTTTTGTCACGCTTACCTGATACACTTGAAGTAATTCTCCAGTGCCATAAGAAGTTCTCCACTTCTTGGGCGTCACAGATGCCTTTGAACATAGGTGACTTGAGAGACTCGACCTTGGCTTCCCTATCTCGGCTGGATGACGTAGATCCTTCAGCTTACACGCCCTCATTGAGTGCTTTCTTCTCGACTCTAATGGCTGCAATCATACTTAGCGCATCAATGAGCCGGCACTCGAAGAAAGTGATGGCCTTCTTCATCTCGAACTCGGCATGCTGGCGCCCCTCCAAATCCTTGCGGATGTTGTTGTTTTCCTAAGGGTGAAGTCCTCTAGAGTTTTGAACTTTTCATCAACCTCAACCAAAAGGCCAAATATCTCCGCGGTCTACCTCGCAATTTGAACCCTTGTGGCCCATCCCTCTCCGATGGTGGTCTTTTTGGGTCAGTGTCCAATAGAATACACCATACTTATCGTTCACTTGCTTCAAGGTCAAAATGTGGGTTGACAATTCCGTTAGCGCCTTGCTTAGTGTAGGGTTCGAACAAACATTTTCCTTTACTACTCTTGTGGTGCTTCTTCCATTGCAAAAATCTCCCTTCCACCCTTTCCATCCTGATGTGGTGGGCTAGCAACGGTTCGACATCTCCGTCATGGTCATTCCTAGTGCAAACCTTTGATATGATACCACATTTCGGAGGGGAGAGACTTAGAGTTGTAAATAATGTTTTTGAGCAACACTTGACCAAATTACTCACGATATTTACGGTCTTGTAAGCTCAAGTAGTAGTAGGACTTGAAACTGTAGACCGCTTAGAAGAATGCAAGAAATGACTTAGAAAAACTTGTTGACCCAAAGCTTTCGAAAAAGGCTTTGTATTACTTTGTCGAATGTTTTACACTTGGTTGGACCATTTTTTCAATGAGAGGCCCTTTATTTATATTATCTCCTAAAGGCCTAAGTGTAAATATTATTTACTTTACAATTCCCTACAATATTTACACTCCAGTCCTATTCTAGAAGTCTCTACAAGTTTTAGGGAATTCTAAAGCCTTCTTGAGTATACCTAGGAAGTTCTAGAGTCTTTTACTAACCTCTTCACAAATCTAGATTGTGGGACATGACACTATGGATCATTGCAGTCCAAGCCAATCACACTTTGCATTAGGTATCTAGACAATAATTACTCCTGCAACACACAACGCTAACAAGTTTCCTGTTATTTCTTATATTTTTACATAAGCTATGGATCACTAAGGTCCAAGCCAAGTGCTACTTTCCATTAGGTATATGGACAATAATAAATCCTGAACATCCACTATAACACCCAATGCTAAATAATCCAATATCAGAGTAAGCAAAATTTAAGTGACTATCAGAGCTAACATATATTGATCATACTAGTATAAAAGGATGTGTTATGGTAAAGGCATTTGTCAAACAAAATTTGATATAAACAACAATTACGTGTCAATTCTAAGCTAGTTAGGGTCTATTCTCTTAGTTTTTTTGGATCAGGGCGAGAAGGAATGGATATATAGGTTACATGTATAAGTTATACTTCCAACCCGCGCACTACGATAACCTAATAATTGGATTATGAAGACACAACGAACTTCATATATTGGAGGTGCACTAAAATTTACTCAAAACCTACCTAGAATAGTAGGGTTCATAGAACATAATAAAAAGGTCATTCAATATATTCTTCACTGAGGAAAAATTCCTTTTACATCAGAAATATATTTTTTTAGCATACAATAAAAACACTATCTGGTCGACAAGGAAGTGAGTTAAGAACCATGAGGTATCAAGTACAGTTTTCACCAGTGAAAAAAATCTAGGTGATTTCTTTTGTTTATGCCTTGAAGGATAGGCTTACCTAGTGACACGATCAGGCAAGAAAGATATATGATTTAGAAACAGAAAGGAAGAGGGAGAGATACTTGATGTAATTGTAGGTGCAAGAACAATAAAGGAAACAAAATATACTATTAAGAAATAGAAAGAAAGACGGGGAGATTTAGAAGAAAAAAAGGATGATCTATCAACTAAAACGCAGTTAATTACTAGAGTAAAATCTAAAGGTGAAAGAAATTTAATTCATAAAAGTGAAGACTTACCCAAATAATCAAGAGGGTTAAATTGAACAGATGTAAGGGTTTCCCAAATTCACAAAGTAGCCTAAACATTAAATGTGCATTCAAAAACCAACCCCTAAGACAAATCCTAGTTTCTGCTATTTATAATAGTAGATAAACAAACCTAAGCTAGTTACAATAATAACCTTGAGCTAAAACGAAGAAAAGGCTAGCCTATTAATTATTTAAAATGTAGTCACCTCTTGCTTAATTTTCATTTTAGTGTATTTTAAACCTTCCATGCTTGTTTTATTAATCTTCTAAGGTATCCAAATTACTTCGAATCGACTTCATCAGTAATGAATAAAGGAAGGGAAAAGATAGGAGTTGTTACCTTGGTTGACTGACACATCTTGTATGAGAAGAAGAGATATGAGAACGTTGGAATAGAGAGCTGGTACAACCCACAAGAATCGAGAAGAGTAATATTCAGCCGCGAGCAAGGAGTAAGAAGAAATGAAAGTATACTCAAGAGGAAGTTAAAGTTAGATTTTATAGTTAGGGTTAATAAAAGTGGGCTTTACCCTAATCAGATTAGGTTGGGCTTGGGCCAAAACTTTATTTTCATTTTTTGATAATTAATTAAATGGTCTATATGGCCCCAAAAAAATCTTTAAAAAAAGGGTTTTCGGGGTAATTTAGGAAGTATAAAAATATCAAATATGGTAAAGAAATGTCAATAACGTAATATTTTCAAAATAGTTAAAATATGAAATTGCCAAGATTTTCGTGAGTTTCTCATATAGAAAATACCTTCATCCCCCTTAACAACTACTAACATGCAGATGGTTTCATCTATTATAGATAATGATAAGAGTTTTATTGATCACCAAAGATGAAGTAATCCTGAAGAGTTTTCTAGCTCCTCCAAAAATTTGAGAACAATATGAATCGAATTTGTTGATTCTCTCAATGAACTCCCAGTATGCACAATGACCAACGATGATTTACTCTTTAGATATAAAACTCTAATACACCGTAATCAAGAAAATCTAAAGAAATTATGTCCCCCTAACCATTAGACTTATATAGTAGAGGAATATGGTATTCATTGAAACCCTGCTCATGTTCAAGTACTTATGTCAAAAACTTAAAAGGTAGAAAATCCTACCTTTGGTTTGAATTGCCTTGCATGAAGAATGTGCAAACAAGTAAAAGTAGATGTGGACGATAGTTCGATGCCAGGTCTCCAACTTATCGACTATACCTTCAACCTTCTTTTAGCTACAAAAAAGAAATACGCGCATCAAATTAGGAGGGCACAAAATTATCATCTCGAGAAAATGGTCCACATTCTCTTTCATCATTAGCTAAAGGGAATATGAAGAATTCTTACCTTAACTATATTTCCATCTTCAGTATTGGCGTATCTTACTTTCTATAAGCAAGACTATTTAAGTAAGAAAATTGTATTGCAAGTGAAGGACAATGAGTCTTTAATGGAGATGAAGTAAATTTCAAAGAATTTACTATTTTGTATGGTCATAGTAATTTCACAATATCGTTATAACAATAAATATTGAAAAGTGCAAAGAAATATAGTTGAGATGTTCCTCATAAATATACGAACAACGTATTGGGATAACTCAAAAGATAAAAAAATTTCAATTAATTGATGACAAAGAATGGGAGAAAAAAGGAATAACTCCTAGATTAGCATAATGGAATATAGGAATGGCAATTAAGAGTTCTTTAAGTTACAATCTTACTAGATAGGTCAAGAAAAAGAAATGTTAACTAACCTTTGAAATGAATTTAAGAAGATATTAATAGATAAATTACCATTCCAAATTGTTATCCTAGTGTCCTTCACATTTTTCTTTCTCATAGCTACCACTTCTACAAGTTCATCACTAGTTATCCCATAATTGGTTAATTCATCACAAAGTTGCTTAGCTAAAATGTCAGACTTCACCGTGTTTAACCCTTTTGAAAAGAGAGATTTCAACCCGTAGAATCAAGCTATTCATGATTCATAAAGAAAAACATTCAATTGAAATGGGCTGGAAAAGTTCTACATACACATTACTATGTCGTTGAGTCTTAAGGAGCATAGTTTTAGTTTAATAGCAAGAGAATGATGAAATAAAAAGTATAAATGGACAGAGCTCAACAATACTAGTAGGGAATGTATCAGTTCCACTTCCTTCAGAACTATCCCAAATATATCAAGAAATAAATCAAACAATATAATATTATCGTTAATGCTGAAAACATTATGGTGATTCATTCAGGTTTGAGGACAATTTTTTGACGATCACCATGACTTTTTGTAAGGAAATTTGTCAAGATTTATGATCAATTTTTTTAACATCACCATACCTTGATGTTAATGAAGTCTTGCGCAATATCAAATTTTAGTAGTGAAAAACATATTCATCTTACAGTTGAATCTAGGAGGTACGATGTACACATATCTTATCCCTACCTTTGCGAGATAAAGAGTTTTTTTTTCTAATTAATCCACAATTCAAAATATGGGTTTATTCAGACCTCTTTTGAAGTCGATTTTTCTAGTAGTGAACATTCAGTGTAATCTCACAAGTGAGTTTGAGGAGGGTAAGAATTAAGATGTTCACATATTTTACCCATATCTTTGTGTGATAAGAAAAATATTTCTAATAGACCTACGATTCAAAAGAAAAGTTCATAACATGGTTGTAAGGAGAAAAAATATGACAATAAAATAGCAATAGAGAAGAAAATTTAGGTTTATGCATAGATATTCTTCAACTGATTAGATAGTATAGTTTTTGTTTAAAAAATATAAAATAATTACAGGATGATATATACTTATATGGGAAAGTCAAGTAGTTTTGTTGGTGAAATTACAACATTACAATTGAAAATAAAAGAAAGAAAGAAATTCAGGTTGAGACATGAATATATCTCTCTTTTTAAGGAGATTTAAGTCCATAACAACAAGTTTTTTCACTAGTCTAGCAATAATTTCTTAACTTGTCCTCTCGGGACAACATACCTCAATGTCAAAGTATAAGTAAAAAAATGTGAGACAACAATTGAATCCAAAGCTTCATAAAAAGAACATCTTTCTTCAACTAATAATAACTTTTATTTACTCACTTTTATGCATTCTATATTTTCTTATGCACAAAAAAAGTAAGATCATCATTATTTGTACTAAAGACATTCTTTTTTGCCATGAATAGGAAAATTATGGAGTATTAAATTGGATAGACAAATAACCTAGAGGTTACATGAGTTTCAAGACATAAAAATATAGAATAATGAGTGAAATAATAGAGTTCAATGAGAAGTTATGGTCAATATGGTTGACCATGTTCAGTCACTAAATAAATGTCAATTACTCCAACGTTGTGCTTACAAAGTACGACTATCACTATTTATATGAGAGACATTCTCTCTTGCAATGAATAAGAAGAATATGGGATAGTAAATTTGTTAGATAAATGACCTAGAGGTTACATGAGTTAGAACACATAGAAATATAGAATAATGAGTGAAATAATGTGTCAGAATCCAGAGTCGTGATTAACACCCTCACTAACCCTCCAATGGAAGAAAGCAGGTTTAAATGACAATAAAAATGGAGTACCTATAAGCTCTAAGGTTTTAACAAACAACTAACCCAAACTAATAAATTTTATGAAAACTAAGTATTTAAAGATACGAAAGCAGGTTTAAATGACAATAAAAATGGAGTACCTATAAGCTCTAAGGTTTTAACAAACAACTAACCAAACTAATGCGGAAGAACAACCCCTAGAACCAGAAAGTCAATGTACCAAAACAACTAAACGAGGAACCAAAGTCTAAACAAGAAGAAATACAACCCCAAACTAATGAACTATTTATTAACTAGAAGAGTTCTAAGTCTAAAATGTGGACATAGACGAAAAGAGAACTCATGGCAGCCCGAAAAAATTGGTTAACACTTGAATTTGCACGAGATCACTAATCTTCTAGACGGGGTCTGTCAATGGTTGCCTGAAGATGCACTATACTCAACAAATATAAGAGCAAGTTCAGTATCAATACACAATCAGAGTGTACTAGTAGGATCACGTGACTATTCTACTAAGCGTAACATAAGCAGTCAATACGAAATCATAAACATGCGAAGTATCAAACATATACAATATTATCAATATCTATTAAGAACGTACAATTTCATAGAACCCAAACCCAAATTGTTAGCATACCGGAACGTGGTACACGATCCAATAGTTGTGCCAGAACGTGACAATTGATCCCATCTTTGTGCCAAAATATGAAAACCGATCCCAGTTAGTTATGCCGAAACGTGGCAATCGATTCTTTCAACACACCATAATAACAAGCACAAGTATATTCTCAATATCATACAATCAAGAATGATTCATGGCATATAGGTATTCCTTCATATTCATTTACAACAAGTGTGATCAACGATGCAACGTTTACATCCATACATGCATCAAAATGAAGCACGAACCAACATATATTACACCCATCACCTACCTCGAAAAAAGCTTGAAATCATAAATCTTTCTCTTTTCGAATTCATTCCGCTTGTTCTTGATTTACAAATAATCAGTATAATAAGAGAATCAATAAAAATCACTAATTACCCAAATTACTAACAATTGTAACAATCCTAGATCATACCCATGATCCCAAGTATCCAAATAGGGCTTTTTCCACCATGGTTTCCAATTCAAAACCCTCCCCCGTTGATAATTACCCATTCTATTATGTTCTACGAATTGAAAATGGATTTGGAGAGTGAAAAGCTTACCTTTATCCTCAAGAAATATTGAAAACTGTGAAAACTCGCTTGGGATTCGTTCCCTATCTCTCAGAATTGAAAAGTGCAGAATAAAGTCGTTTAGGGGTTTATTTACAATTTTAAGTCGTGTTTGGCCCGCCACAACGGCCCCACCAAAGCGACAAAACCCAACGCCAAAGTGGCTTGCACGAAATAGTGAGCTATTCTAATAATTTCAAGACACCCATTTCAGAACACACCTCTAACCAACTACAGTTAGAAAATCCATTTCCCGCTAAGATCGATTTCGAGAGTTCTACTCACCCGAATTCAATTTCATAAAGTCGTATGAATTTCTTGATGAGTTATATATTCCCTCATTAAATCAAAATTATAAATAAATCACCCGATTGATACCAAATTTCTCTGCACCCTAATGACTCTAATTTTGTCCAAATCTGAACTAGGTTGGAAAAATTCCAAATACTACAAAAAGGTTTTCCAGCCTCAAATTTTTCCCATTGGATTTTCTATAATGACCGAACCCGGTCGTAACATAATGGAGTTTCAATGAGAAGTTGTGGTCAATATGGCTGATCATGTTTAGTCGCTAAACAAAAGACAATTAGTCTCAAAGTTCTGCTAAAAAAGCAACACCATCACTATTTATAGGGGACAAATTTTTCCTTGCAATGAGTAGGAAGATTATGTGGTTGTAAATTTGGCAAATAAATGACCTATAGTTTACATGAATTACAAAACATAAAAGAGATAAAATAATAGAGTTTCAGTGAGAAGTTATGGTCATGGCTGACCACATTCAGTTACTAAGCAAAAGACAATTATTCTCAATGTTCTGCTAATGGAGTAAGACCATCATTATTTATAGGGGAGAAATTCTTCCTTGAAATAAATAAGAAGATTATGGGGTAATAAATTGGGTAGATAACTGGCCTAGAGGTCACATAAGTTACAAAGACTATGACCAAAATCTGAAAGACACACCTAAATTTAACTAGGCCCTATTACTCCCCACCCCACCCCAAACTAATTTAAAATGAAACAAATATACTACATATGTTAACATTGCATAAAGAATGTGCACACGCACTTGAAGACAAGTGATGAGTGCACAAATTGTACACATGTCATTTATTGATTAGTAATTTAATTATTAGTTAGTACACATATGTATTGATTATAAAACCTATATACATTTAATTATTTTTCTTTCTTTCGTCATAGAATATTTATTTTAATTTCTTTCACTTAAACATTTTAAAAATTAATTTGTTATCTTTTCACTTTCAATTTTTTTTAAAAGATTATTTATATTTTTAATCTCAAAGTGTCCTTTAGTTTTAATATTTTATTTTTTGATATTTTATTTGATTTTCTTCACTTATTTTGATATCATTTTAAAATTAAGTTATTTTAAATACAAGACATTTGGAGTTAAATTTGAAATCAAATGAAAATGAAAGACAACGAAAATAAAATCAATAGAAAAACAATGAATGAAGGTAAAAAATTAGAAGCTTGGTACAAGGTAAAAAAAGTATATTAACTTAATTAAACATAATAAAGAAAATAAGAATATTTTTAATAATATTCTTTTAGTAATATTTTTTTAAAAATAAAACAAAATATGTATATTTACACACGTGGTAGGAGAGTGTGTGCTACTTGGTGGTTGAATGTGCCACGTCAGCACAAAAGGTGCACAAAAATATGGAAAATAATCAGTCGCGGTTGGGGAGTAATAAGACACTAGTTAAGTTTAGATGTGTCTTTAAGAGTTTGATCATATTCTAGAGGATACTTGTGCTTTATCCCATTACAAAACATAAAAAGGAAAAAATGAGTGATATAATGGAGTTTCAATGAGAAGTTATGGTCATGACTGACCACGTTCAATCACTAAATAAAAGACAATTACTCTCAACATTCTACTAAAATGCTCAAATATACTAATAATTTTATAAATATTTTTTTTCCTGAAAAAACAAAACAAAAGAGGTTGATGCAAATCACATACCAAACAATTTTTTACATCATCAACTAAATTATGTTAATTGAATTATGAGACATTTTTTTTGTTCGATACATAAAATTTTGAGAAACAAGGCACATGATACGGTTAGGAGGATTAATTATAGTCTCCAATCTAAAATGACAATAAACTATGAACTACCAGAACTACAAAACAAAAGAAATTCAATAAACCTAAAATAAACATCTACGACCATCTTCTAGTAAGTTTCACTCATTACTTCCAAAATATTCTTATTTTTTCTTTGTCATTCTTCGGTGTTTCCCTTTGCAATCATTATCTGGATCGTTCTTGAATTTGCAAGCCTTATTTCTCACTCTCGTACTCCACACCAACGAATCACCTTCTTGAGCGTTGTTATGTGCATAATATGTCATGTTGTCCAATTTTTATTTGGCTAACATTGGTTTGCCTGTTTCATACACAATTTCATGACAAAATTAGGGTTTCTCACAATAATGGCTCTGAGTTCAGGTGCGATAAAATATTGAATAATTTCATTTGAGTAATAAACAATGACGTTGCTGAAAATCAATAAGATACCTTTAAAGAAATTGACATTTTCCAAGTTCGAAAAACCTATTTTGTTCTAACTTGTTTTGAATAATGTATAAATTCTTATGCTACTTAATTTGTTTAGTATAATATATATCTTCTTGAAAAAAAAATAATATTAGCACTAATAACTAATATACAATTCATGCTTTATAATCCTTATACTGTAAATTTGACCTCACAATAATGAGTTTAAAAGGGTAAAAAATGACTTTTGGTATTAAACATGTCAGATAATCCTTTTCTCCGATTTTATGTAACACCATTTTACCATCAATCTTTTAAAAAAATATGACATCTGTCTATATTTGAAATAATCAAGCTATAAATTTTTTATTTTATCACTAGTGAGAAGTTTTATAGTCACACAAATATTATAACGTATTTAAGACCACAAGCTTTAGAATTATGTGTTTCATGTAGAGTCAAAGTAAACATGTCTTTAAAAATATAAAAAATTTGAGGTTCACACTTCATCATGTTTCAATTAAGAAAATATTATTCTTTTTAATAATAGATTATAGAGGAAAGAACGTCAATAGAAGAAAGAAAGTATTCTTTTTAATTGTCTAAGTTTTAGTTTATAATTAAAGTACAAATACAAGTATAAGAAACTATAACATAATATAAATTAGCAATGTATTTACCTTTTTGAGAAGTTGAGATTCGGAAAGACAATAATGCTTGTGAGATCTCACCACATCAATTTTTTTTATGAAATTTTGATTAATATTCTCTCTTTTTTCATTAGGATTTATCATCTCTTTTTTCTTCATTTAACTTTATTCTTTCTTCAGCTTCTTATTTGAAAATTTTTGGAATTTTTTTCCTACATAAACATAGCATAATTAAAGATATCAATAATCATATTACCTTTTTGTTGTCAATTTATATTAAAACAATTTGGATATATAATTTCACTCTCATAATAATAATAGTGAAAATTATAAACACTTAATAGAAATGAAGGATAAAATATGCATTCGAAGAGAGATTATAAATAATTTTACAAATTCTTTGAGAAATAAAGATTGTAATATACAAAGAATTGCTAGTTGGAAAATCTTAGTAGCTATGTTGGTTGATTACATGAATTTTCAATTTATTGGTGAGGGTTTGACCCTACTTCTAATCCACTCCTCCATTTTCTCTTTCTCTAACTCAAATTTTATTTTATTTTATTTTTTAAAATAAAGAAGAATTTCTAAGTTGGAAAGTCACCAACAATAATATAAAGTTTTTTCTCAAGGGAGAATTAAGCAATTTGACTTATCAATTTTCTTTTTCCTTTTTAGTTTTTTTTTCAATGCACCAAAAAATAGATTTACAACATTAATTTGGACAATAAACGTAGTCAAAATTAATCATAATTTATTTGGCCAATTATCAAAGCTCAACCAATCTATAGTGCTTTGTACCGACTAAAACATTAGACGTTTCCGGGTAGAGAAAAGTTGCTTGGATTTAAAAATGCTATTAGGAGTTAAGAATGTGTGTCGTGTAATCAAATTTTGCCCTGATATGTAGTAGATTTATACAATGCCCGTTTGATATTTTAGTAGAGAGTTGAGGTAAGTGAACTGATTTTTTTTTTTTTGGGTAATAGTAAAATATAATAGGAGAAAACATTTTAAAGTCGAGTAGAAAATTAATAATATAAACGACGAGTGCTATCTTACACCATTAGTGATGTAATTTGTTTGTGCTCCAACACCTAAACTTTAGAAAAGATAATATATCTTTGGATATATTTTGTACCTCCTAGAAATTTTTGTTTTTATATAAACCATCATATATTAGTAAAAACTCATAATTCTTTAAACATCATAAGTAAATAATAATTAAAAAGGAAAAAAAATAGGGATTATGAAAAAGATGGAGTATCCTTTAGCTTGACTTGCTACGTCCAATAATCTCTATAAGTCTTTCTAAGTTTATATATCAACTTAATGAATGCATTCTCATCATCTTCATTAGTAAAATTCCCTTTTAAACTTGCATACTTAACCTAACATTCGACATATGAAAATTGAACAATACATCGACAACGTAAATCAGAAAAGGAATTTGAGAATTTTGCAGCCATCACTTCCCGATTTTCTAACCCATGACAACACCATATCTTCTTCAACTTTCTTATTTTTTAATAAAAAGTTTTGAGTGTTTTTTAGAGGAACTAAATTACTTATTGAATTCTCATCCATTTTTTTTCTTAAAATAGGCATATCTTGCATTAATGAATAGTTGTTAGATTGGTAAAATTTTATTTTAATTTAAATATGAATTGAATGAATCAAGACCAGCTAATGCGAGTGTGATAAAAAGAAATAAGGGTTTTCTTGTTCATTGTCGTCTTCTTCATAAAAGTCATGGTGTATAAATTGTATTCACTTTCTTAAAATAACATTTTTTTTTTACGATATTAATGTTTTGTTATGAAATTGTTCATTTTTTTCCAAGTTGAATTTGGAAAATTTACTCACTTTTAAAAAAAGAAGTTTCCAAATTTTATTTTAAAAAAGCAAAAATGAAGCAACAAATTTACAAAACACTATTGATGTCGGCCTCCCACTCTAAGACGGGAGAAATCTCTATTGATTTTTCCTAACTCACACACTCATAGTAGGAGTAGGAACCACCATATACTAACAAGAATCTGAATATACTGAATAGTCACCATAACCAGAAAATCTCTAATACCGACCTGATACGTCTTGACCCAAGTTATAGAAACCTTGTCCTAAATATCTTTCCTCATACGTTTCTATAACTGCATGAACAATTATACTGAACCGAGGATGAAAACCCTCCTTAAAGATCCCCTACATTCAGATGAGGTACCATTGAAATCACAAGAAGTGCAACCTCTTGTTCGTCAAATTCCTAAATTCCTTGTGGCGCATAAGCTCAAGCTCCATGACCACTTGCTCTTTGAAAAGAAGCTCCAGACAAGGTTGTCTGATAAGCTGCTACACCGATATTATAAGTCAAATTTCTAATGAATTGACAAATTCTTAGTCTCATAGGCATGCAATATCAATCTGAAATATCAAGTGCTCAAACTGACTTCACTTATCTTCTTGCAAGTTAGAGGGATTTGAATATGTTGGTCTAGTATCGACATCAAACCGCCACCACTTCATGGATAGGCCACACATGTGAAAAGTAGTGTAACCAATTTGTCGGACTCCGCCAATTTCATATTTTGTAACATCTCATGACAACTCACAAGAAACTCACAGTTCTCTCCTTATCCATTGTGAAACTGAAGTGGATCTATCTCCTAGAACCTTTCAAACATTAGACTTAACAGATTTGGGCATAACTCGTAGACCAACACCTGACAAAGGCATAACATCAAGTCTAAAAGTTGTTGTAGCAGCTGGATAGCTTGTTGCATTCTAAAAACCTAGGTTTGGATGCTAATCACAAGTCTATCTTCCTTTCCTAATCTAAATATAGTCCAAAGCACCTGGTAATCTACCGGCCTAAGTGATACCCTTAACCAAGTCAAATGCTTAGTCCATAGGATTACTATTAAGAAAATAATTAAGAAAGACCTAAAAAACAGGTCGCTAAAAAAACCTCATGAGGTTGCTATTCAACTAAATATTTTTTTAATAGAAAGAGACCTCATGAGGTTGGTTGAATAAAAAAGAAATCCGCCAAATAATAATAGCGACTTGAAGAAAATTAAATCGAGTCACCCAACTATATTTCTTCTCCAAAAAGTGTTGAAACGAACCACTATAACATGTGTGATTTTAGATTGTGGCTTTATATAGTATTGTTCATGTTTATATATATGTGATTGGATGCACTTGAAACAAAATTCAACGATCCTACAAACTAAGTGTTTAATTAAATTCTACAAGGTTCATTTTAAATTTTGAAAAAAACATAGCGACCTAATGAGGTCTCCAAAGATTTTTAAAAAATAAAAATATATTAATAGAATGACCTCCCGAGTTCTTTATTTCTAAATAATCATAAATTACTTTGACTAAAAAAAAAGACATCACTAGAAAATATTATAAAATTCGAAAAATGACCAACTTTGGATTATAAGAAAAAGTTTATAAATAAATATTCTTCATCCATTTTTTGACCTAAAGATACCCTTGTATTTATCTTTTCGATTTAAAAATATCCTATCGTTTATCTTTTTAGCTTATTTTATAGGTTTGAAACTAACAATCATCTCTTTGTTTTTTATTTTTTTTAAAAAATATTTATTATGTGTTTAATGAAATAAAAAAGCAATATTTCTCATTATTTATCCAAACTCAAGAGGCCCATTTTTATTTTAATAAAAAGAACATTTTGTAATTTTTTGCACCGGCGATGAAGTCTGTATCCTCTCTACCGGCGATGATGTCCGCCGCAGCAACTCCTCCGCTGGCGAATTTCACGGCCACGACTGCTTCACGGCCTGCGGTCCCCTCGATCCAGTGTAAGTTTCAAAATTCGCTTAATTTTTTATTAAAAAAATCCATGTTAGGTTTTACCTTGATAAGCTCTAAAACACTTTATTAATTCCTTATTGTTAATTGTGATTTTATTGTCTATTTTTGCTGCTATTTTTTTATGATACTTCAAAGTTCAAATAATCTTGCTTGCTCAATAATTAATGAAATTTGCTATAGTATTAGTTATAATTGAGAAATTGTGTTAATGTTGTTAAGGTAAGTATTGAGATTTTAGTGGAATATTGGGGGAAGAAGTCGAGTGAACTGTTACAATCAGTAATGGAATCATCAGTTTATGGGAAAAAGGATCGAGAACATTTGTATAGGGTAAAGAGTATTAACAACATTAAATTATTGAGGGAACGTCGAATGCCCCTTTTATGGTTCTGATGGTTACTACCTTGTTATTTCGGTGTGGAGATCAGGCGGTTGAGCATATGTTAGTAGTTGCAGGTCAATACCACCATTGTAGTGTCAAGCAGGATTTTTTTGTACTGTTCACTTCGTTTTGTAATTAACTCAATCACACAATATTGTGTATGTTCTCATTAGGAAGTTCTGAAAAACGTACAAAGTTCAATTTTTTTTTGATGTGGTCCACTAATTTTGTTTACTTGCATGTTGATTCTTCACTTTGAGTCATACAAATATTGTTCATTGGACCTGGTCATTGGGAAAAAAAGTTTATAAATTCTAAGTAGGGGTGATTTATAATTAAAAGCTGATGCTTAGTTACTCTGTTCTATGAATTGGTCTTGCCAACTTAATTGTCTTGTCGATCAAATTTCTATTCCATGTTCCACAATATAAATATGATATTATTCAGCAATTGCAAGTTTTAGGTTAAATATTAGGTGAAGGTTTGCATGAACCATGATGTTTGAGAACTTTTGGTATTAGCTTTAGAGTTTGTTTGGTTGACTTTTCATTTTTGACTTATTATCCAAAAACTATAGAACTTATGATTTTTGTATTATTTTTAGCGTTTTGGTTTAAATCTAAGTGCCTATAAGCACTTTTTTAACTTATCCAAACACTCAAAAGTCAGTCCAAATACTTTTGAAGTGTTTTAAGCTAATTAGTGGACTTTTTGAAGTGTTTTTAAGTTAAAATAGCTTAAACACACTTCAAAAAGTCAAACCAAATGGGCTCTAGTCTTTTTTAAGGTTTCACTTAGTTGCAAGGATATTTTCTCCCAAACCATAGACCCTGCCCTCAGTCCCTTCTCCACTTCTTTTCATTATTCATAATCTCCAAGTATCCTAACTCTTCCCACAACCACAGACTCAACATCAACAACATAGAAGTCACACAAGCTGGAGGGTACAAACTTCCTTTTTAGCACATGCAAACGCAAGTCAGCTGTGTGCCTGTCATAATGCTTGCAATGACTATTTTATGTAATAATCTTTGTTTGCAGTCGTGAAAAGATAGCTCTGACTTGAAGCCAATATTCTTTCAAAATGCTTCATGATTAAAGTAGAACAAGTTTACAATTTGATTACTAAGATAATGGAAACACCAAGTATTTACAAGTATGTTAAATTAGTTTCATTAAGTTTGAAACTAAGTGAACTTTGAATCTTGAAAGTGACCTGTCATTGAGGTCGCTTTTTAGGTCTACTGTTTTTTTAGCAGTGATAACTAATGAACCGTAGCTCCACCAGACTCACAGCTAAACTTTTATCTGATTCGAAAACTATCATTTGATTTTTTTCCTGGGATAAGCCTGGTTGTAGGTAAATAAGTATTTTTTGAAAATGCACAGTTTCTGTTGGGATACTCCTGTATAAGATCGTTGTGTCAAATATTGTTGTTGCGGAGTTGTTTTGTCTGTTCTTTCAAAATGGCGGTTTACAATGGAATACTCCTTATACATAATTGTGGTCAATTCCTTTGGAAGGTGGTAAACTTGCTGTTCATGATAAGACACACGTTTCATCGCTCATAAAAAGTATTCCAAAAATGGAATTACCATTAAGTATACAGATCTCCACAAGACACATTCGGAACCAGAAAAGCGAGATTCTTCCCAGGTACAAGTGTCGAAGCCGGACACGCCAATTTATTGTTATAATGCAGCAAGGAAAGAAAATGTTGCGCTGCCCTGATCATATCGCAGTTGGTGCAAAAGTGATTTATGCTGCTGCTCCTGCAATGGGTCATAATCAGGTAAAGTAAATCTACTTACCGTATGCATTGTCAAGCTAGCTTTGTGATTCCAGGGAATCATTTACTTCATTCTTCTCCTAGAGCTGTTGTGGAACCAACTCATGCGGAGCAACTTTTGTATCTCTTTTTTTGATGCCCACCATGAGAGTTAAACTAAAGCTATATATGGTGCTACGGTTTTGATCAAGTGTTTGCCTTGTATAACCATTTATGTCTTGAGGAGGAATCAACCCAAACTCTTATATCAGAGTTGCAACTAGAAAATTTCTCTTCTTTTACAGCCAAAAGTTTTTTTGTTTTTTTTTGAGTAGATAGATAGAAGAAAATCTCAGGGGGCTGTTCGGCATGTTTTCAAGTGTCTTGATCAATTTAAATGGCAGTGAAATCTGAAACATAGAACTGTTATATGTCATAAACCTCAAAATATGCCGTCATCAAGTTCATTACAACCTCTATGAACTTCCTATCAAGTTTTGGCCGCCCAAAGGGGGAAGCAATATTTCTTTTTCCGCCCATTTAATTGCAAAGATTAGCAGATTACTGCCTTTGTGGCTATTCTTTCTCTATGCTCTCCTGTGTGTCTTTTTCCCACCGTTATCTTATTGGTTTCCCTACTGAGATATATTTTGAGAATTAGGTAGATAATGTTAATATATGTTCCCTAAGAAAAAGTTGTGCTTATTCTGTTCTATGTAGTTGCGCGTCATTCTGTCGCGTGCATGTGTAAAATGTAGATATTAATTCCAAGGTTCACTTATCTGCAATTGAACAAAGTTCTTGTAGGGAATGCCTAGATTTTTGCTCTTTGCAAGGTGCCAAATATTCCCTATCAGATGTCCAGAACTCATGTATGCCAGAGTTCTGAATCTCGATTCCAGTGACTGTTTAGTTAAATGTCCTACAATAGGATCCTTGTCTTTCCAGGAATAATTCCTCCTTCAACATGAAACCTATTTAAATTTAGGGCATGTGTCACTTTTCGACTGGTTGGAGATTGACAGGTTTTTATTATAATTTGTCTATTCTTTTCCCTTTCAAAATACATCGTAGACATCTAAATCTTATTGGATCAGTCCATACAATACTTATGCAATATCCTAAATTCAAGACACATTGGATCAAGTCAACATTTCCGGTCAATAAGTTCCAAATTGATCATTTAATTCAAAATTACACGACTTAAGTGAAAGCCAATGTCATGACCCAAATCCAAAGGACCGTGACCACCACTTAGTGAGCATCTACCCACCAAGCAAGCCAACTCTTTTAATTATCATTAGGTAAGCAGTCAGAGGAGATGTTCCATTGTTCAAAGAATCTAACTTCAAGAATTTTAGTTTCAAGAACTCTGTCTCTCATGTCCCATTACGCACTGTGATTTGTTTGACTAAGTTTTCTTTCCCTGAATTGGGTGAATTAGGTGTTAAATTTAATTTGGTTTTTCTATTTATTTGAGACTTGAGTACCTTTATTTGTATTGCTGAGCAGCTATGCACGGCCAAATAGTTAATGTTAACATAACGAGACTGGAATGTAGAAGTCGAAAGCTTCATAGTTTTATCTTCTGTTTTAGAGATGACAAAATATTCTAAAATTTCCTTACCTTTTTTTTTCCAATTCTATTGGACGCCCCTGTAGGAACTCTTACCTTTATTGCTTGATGTTCCTCTAACAGTAGTTTTGCAGCTTTTCTGAGGCATTCTCTCTTTTCCTAGCATGTCTGTTGTGTGGTTACATTGGACTAATAAATTGTGCCATTGCCATTTCTTGTTCTGTGAGATGCTGCCTGAATCATATGAATATATTGACTTTGATTCTATTTAAGTGTGACAGTTTGTTGCTTAATAATTTTGTTTAGACTAGATTTCACTTGCAAAATATCTTTGGGGAGAAATGCGCCATTCTATCTTGAACTTTTCACTCCTATGACCTTGCCCCTTAATTTTTCTGGCTAAAGTAGTTGATATAGCTTTGAGTTTTCAGGTTCCTACAGTGCAAGGATCCCTAATTAAAGTACTTAGTTGGATTTCATAGAACAACTCCTTTTATTTTTACTGATTTTTGTTAATATTATGTTGCATGATTTCTTTAGGGTAAGAACTGCGTAAACTTTACCATCCTAACATTTAGCTTAAATCTTTTGTTGATTCTCTTTACTAGGTCTTTGTTTTGGGGAATATCTATTTCTTGGAATTCAGTCACTAAAAATTTTCAGGAATCACATCCAGAATGCAACTCTAGAGTTCCTGCAATTTTGACAGCTCTGGAAAAGATGAATTTGACTTCAAAGGTATGCCACAAACACAACACAATTATTTGTCAGTGCTGATTCTTGTGTTTATTGTTTTCACCACTGATGATAAAAGACAAACACATTGGATATCTCTTGATGAGGAAAATAAATTTGGGATAAAATGTGAGACAATTTTATAAAAATTACGCTAGGTAAAGGAAAAATGAGGTCTCCTAAAATCATGCTAATTAATTAGCATAATCTGTTCGTTGAGGCCCTATGTAAGCACATATGCTATTTGTTTTCTGACGCTACATGAAACAAACTCAAGTTGCGACTAACTTTCTCTTTGACGAAGTGCCAATCAATTTCATTTTATTTTGTTCAATCATGTTGAACATGATTCTGAGGCTCTAAGCTATATTGATTGCAACTTTATTGTGGAAGCTAGTAGAAGGCATTGACTCGCTTCATCTATCCCATCTGTGTACGGGTTGAAGCTAGTAGGAAAGTGCAATCCCGTAAAGCGAGGGTCTCAGTCACTAATTATATGCCTCGCCAACCCCAAATACTTGAACTCGTTCTTAAGAATAGCTTGACAGCTTCCTCGGCAATGCAAAGCTTAATGAGGCATGCATGAAGATAGGCATACATCGAAAATCTATCCACGACCACCATAATAGTGCATAATCTCCGGACTTCGGCTAACATGTGATAAATTCTATAGCCTTGCTCTACCATAGATCTCCGTAACTGACAATAGTTCTCAAGTCCTCCAGGTTGTTGCTGCTCAACATCCTATTGACATAAAAGCCAAACTTGCATATAACACTCAATGTCATCCAGTATGCACACCGATAGTTAACCGACTAAACAAAGCCTCTTGCCTGGATTACCATCCCAAATGATGTCATTACTCTCCTACATGATGTGCCACCTAATGACACTCCCATTCTAGCTATATAGCTAAACCTTGTGTGAGTACCCATCCTACTATTCTCTAAGTTGGTTGCAATAGAGGAAGAAGTTATAGGAGGGCGCTACCATCATAAACTCAGAGGGAAGCAGTTTCTACTAGGAACTTAGAGATATTATAAAGTCAGATTTGGTGAATTTTCCTTTGTCATAGGACCTTGAACACTATGGTGATCATAGGAGGCAAGAGAATTCCTAGTAGAACTCTATCACTTTTTTGGGCGGGGGAGGGGGGGGGGATTTGGTTCTGATTAAAACGTCTTAAACCTTCATGCGCACTAGCAAGATGCATATAGAGATTCTATAAAACACCTATACAACTAATCAAGCTATCTTGTGTTCCAGTTTCGAGGCTCAGATGTTGTTGAAGTGCAGAATTTCAGACCAGCTACAACAGATGACATAGGAAGTGTTCATGTTGGGCCCTATATTTCAGGGCTTGAGAAGGTAGCATAGCCGTAAGGTTTGGTAATTCTTCTTGTTAATGTTGTTGTACGATAATTCAAAACTTCTGTGGTGGTTTGTTTGATTGATGGAAGTCACTTTTCAGTAAAATATTTTCCATGACGACAACATTTTGGTTTCTAGAAAATGTTATCCATCAAAATGAGAAAAATGACTTTCCTCATATATCGATGCAAGTCATTTCCGAACTTCTATTTTACTTCTAACTTCATATCTTTTATTGGAGACTATGAGATAAATTTTTAGCTTTATGTTATTTATTTCAAGTAACACCTTTGCATTATTGATATTTACTAGTAAATTTTTTAACCAAAGCATTACCTGGTTTGCGAAGATTATTATTAATCCTTTGATGGATCTATGTTTTTCTGAAACGATTTTCCACTCACCAGAAAACATTTTCTTGAAAAATAGTTACCATGGAAAATGACTTCCATCATACAAACAAACTTTGAATTCGATCTAAAAAGTTACATTTCCTTAATATTTTCAATCCATGCGATCATGGATACGGGTTTATACTTTGGTTCGTAGATAGAGATGATCTCATGCTTGGCATTCCTCTCTTTTTTTTTCAATTTTGGGGTTTTTTTTAAAAGTCATCTATTATTTTGATGTTACATGGAGATTTGGGTTTGAAAAGTCGATATTGGAGTATCGACATGCCGTTTTTCACATTTGAGGGGATTTATTTTATCCTTTAAGAATAGTATCGTGAATCACCCATACGCCGCAATGTATTCCGAAAATAGTCAACTAAGGTGCACCATGAATGTGAAGACTCCATATAGTATAAAATAATGTTTTTATTTGTAAAAACGTCTACATGCGTAGTTTTGTCATATACCGTAAAGAGGTTAGCATAAGGACTTCTTACCTTATTTTTGGAATTTGTTCTTTAAAAAAGTTGTAACAGTTGGAGAAATGTTGGGTTCCCTATTTTTGCTCAGGCCTGCATGGATTTCAAGAGACTAGGTCCATCAAGACAACTCTCTTTCATGTATTTTAGGTTTACCTCGTTCTTTGTTAACACTTTCACATGCTATGGTTTCACATTCATAAATTGACTTAGGACATGGCTAAACCATCGCAAACGTCATTTCTCTCATTTTATCCTCAATGTGTGCTTTATCTAAATAGTCTTAGTTGTAAAAGATTTAGTAACAATACTTTTTATATAATTATAATTTTAGGAAAATAAAGAAATTGATAATTTGTGATAGGATATTGAATGGTTGTACTCTGATATTCTTAACTTGTCCATTCCTTCTGAAACTGAGGGAATGTTTTCCACATTATTTTTACTTTGCATAATTGTTGTCATCATCCTTAGTATTGTTACTGTTCCTATTGTTCTTTGTTATTTGTGATGTCATTGTTATAATTTTTATTATTTATTTATTATAGTAGTTGTATTATCATCATCATCTTTGTCATCACTGTTGTCACCATTAATTTTTCTGATCCTATGTTCTCTTGATTTATTGACTATCATTTGCAGGCTATGGATCAAGCTTTAGAGAAAGGTCTAATTTTCATTGATGGATCTGGACCCACATATGCTACTGCCACAGTAAGAATCTATCTCTTACGCCAACTCTTCCTCTTTCTGATGCTAGTCTCTACCATATTTAACTTTATGATGTTAACACACATGCGTCACATTACACTTATTTTTAGGTTAATTTTTCCCTTTTCCAAACTATTTTGGTGTTTTCTGCTGGGTGTTCGTCAGCCATTGTAACGACCCATTAGGTCGTTTTGGGTAATTTAACTTCTTATTTCATAAAAGACTTTTCCGATAAATTCTAAATAGGTATTTTGGACTATTTGTAACTATAGTTATATAACTAATGAGTTAATTTTAATAATTAATTTAGTCGGTGGTTAAAGAAAAATAACATTAAAATTAGTAGGGAGTCAGTTTTATCACTTTTATAATTGGTCATGTATAATAATTAGGGCAAATAAATCATCTATAAAAGAAAGAAGAGAGAAAACTAGGTGAGAAACTTTACCTGCAGCGTCTAACAAGGAAGACAGACATCGAGCTAATGTTTTGAATCTTCAACGTCCTTATTTAATGGTAAGGGGTTAAGTATTATACAATAATATTTCATGGTTAGATATGAATTGAAAGTGGGTGTTAGCGGATGCGATGAGAGTTTGGACTTCGATAAGAAAGTGAGGGTGATAATGAATTGGTTGATGAATTAATGATTAGTCAATCTGACGGATGATATGATATATTTGGCTTATAGTATAATGATAAATTTGGGTTAAAGTTGTTGCCACTAGTTTTCGAAGCCAATGACTTTAATCTTAAATTTTATTACGTTGTCATCATATTATAAATTGAGTTTTAATATATTGAGATGTGTAATTAAATATTAGGTGTATTGTATATTTGGAATATCATTAAAATGATGATAATTAGAGCAATTGAGAGTTATCCTTAGGCTTGAACTTTAGGAAAGTGACTATAGATTTGGGTGAGTTTTTGGGTCTAGGCTAGACATATAGTAATATGAGTGTCTATAAACTAATTTACTTATGAATTATGCATCTTTAATAGATTGAAAACGTTCGGAGGCATTGAGGAAAGGAAAAACATTGGAAAATTAGCTGCTCACTTCGAAATCCTCTTGGATGTAGGGGGTTTTTAATGGATATTTTATTGCGATACAGATTAGCACTCCTCTCAACGCCACGCTCGACGCTAATCATTGGCCACGACTATTGCCTGAACCTTTCCCCCTATGTACTTGGTTGTAAGGTTTGGATAATCTATGTGTTTGTGATTGGTCTGAAATCTTGTCATTGTCAAATTTATAATCTTGAACCTTCTCTATTGAATTGATGCCTTAAATAAAGAAGGTTTGATGAAATATTGTTCATGAAGTGAAAAGTGGTGATAATAAATGATAAACTAATGATATGTTTGGATCGAATTCCACGAGTCGGTATGATGTTATTGGATCGGGTGTCACGTTCCAACACGGAAACATTAAAGGAAGACATATATAAGTACGTGACGCTTGGATGTTATATATGTTTTCCTTTAATATTGTCGGAACGTGACACCCGATCCAATAACATCGTGCCGACTCATGGCACTCGGTCCAAATATATCGTTAAATTCTCATTTATTATCACCACTTTTCTCTCAATTAATAATATTTTACCAAGCCTTCTTTATTCAAGACATCACTTCGATAGAGAAAGTTCATGATTATAAAGTTCACGGTCTAAGGATTTCAAACCAATCCCAAACAACACATAGATTATCCAAACCACATAACCAAGTACATGAAGAAATTCACAAGATCACTCAATAACTTCAATCACTATTAAAAGTCTATCTATCACATAGAATAAACCTTAACCCACCTCCACCAAGGATTGAAGTCGAGCAAGCTAATTTTCCCTTTCCTCAATGTCTCCGAACGTTTCCAATCTATTAAACATTCATAAGTAAATGAGTCTATAGACATCCATATTACTATATGTCTAGCCTAGACCCAACAACTCTCCCAAATCTAGTCACTTTCCTAAAGTTCAAGCCTAAGGGTAAGTTTTCGTTGTTTACGCTAAATTATCACACTTTAATGATATTCCCAAAGGATTTACGACACTAATATTGAATTACAGATCTCAAATATATGGTAAAAACTCAATTTAAATATGATGACAACGTAATAAGATTAAAGCCACTGACTTCGAAAACTAGTGACAACAACTCTAACCTAAATTTATCATATCATCAGTCAATGATTGACTAATCATTAATCCATCAACTAATTCATTTTCACTCTCGCCTAGTTTTCTTTCGTCTTTCTTTTATAGATTATTTCTTTACCCTAATTATTATACATGACCAATTATAAAAGTTGTAAAAATGGCTTATTACTAATTTTAATAATATTTTCTTCAACCCTCGACTAATTTAATTATTAAAACTATCTCATTAATTATATAACTATAATTACAAATAGTCCAAAATACCCATTTAGAATTTATTGGAAGAGTCTTGTGAAATAAGAAGTTATAGTACTCAAAACAACCTAATGGGTCATTACATTAAATACCAATTTACCCATTGTCCGTCCTCGAACAATCAAAACAAGGTGATGGTAAGAAAATGTACCTAAATCGACAAGAAGATGTGATTTACCTTTCTTGCATATTAGCATCTACTCTCCTAAGTAGACTCTTCAACATATGATTCTTCCACTGAACCTTGATAGATGCAATCTCTTTTGACTTTAACTTGCAGACGTCCCTATCTAGAATAGCTCAGATTGTCCACCGGTCTGAGGGTAAAATGCAGTACTTAGATCCAATCTAGTTCCTAATTCAGCCTGCAAAAAGTAAATTGTGTACCACTATCTAATATGATGGAGATCAGAACTCCATGCAATTGAACAGTCTCACAGATATAGAGTTTGGCTTAACTTCTGTGCATTATAAGTCACCTTGACCGGAATGAAGTGAGTAGACTTAGTTAATCTGGCAACAATTACCCAGATAGAATCAAACTTACCAATGTCTTTGGAAGATTAACCACGATATTCGTTGCAATTCTTTCCTACTTCCATTCAAGAATGGACATTCTTTGAAGTGTACCTCTAGGCCTCTGATGCTCGTACTTTACCTGGTGACAGTTTGGGCATTAGGCAACCGAATCAACAATGTAAGCTTCATTCTACTCCACTCGATAATGTTGTTCCAAATCACGATACATCTTGGTTGCACTAGGATGTATAGAATACCTTGAACTATGAGTCTCTGCAAGGATAGTATGAGTCAAATCATCAACACGATGCACACATACCCGCCCCTTAATTCTCAAGACGCCTTCCTCATCAATCACAACCTCTTTAGACTCTTTTTGCAATACCATGTCTCGAATTCGGCTCAGCTTCTCGTCATCAAACTACTTTCCTTTAAGCTTGTCAAGAAAAGATCTTGCCTCCACACAAGCCAAGAATCCTCATTACTGAATTACTTCTAGTCTCATAAAGTCATTAGCTAGAGTTTGAAGCTCTCTAGCCTATGGGCGTTTAGAAACCTATAAGTGGCTAAACTCCCCATGCTCCCTGCTTTTCTACTTAGGGCATCAACCGCAATATTATTTTTCTTGGGTAATACAGAATAGTAGTGTCATATTCTTTAAGTAACTCCATCCACCTCTTTTGCCTCAAATTCAAGTCCTTCTGAGTGAACACATATTGTAAACTACGATGATTTGTATACATTTCACACTTGACCCAGGTAGATAATGCATCTGCTGCTTCAATGCAACTGCAGCCAACTTCAAATCATGGGTCGGGTAGTTACGTTCGTGCTCTTTCAGTTGTCTTGAAGCATAGGAAATTACATTGCTCTCCTACATTAGCACTGCACCTAAACCAGAATAAGATGCATCACAATAAACAATGAAATTCTTACCTTCCACAAGCAAGGCAAGAATTGGTTCAGTAGTCAACAAGGTCTTGAGTCGCATGAAGCTCTTTTCACACTCATCCGACCATACAAAGGGAACATTCTGCTTGGTCAAGTTGGTCAGTTGGGAAGCAATGGAAGAAAATTCCGTAATGAATCCACGGTTGTAGCTGCTAAACCATCAAAACTCCTTCTAAAACATTAGTAGGTCTTACCCAACTCTTCACTACTTTGATTTTAGTGGGATCCACCATCACTCCAAACCACGTGCCCCGAGAAAGACACTGAATCGAGCCAAAACTCACACTTGGAAAATTTGGGGATAAAGCATTTTCTCCATTAACAACCCCAATATAATTCTCAAATGCTCTTTATGTTCTTTCTTGCTCTTGGAGTAGATCAGTATGTCATCAATAAATACAATAACAAAAGATCCAAATAGGCCTTAAAATGCTATGTCTCGGATCATTGAAAGCAACCAGAAATTCGTAAGCCCTAAAGGGACATTACTAGAACTCTATGTTCATACCCGTGTTCGAAAACAAAACAGTCTTGGCACATTCATTGCCTCGTTATTTTAGTGATGAAAATCGTTATCTCAAATCAACGTTTGAGAACACACAAGCACCCTGGATGGGAAATGATCAACAAGTCATTAATGCGAGGAATGGAGGTACTGTTCTAAAGTTATATTATTCAAACTATACCTTAGGCTTATGAATAATCGAAAACTACCATCCTCTTGCCTTCAAAAATATAAAACTAGAGCACCCCCAAAGGAGGGGAACTCGGTCTAGTAAAGCCTTTACCTCAACACTCCTGTGAAGTTGGGCCTTGAAACTCTTCAACTCAGCTGGGGGCCATTCTATAAGGGAATGAAATGGGGCGAGTCCCGAATCCAGGTCAATACGAAATAAAATCCCCTATGAATTGTTTATACCAGGCAGTCTGCAAAGATAACATCACAAAACTCCGAACTATCAAAACATACTCAATCGATGGCACTTTGGAAGTATCATCCCTGAGATATGAAAGTTGAACAACCCTTACTCACCAACCTCTTAGCACGAAGAAAAGAGATAATGTGAACTGAGGTGGAACATAGTCACCCTCCCATACCAGCGGATCTATCCTAGGCTTAACCAAAGTTACAGCCTTAACATTATAATTTAAGATAGCAAAATTTAGCAAAAGCCAAGCATACCAGAATTACATCAAAATCAACCATCTCCAGTGTAATCAAATGTACATAAGTTTTGCTCCCCATAAAAGTCACAAGGCAAGACCTATACATCTTCTCAACTAACACACACTCGGCGATAGGAGTAGAGACACGAATAGGCATGTCAAACAAGTCACAATGCAAATCAAGTCCATTAGCTAATAAGGAAAAATATAAGAAAATGTGGATCTAGGATTAAACAATACAAAAGTCATGTGATCACAGACCAGAAGAGTATATGTGATAACAACATCAGATGCCTCTACCTCTGGCCTCCTAGGGAAAGCATAACAATGGGTCTATCGCTTGTCTATCCATTGCCTCTATCGGGCTGCATCCAGTAGTTTCAACCTGTCTGCCACCCCTACCTCTAACTGCTGGAGATTTGTAACTCTAATCATACTGAGATTGGCTCTGCCTTGGACAATATTTCCTAATATCCCCAGCCTCACCACATCCATAGCAAGTTCTGGAGTCGAGAGTAGGTCTCTATGAAGACGAAAAAGACTGAAGATAAGTAGATAACCCCCAAACACAGAAAAAGGCTTACTAGTTGGCGACAGACCCTCAACTGGAACTTGCAATGAAGAATGATGAGGACGGGGTGGATAACCCCCTAAACTCCGCCTCTAAAGTAAGAACCACTAACCTCTCCTCTTTTACGGAAGTTCTTAAATATTGACACCTTGGTAAAGTCATCTTACTTCACCTCTATCACAAAATCAACCGCTTCTTGTAAAGATTTTGCAAAAGCAGTTACCTATAAAACTGGCATCTGCAAATCTTACCTCAGTCTCTTCACAAAGCAGCAAATCCGCTCTTGCGGACTGAAGCAAAGCTGAGTGGCATATTTGGATAATGCACGAAATTTGGCCTCATAGGTTGCAACCGGCATTTTTCCTTGCTTTATGTTTAGGAACTTATCTCTCCTTTTGTCCCTCAAACTCCGAGTATATACTTCTCCATGAAGAATCTAGAAAATGTTGCGCAAGTCATAGGTGATGCCTCGACACTCAACATGAAAATGCCACCACAATTTAGCATCCTCTTGAAACTGGTAGGTCAAATCTTCAGATTCAGTACCCTTGAAGACCACAAGGTTTTCAAAACTTTAAGAAACTTTAATAAAGATAATGATATCATATGTCTTATAGGACCCTGTAGTTAATCGCGGAGCGAGGAAAACATGGCTGTTTCCAAGGACGCATTTACAACGCGGGGAGCCACAAATAGCTGCTGTTGTCTCCTGAACTTTTGAGTTGCTTGGTGCAAGCAAATACACTTGGATGCCTTGCCCTGATCGGATAACTCGCTTATATAAGTGAGAACCTGGTTGATTATCTCTGGAGTAGACTCGGGTGGTGCTTCCTGCTCATGAATCTGCTCATAGCATATCTAGTGTTTTCATTAGTATTGCCCGGCTTAAACGAATCATAGCTACAAATATGCCCCTCCGTTGAGAAGTCACCTTACATAGCAAAAAAGATGACTATCTGCTTTTGCATTCCTTCCACATAGATGGCAGATAATGCAAAGGTGTATTCCTCCTCTGCGGTCTCTCTTGTGTCAAGCGGACCAACGTAACTACGAATCAAACAAAACACATCACTTTGTATGGTGTCTTGGTTTCCATAAATGCTTCCAGGGCCACTGCACATTAAGGTGGTTGTTCTGATTCCTCATATAATTTGCTGCCTTGACTGAAAAGATCCCTGTACTGTCTCTGAGCCACCGTAACCTATCTTGTTCTAGTGAGACTCCTTTTGAAGAAATTGAGAATGTTGAGGAATTCTATGAATCTTGACATATCCCGAGTCATTTAGAGGCCTTCTGACACTAAGATCCCAGCCTTGGTTACTCCAAACTTCAGTTATTTTAACTTTTTGTTGTTGATGTAGTACGAGAACAACTGGAAATAGAATCCTGAGGGCATCTCCAACCTTAAAATCTATTTTACTCTCCAAATATAGAGTTCTCTATTTTTTTTAGACAACCAACTCCAGCCCAATCCTCTATTTTACTCTCTAAAAAAGAATCTTCTCCTCTCTCCTCAGCATGTTCTGTTTTAGTCTTATTTTCTTATTTCACGATATAAATTTTTTCTTTCTTTTTCCCAAATAATCACTTTATATAATTTTCATAAATTCATGGGATATAAAATTTTACTATTTCAAAATTTTTATTTAATATAAATTTATACTTTATTCTACATTTCTAAATAACTTAAATTGCAAGAAAATATTATACATATCGTATACTAATTAATGACAAACTCAAATAAATGTGAAATACCTAAATCATTACTATGGAATAATTAGACCTAGTATAAATGCTTGGCTTCCTAGAATAACTAGGGTTAGCTTACCTGTGATGACTGATGTATTTTGTGGAGTTGGATGGTATCCAAACTTTGATTCAAGATTTTTAAGGGTGTTTTCAAGTGGATTGATTCTATTAAAGGATATCCTATAGTTCAGGAGTGCTATTTAAGTGCACTAAGTAGGGTTGTTGATATCTGTCAATTGTTCTTGTTGGTACTTTTAAGTTGTATCTTCTCTAAATCTCTTTCAATTGCTTTCTTAAGTTCTAATTAATCCTACCTTAAGTTACATCATGACATTTTAGGCAAGCGCCAAAATTGTAGGACATCATGAATGAGGATTAATCAGAAAACTCAGATCAGAAAAGCTAGTTGCTTCTTGTATGAGTCTACAATATCATCCTAATGAGGCACAAGTGGTCATATATGGTGCTTTACGTTGATCAACTAAACATGGAGATACTATTTCATTATTCATTATGCATGATGATGTAGGAGTGTAACTATGAAAGCTCAGCCCTGTGCATAACCCCATAGACATTAACATTCCATTTTAGTAAATTTCATGCTCGAAGTTCTCTAATATTTAATGAAATAACTATTCTTAATCAGAAAAGTTTTTGAATATGTATGAGCTAATAGGTTCCTAAAATTATTGAGTTCCGTCAGAAAGATTTAACACCAAGTGTTCCTATGGCAATGTGAACTCTGATCTTGATATAATATGATGCAGACGTTCCAAGAGTCGTTATTGGCAGCTGGAGCTGGGATTCGTTTTGTTGGTAAACTTCTGTCTCTCAAAGCTGGATTAATTGTTTCATCTGATATTTCAGGTTGCAGCATCCAGAGTAAGCAAAGATCCTCCTGTCGCTTTTGCACTAATTCGACCTCCTGGTCACCATGCTGTTCCGAAGGGGGCCATGGGCTTTTGTGTGTTTGGAAATATTGCTATTGCTGCTCGTTATGCTCAAAGAATGCATGGATTGAAACGTGTTTTTATCATAGACTTTGATGTCCATCATGGAAATGGAACCAATGACGCCTTCTACGAGGACCCAGATATATTTTTCCTTTCAACTCACCAAGTAAGCTACACATTACATTGAACAAATTGCTTAGGAAATATTGACATTTTTACCTCTGAATCAACTGCCATTATAAAATGTAGTTTGTATGAACGAAAGATCATTTGGTTTTATCTAATAATTGAGCCAAATCTAGTGATCCACAAAAATGATTATTCTTGACACGGTTCAGTTCAAGGGTGCTTGGGACTTGGTGATTACTCCTCAGGAAATTTATTTGCTTAAACACATCAATTATGATTGTCGTCACGTCCCAAAATAGTACTATTATTTAGTAATCATTTAGTTTCGTATCTTCAATGTTTGTTGCTATCTGTTGCTTCATTTGCCTTGTATCTTCTTATTATTAGATAGGGGGATATGATTAGACATGACATGTGCCAGCTTTAGCTTACCGTGGACATGACCCTAGATAAGAAAATGTGGAGGGCGAGGATTAGGCTAGAAGGTTGATAGGGAGCAGAGTGTTGTCATTCTTTGTGTGGAAGATGCATGGGGCTACCCCTCTATCTGCTTCTCCTAATTAGTAGTATTATTTAGTAATCGGCGCAGTTCCTTTTCTTCAATGTGTAGTACTATTTGTTGCTTCATTTGCCTTGTATCTCGTTATTTTGCTGTCATATTTTTGTGCTGCCATGTAACCGGATTATTCTCTTTTCTTTCGAACTGAGGGTTTATCAGAAACAATTTCTCTACCCCACAAAATGTAGAGGTAAGGTCTGCCTACATGCTATACTCTCCAAACCCCACTTGTGGAATCACACTAGATATGTTGTTATTATCTTCTTTTACTTACTACATTACAAGGAAACAACCTTCACCCTTGCTACTGCGTTCCTCCTTTCACCTCAACCAAACATTGTGTTTAGAGGAAAATAAGATTGCTTTCATTATATGCTAGCTATGCACCTCGATGTGTAGAATTAATAGAGTCTGGAACTTAACAATTGCACGGATTTTGAGTACAGTTATTATGCTCAGATTATCCTGGTCGATTGTAGGCTGGAATTACAGGAACATGGTTTAAGAATAGATCAAATTGGTTGTGGAAGTGGTGAAGGATCAACACTAAACCTCCCTTTACCTGGAGGATCCGGTGATACAGCAATGCGAACAGTTTTTGATGAAGTTATTGTACCGTGTGCTCAAAGGTTCAAGCCAGATATAATCCTTGTTTCAGCTGGGTAAATTTCTATTCCGTCAAGATAGTCTCAACATTCGGAATATAAAACAAAACATATGATTCTAACACAGTTCCTTTTACTTTTCTTTACTGTTCTCTACTGTGTGGTTCCTTTTTCTTTTGACGTTAATAAATGGATCATGTATTATGCTTGTGTTGTCTGCTAAACTAGCAATGCAATGATGCGTGCGGAATATTGGTCTATTCATACTATCATGCCTCAATATTCCGTTCTGGTCGTGTAATGAGCTCGGAATTTGGTTCTAACAGCAATGCTAACATGTCGTCTAAAAAATTTTCAGGTATATGCCCATTTGTTGGTCCACTTGGCCAGACTAAGTTCACAAAGGAACATATTACATGCTAGCCTCCGCATTAAGCAACTCGCTAAAAGATTTATGTGGGGACGTCGCTGTGTTTTTTAGGAAGGGGGATATACTCAGTTTCTCTGATCAAATTTCAGTGCAGATCATTTCGTGCTTTTTTGGTGATCGGAGCTTAGCTTCAGAGCTCGAGATTCCATCCCTACTTGAACGAAGAGCCATTGAGAGTAGGTTGGAAGCAGATAATGAAAAAGTGAAGCACATACATTCCTTTGAAAGCTTTGAAAGCTTATATTGGGCAGTGGTTCTCAGAAATTATTAGACAGCTTTGATACAGGACACACAGACTTTTCTATAATTTGTTACAGCTTGTTTAGTATATACGATATAAAATATATGATGTAAATCGTTAACAAAAATTGTTTAAAAATACAAGCTAATATGGAAACGCCCATTCTGTTAATATTTCTTCTTGGATAGCAAATGCTTTAATTGTCTGATCCTGTGCAGAAGAATTGATCTGTGTGTGTATATATATATGAAGGAAAATGCAACTTTTGGTATTTCCTCTTCATTGTGACTTTTTTTTTTCATTTTATTTTTTATTACATCTGTTAATTGGTTATGAAAATAAAACAAAAGAAATCACCATCAAGGGGTATTTTAGTGATTATCTTTTGATTTTGTTCCCCATTTTAGTACAGTGCTATTATATTATGATACGATTGATCTGTCTTAGAGAGGAATATCCCATTTTCTCAATTTTCGAATTATAGGGAATAGTTGTGCTTCTCCAATAATTTCTCTATTAACAATGATTAAGGATGATTTACTCTATTAGATATCAACCCTGATATCGATAGAACTTTGGGATAGTAGAGGGAATTAGAGGAATTTATAAACATTGAATAACTCTCCATGTTAAGTACTATGTCACGGCTTAAAAGCAGAAAGGAAAACCCCTCCCTTTGGTTTGAATCGCGTTGCAGAAGAATGAGTAAAAAAGTAAAAGTATATGAAAAGGTAGATGAGGGAGGTTCTCCTACTTATCGATTATAACTTTGACCTTTTTTTTTTTTGTAATTTGCAGCTTCGAAAAGGAATTATATGTATCTTTCATGATTAGCTAGGGATATGGAGAACTCGTACATTAGCCTACACTTCCATCTTAAATATTGGTGTATCACTTCTATATGCAAGACTATTTAAGTAAGAAAATGTAATGCCCAAAGTGAAAGGAGTGAAGTGAAGTCTTAATGGAGATGAAAGTACATTGAAGAATTATTGATGTATGGCTAAGTGATTTCACAATTCGTTTTCAAATTAGAACGGAAAGAAAAAATCAGGTGAAACATAGGGTGAGATGCTTCACATGCGGACAAACATGTGGGGATAACTCGAGAAATAAAAACAAATGGGTTTGGCTGTGAGGGATGGTTTGAGATCGATTGAGGTCATGTATAAAAACTATAGGTTCTCCTTCTGAAAATGGAGAAACTAATAGTTTTTTTTTTTTTTTTTTTTTTTTTTTTTGTTTTCCCCCTAAACAAAGAGGTGGTCTTAGGGACAGGATAGACCCTTTGTCCCCTTGCTTTTTCATTAATAGCCATGGAGGATCGATAGTCTGAGTGAGGGTGGCTACTCAAAAACTCACTGGTGGCCAAGGTTTCAAAAGTAGGCAATCTCTCAGGGGTGGATATGCATTCTGTCAATTTGCCTTATGCTTGACGACACTGTCATATTTTGTGAAGCTAAGGAGGAACAAAGTAGAATTGTCATAATGATATTCGTAGTCTTTGAGGAGTCTACAGGGCTTGACCGAGGTTGAAAACACCTTCAGACATAGAGTGGGCCTACGGGTGCCATTAGCCAACCCAAATGTCATTTTTGTTGAGACTGATTGAGTCAAGATAGACTTAAAAATGGGTACTCAGATTTGAAGTTTCACCATAACAATATAGTTTTTTTTGTCTTTTTGGAAATTTTCTATACAAGATTTTGACAACAAAAACATCAAAATTAAAACATGAAACAATGATCATCTAAAAATCTTGATTATGTTACTATCAAAATTTTGAAACAAAAACGAATAAAAAAAATTGGAAATCCTGAAATTGTAACAAACTAAGAAAATTACCCCTTTTTACAGCATTTAGCCCCATTATTCTTTGAAGTTCTAGCCAGAGGGAAGAGGGAAATGGGGGAAACCCCCACCCCATTGGAAATTCTTCTTTTTCACTCTTAAAATGAAAACAATGTTTTGGTGGGTGTACAATTTTAGTTTGTGCCAAAGTCAATATTTGTGTTATGAAATAAAGTGGTTCTCTCATGTGTTGTGGGTTTTGACTTTTAATCTTTTTAAGAATCAAGCACAAGGTGAACTTTCATTCCGACCTCTTGTGAGTCGGTTTGAGGACCTTATTTTAAAATAGTTAAACATATTCATATAATCTTAGAGTTAAAATTTAGGAGAAGGAGATAGAAGTACAATAGATCTTACCCTCTTTGCGGGGATAAAGATGTTCATTTCTTAATTGATTCACAATTAAAAAAAGGGGTTTATCAGACCTCTTTTTGTAGTCAATGTTTTTCTTAGTAGTAACCAACATATCCCATACAATCTCACAAGTGAGTTTGAGGAGGGTAAGATGTACACATATTTTACCTCTCATCTTTTGGGTCGATTAAAAGATGGCAACAAAAGAGCAATAGAGAACAAATTTTGATTTACTTGTAGATATTCTTTTAGTGACCGTAGGTTTTGTCCAAAAAATAATATAAAATATACCGGATGATATTAATTAATGTGAAATGAAGTAGTTTTTGATGGGAACTTACAAAAGTCAATTGAAAATAATTATCTTCACGAAGGGTGTGGATATTGGCTTGTGTAAGCAGATTTCAACCCGCCGACACCAAAACTTTCACCAGCTAGACAGTAAGTAATTCCTCTTAAATAGACCCCTATAGGATCAAAAATATCTAACACCATGAACTCCAAACGTAGCACAAATTCTAGACAAAAGTTGAGTCTAAGCTCCATAAAAAGAACACCTTCTTTCAACTAATAAAGACTTTCTTATTTTCCTTACTTTAATGAACTCTACATTTTCTTATACACCAGATCAAAGTAAGACCATCACTATTTATACGGAGGAAATTCTTCTTTGCAATGAATACAAAAATTATGTGGTAGTGAATTGGGTAGAAAAGGCCTAGAACGATGTTGTATCAGTTACAAGGCATAAAATTGTAGAATAATGAGTGAAATAATAGAGTTTCAATGAGAGGTTATGGTCATGGCTGACCCATTCAAGCACGAAACAAAAGACTTTTTTTTTTTTTTTTTTTTTACTTCAACGTTCTGCTAAACACAAGAGGTTGATGCAAATCACAACCAAAACATTTTTCACAACATCAACTGAATTGTTGTTTAATTCACTATGTAAACTTGTTTCGTTAAAACCACAAAATAGTGACATACTTACAGAACAACAAAACAAAAGAAATTCAATTTCACCTAACTCATCTACAAACTCGACACCTCCTTAGTAAGTTTAAATAATTATTCCAAAGTAGTATTAGTTTTTTTCACAAATTTTTTTGTGGGACGGGGGGGTCCGGTTTTTTTTAAAACGTTATCTATGGATCCAGTTAACCTTGACTGCCCAAACAGACCATTATATAGATCAAACGAGCCCCAGAGAAGGTACACCCCTCATTTTTTTCGATTTTTATATGCTATAGTCCACGATCTTTTATGATGCTCTAGAATTTTGACCTATTTTTGCCCAAATTTTTTGTGCATGTCTTTGAAGACGGTAGCTATGGTTACGGTTTGCTCTGACGGCTTAGACGACCAATTTTGAAGGTCAAACAAGTCACAGAGTAGGTAAACCCCTCATTTTATTGATTTACGTATGCATATTCTATGGATTTTTGGTTGATAAGAATCGATGTGTTTTTGCCCCAAATTTTGTGGAGTTGCCAGTTAAGACATTATTATGGGACCCGGTTGGCTTGATTGCTAACAAACCCCTTTTAAAGGTCAAATGAGCTCCGGAGCAGGTAAATCCTTTATTTTGTCGATTTTCGTGTAATATAGTCCATGATATTTTATGGTTATCTAGAATTCCAACGTATTCTTTTCCCAAATGTTTTATGAATGTCCATTAAGACGTTATTAAAAGAGACAATTGGCTTTGATGGCCAAAATGACTCATTTTAGAGGTCAAACAAGCTCCGAAGCAAGTAAACCCTCCATTTTACTGATTTTCGTGTGTTATAGTCCATGAATTTTTGGCGATCCAGAATTTCGACATCTATTTTGTAAAAAAAATTCATGGAAGTATGTTAAGACGTTATCTATGGATTTAATTTGCTTAAACAACCAAAACGGCTCATTTTTTAAGGTCAAACAAGCCCCAAAGCAAGTAAACCCCATTTTGCTAATTTTGGTGTACTTCATGGATTTTTCGTTATCTGGAATTCCAATGCCTTTTTTGCCAAATTTTCTGTTGATGTACGTTAAGACGTTATCTATGGATCCAAACCCGGATTGTCTAAATAGACCATAGAAGATCAACGATACCCAGAAAAGGTAAACCCCTCATTTTTTTTATTTCTCATGTGCTAAGTCCACGATCTTTTATGATGATATGTGAATTTCGACGTTCTCTTTTGCCCAAAATCTTTTGGTGGGACCTTACTGAAGACGGTAGTTACGGTTACAGTTTTACCTGATGGACAAGCAAGACCCATTTTACGATCAAACGAGTTTGGTGAATAAAATCCGACAGTTTTTTTTTTGCCCAATTTTTTGTGAAAGCGTTAGCCTTTAGAACATTATATCGGGATATATTTGATCTTGATGGCCAAACAACTCCCACTTTTTTTTAAAAAAAAGGTCGACCGATCCTTGAATTAGGGAACCCTTCATACCGATTTTGGGTAACTATAGTCCATGAATTTTTGTGATATAAACTTTTGACATACTTTGCCCAAATTTTTATGGACATCTGTTAAGACATCATATATGGAGTCGGTTAGACAGAAGGCAAAAAAAACCGCGTATTTTGAAGGTCAAATGTTCCCCGTAACAGGTAAACCCCACACATTTTATGCGATTTGTGTATTAGTCCCGATCCATTTTTCGGTTGATCCAAAATTCCACCATTTGTTTTCTCCAAAGTTTTGGGACGTTATTACGGGTATGATATTGAGCTAGTTGGCCTTAACGGCCAAAATGATCCATTTGGAAGGTTAAACGAGCCCAGAGCAGGTAAATCCCCCATTTTATCGATTTTTTTGTGTTATAGTCCATGGATTTTGGGTGATCCAGAATTTTGATGTCTTTTTTGATCAAATTTTCATGCACGTCCCATAAGACTAAGCTTGTAGGCCTAATGGTTAAGACGACTCATTTTCAAGGTCAAAAGAGTCTCGAAGCTTGTAAACCCCATTTTGTCGATTTTTGTGTACTATAGTCAATGGAGTTTTGGTGCTTTGGAATTATGACATCTTTTTGGCCCAAATTTTGTGTGGAAGTCCTTCAAGACGGTATCTATGGATCCAGTTGGCCCTGACAGCCAAAACAACCCATTATAAAGGACAAACAAGCCCCGAGGCAAGTAAACCCTTCGTTTTACCAATTTTTGTGTGCTACTATTCCATGATCTTTTTTTTGTGAACCAGAAATTTTTGACATCATTTTCACCTAATTTTTTTTGCGATGTTGTTAAGAGGTTATCTATGGAGTCAGCTGGCACTGACTTGCCGAAAACCGTTTGAAGTCAAATGAGATCGAGGCATTGTAAACCCCCAAATTTATATTTTCGTGTGTTATAATTCATGGATTTTGGTGATCCCAGAATTCTACGCTTCTTTCACATTTTTGTGTACGTCCGGTATTAGTTAAGACAGTAGTTATGGAGTAGTTGCGTGACAAACCAAAATTTTGATTTGTGTGTTATAACCACAAATCTTTTGTGGTGATCAAGAATTTAACGTCATTTTCTGTGTCTCCTATATTCTTTTGTGTTAACGTTGCAGTTAGCGATTTAGGTATGGAGTGATAGTTGGCCTCTCCTTGAAGCGAAAACGGACCTATTTGAAGGTAAATGAAGCCTCACAGTAGGTGTAAACCCCCCAATATGCCGATTTTGTTGGCTATAATCCATGGTTTTTGTGTTCAGAAATAAGATATCTTTTTTCTTCAATATTTTTGTGGGACATTCGTTAAGACGTTCTATGAATCCAGTTAGCCCTAACAGCCAAAACGACCCATTTTAAAGGTAAAAAAAGCCTCGAAACAGGTAGACCTCATTTAACCAATTTTTGTGTATTATAGTCTATAAAGTTTTGGTGACCGGAATCCCGACGTCTTTTTTGCACAAATTTTTTATGGACATCCGTTAAGGTGTTATATATAGATCCAGTTGGCAGACGGGACAAACACCACATTGAAAGGTCAAATAATCCCTGAAGCATGTAAACCCCTCATTTTGTCAATTTAATGTGCTATAGTCCACGATCTTTTATGGTGATCAAGAATTCAATGTCTTTTTTCCCAAATTTTTTTGGACGTACGTTAAGGTCAAACGAGACTAAAGCGAGCCCATGGTAGGTAGACCCTCCCCCCACTTTGCCAATTTTTGTGTGCTATAGTCCATGAATGATGATCCAGAATTTCAACGTCTATTTTGGTCAAATCATTGATTACTATATATATATATCCAAAAAATTCTCTAATACACTTTCCTCCTCAATCGGGGCTTGCTTCTTTCCAGATCTACAAGAAAGAATAGAACTTTAAAGGAAAGTTTTTGGATCGAACATAATTAAATAGACATGTCCAATATAATATTTTTCGTAACCACTAATATGTAAAATGAGAAGCCAGACTTCTAGGAGTAAGGGGAGACATGGTGTTAGGAGATTCAGCTACGCGGATGAGCCTTTAAATGAATCTAAGATCTGTAGAGATATCGGTTGACATTACTAAATGTAACCACCACATGGTACTATATCATGTGAAAACAGAACGAGAACGTGAAGGATGTAAAGATATGGCACCTGAGCCTAACGTGTATCTCCCAAAAAGTTCATGGGGGGTGATTGCTCAAATCTATATAAGGAGACCATCAATTCATTCTCCAATCAATGTGGAATCGATCCCCATTCTAAGAAAATTATCTGAATACACGTCCGCCCTCAATCAGTAATTTACTTTCTTTTCTGGATCACAGAAAGGCAGAGATGTAAGGAAAAGTTTTGTTTTGTAATATATGTTAAACTGTGTTTTAAATTTAAGTCAATTGGCGTCACGTAGTATTTAACATGCATTTCCAGGCCATACATGACTAGCACTATAAAGATGTTAAAATGTAAAATCTATTTGGACTATGTGATCAACGAAATCTATAACCTCAACTTTACATAGCATAAGTAGGCATGTTAAATTTAAATAAAATTGAACAATAACATATGCCTCCCGTGGAAAAGGTAGAATAAGTTTAGAGGTTCATCGAACCCCCTCGGCGGAAAAATATACCTTATATATGGTTAAATGCTTTTAGGTGTGTTACATTGATGTCGAACCTCTTCCACAGTGTTATGTGTTTAATCTCAGATTTGAAACCCTTATAAAAATTTGCTCCGCCAATATACATCTTCGGGGTCGGGGGGTTTGTACAAAATCGAATCAATCGCAAATCGGTCAATCCGAAAAAAACACGGACTAGTGATTTGGTGTTGATTGATTGGTGTTGAAAAAAAAAAATCGACTTATTGGGTTGGGTTGGGTTCAACTAAAAAAAACACCAGAGACCAACAACCAACCCCGACATTATATAATATTTAAAATTTTATTTTATACGAAAAAATATTATTTTATATAATTTTTAAATACTCTTATATGTTTTATAGTTTTTATCCTTTAATATTTATTTATGTTTTTGGAAGTTAAATTATTAAGATCTAATAAAGTGATGTTCATACATGTTGGTAATTATAATAAGTTTTTCAAATAAAAAATTTCAATTTCAATATTAATTGCAAAAAGACCCCTAAGAATGACAATAATATTTGAATATATTTTTTAGTTTAACATAAAGTTAGACAATTTTAAAAATACATGATTTCTTTTACTTTTCTTTTAATATTTAGTCATGTAAAATAATACTATTAAACTTATTTTAGAATGATTAGTTACTTTAACATGATGATTTAAATTTCATTATGACTTATTAATGTAATATTTTCTCTACGCGATTTGCTTTTAATTTTTGTTGGATAGTGTAGTTCATTAATCATATCATATTTTTTGTTATTTCTTGAGAAAAATAACTAGTAGTGCATTGTTAATAGGACGAAGGAATATTTGAAGTACAAAGAAATTTTATGTTTGTATGAAAACTTTATCACAAAAGCCAAAAATTCAAAAAAAAAAATAAAAATCCAAATTGAAAAAACTCGAGTTTTATGGTTGGTTTGGTTGGTTAGAAATTTTCCCCCACCCCCCCAAATCCAAACACAAATGGTTTGGTTGATATTTGAAAAAAAACCCGGGAACCAATCCAAGCATGTACACCCCTACTACTGGAAATTGGAATAATACTACATAAGGACAATCAGACTTCAACTTTTATACCAGTTAGCTCTATTTGTGCACACCAAAAAATTTAGGCATAATACAAATTAAAACAAATTAAAAGGAAACTTAGCTAGTGTCCTTAAATTAATCAATGGGTTAAATGTCCTGAAAAAAAAATATTTAAGTTAGCATAAGCCAATTAGATAAAACTTTTGTAAAACAATATTCAATCAGAACAAAGTGGTATGATATTTGATTATTACAAAGTCACAATCCAAAACGTATTTTAAGGATTATATTTGATTACATATTTAGCTCAAATCCGTCTAAATTTAAGATTGATTACATAGGCTTTTGTCCAAATTGACCCGGTTATAAATTACAAAGGGCATAATACATAAATATGCCCTTTAACTTTGCCTCAATTTATATTTATGTCCTCCAATCTTGAGTGTGCACAAGTAGATACTTAAACCTGTATAAAATTGAATAAATAGACGCACACGTCATATGTGGTATCCTACATGACAATTTACGTCCTACGTGGTGTCCTATGTGTATTGTGTCACATAGAACTAATGTGTCTACATGTTTAACTTTATACAAGTTTAAGTATCTATTTATGCAAACCCAAAGTTTAAGGATATAAATGTGAAATGAGGCTAAATTAAAGGGTGTATATGTGTATTAATTTATTTGTATTTAGTTATTATTTAGAGAACTATAATGATTAAGAGTATTTTTTTTTGTTTTATTTGAATTGATAATTATTATGGCTTAGCGTTATTTTTATATAATTTATAAATATGTAAAACAATAAGTTATGGAAATAAAAAGACGAAGACATAAGACGAGGATGGCAGTGTTGCTTTGCCTCATATATCAGAGTTAAAGGAACATTTCCTGACTCAACCTCTTTTACATCTTCGCCTAATTCTTCATATTACCAAAGACCATATAATGAGTCAATATTCCCATCCCACAGACGATGTGGGATTCCAACAATAATGTTGCAATATTCGCAAATCATTGATTACTATATATATCCTAGAAATTCTAGAATACACTTTCGTCTGCCATTGGTGCTTGCTTCTTTCCATATTTAAAAGAAACGCTAGATCATGGAAGGAAAGTTTTTGGATCGAACATAATTAAATAGACAAAAACTTCCACTAGAATGTCCACGTCCAATATAATATTTTGTGTAACCACTAACACTTGCAAAATGAGAAGCTAGACTTCTACATAATTCATTCTTCCGATATAATATTTTAGGTAGGAATATAACTTTTAACTTTACCTATGTCGCATTTTGACATAATTTGGGTGTGCAAAATAAATACTTAAAATTGTTACAGTTGCACAACTAGACACAAGGCTACGTGGCATCTAACTGTTGAATCTTTCATTTTCATCTATTGCAAAACTTTGACTGTTGAGATTGTGGCGAGTAGATGCTGAGTTAAAAACTCGTTCCAGGTGACGTGGGAAAGAAAAGAGGAAAAGATACCCTTCGGACGTAAAAGGAGAGGAAAAATTGTACAATTGGATCTCAAGCCAATGGAATGGACAAAAGACAACTGAAGACAAAGGTGTTGGGTTTCCGATATTGCGACGAGCCTCATATGTATCTGAACTCTATAGGAAAATCGGTTGACATTATATAATGGAAACACCATGTGGTCCTATATCACGTGGAGAAAACAACACGGACATAAAACAGGTAAGCTTGGCATTTTGACATATCCCCACTCCGACCACCAAAAGCTAGCTCGTGAGGGGGATTGTCCAGGTTCATATAAGTAGATCACCATTTCATTCTCCAACCAATATGTGATCTAGCCCACTCTAACTAAATCACATAAGTACATTATTTTTATAAAAAAAAAGATGCTTATGATGAGAAGATTGAGGATGGCAGTGTTTCTTTGCCGCTTATACCAGAGTCAAAGGAACATTTATCAACTCCATCTCCTTAGCATATTCACCTAATTCTTCATATTACCGAAGACCATATAAGGAATCCATATTCCCATCCCACTGACGATGTGGGACTCCAAAAATAATATTGCAATCTTCGCAAATCATTGATTACTATATATATCCACGAAATTCTCGAATACACTTTCTTACTTAGTCGATGCTTGCTTCTTCCAGATCTACAAGAAAGGCTAGAGCATGAAAGGAAATTTTTGGATCAAACATAATTAAATAGACAAAAACTTTCACTAGTATGTCCACGTCCAATATAATATTTTCTATAATCACTAACACTTTAAAAATGAGAAGCCGAACTTCGACAAAATTCACTCTTCCGATATAATATTTTAGATAGGAATATACCCTTTAATGGACCTCATTTTACATTTATACCCTTCAATTTGGGTGTGCACAAGTGATTACTTAAACTTGTGACAAGTTGCACAAATAGACACACACGTCTTGCATGGCATCCTACATGGAAATTTGTGGCGTGTGTTGAGTCGTACGTGTATTATGTCACTTATAACTCATGTATCTACTTGTTCAAATTTGTACTCGTTAGACTGTCTACTTGTGGGCACCAAAAATTTGATGGATGTGAAATGAGGTCAAGTTAGTAAATTAGCATGTATTGTTTATGTATATGCCTTTTTTTAGTATAATTCACTAAACATTTAAGTAGGAAGATGCGAGTAAATAAGGAAATAGCTTTCATAAGTTAAAGTGAGCATGAACAAAGCAAAAGTATGAAAGAAACTAAAACTATAAGGAGACAAGAATTCGACGAGGGTGGAATTATTCACCAAAGCGAAGAAAGAAGTAAGGAGTAGTAAGCCACCCTTTCATCCTTACCCTAGAGTTTTCGGGTACAGAGACCCTTTTGTTAAGTAGCGCTTTACTTCCAATACTTCTCTACACGAATCTAGATTTAGTCAGGCTCCAATATGAGAAACCAAAAAAAAAAATGACAAAAAGCATTTGGCAGTCTACTTTTTCTTATAAGAAAGAAATTACTAAGATGAGGATAAATGGCCCTCAAGCTAAACATATTTTGAAGAATATTCACCTTTGTCCAATCTACCCTCTTTGTTATTCTATTTCTGCTCTTCTCTGTCTTTATTATGATTATTTAGAGATGATATGAGAATTTATTATTTTTATTTGATTATAACTAAACTTATCATAATCTTTTTATAATTTATAAATATGCTTTTAAAAATCAAAAGATAAATGATTTTACAAAAAAATTACAGCATGCGTCAATAAGTTCGACCCTCATATTAGTGCACTAATATGGCTATGTCGAGATCGAAAAAAAACTCAGACAACATTAAATGTATGGCATATAATACATACATATGTCATTTAAGTTGGACTCGACTTATATCTATAGCATATAGTTTTGGATGCGCACAAAAAGATATTTAAATTTGAAAAAAAAATATTTCTACATATAAAGATATTCATCAAACATTTTATCAATGCTACAAGGTAATGTGAACTAGATATATTCTTAGGTTAATCTTTACAAACATATAACAATGTTAAGTTATGTATCAATTGCCACAAAACAAAACCTCATACAAAATTCTAGGTCCGCTTTTGTTTAGCTTTCCTCTAGTGCTTTTAGATTTATAAAAATCATAAATCGAGAAAAAAAAGGCTGAGAAAATTGTACAATCGGATCTCAAGCCAATAGCATGGAAAAAAAGACAATCGAAGACAAGGTGTTAGGGTTTCAGCTACGCGACGAGCCTCATATGGATCTGAGCTCTATAGGAATATCGCTTGACATTATTACATGGCACCATCATGTGGTACTATATCACGTGAAAACAACACGAGAACATGAAATATGTAAAGCTATAGCGTCTGTACCTAGTTCAACCCCAAAAGCTAGTTCATGAGGGGGGATTGTCCGGATTCATATAAGTAGACCACCAGTTCATCTCCAACCAATATGGGATCGAGCCCACTCTAACTAAACCACATAAGTATCTTTAAACTCCAAGTATATTAGGGATCGAGACAATAATAGTTCCAAGTATATAGGAAATTCATTTTGTCCAACTATCTTCTATTTCTTATTCTACTTCTTCTCTTGATCGTCCAATTTCTGTATTTAGTGAGAGATTGCAACATCGTTACTTAAGAGATATCCAACATATTTTTAAAAAAAAAAAAAGATGTAAAATGATAAAGAATGAGGATCACATGTTTCTTTGTCACCATTTATACCAGAGTCAAAGGAGATATTTTTCGACCTCAAGTTCCTTTATCATCTTCACATAATCTTCATATTATTGAAGATCATATAGGAGTCCATATTACCATCCCCAACAGACGATGGTGTGGGACGCAACAATAATGTTGCAATATTCACAAATCGTTGATTACTATATACGTACAGGAAGTTCTCGAATACACTTTCCTCCTCAGTCAGGGCTTGCTTCTTTCTAGATCTACAAGAAAGGCTAGAGCATGAAAGGAAAGTTTTTGGATCAAACATAATTAAATAGACAAAAACTTCCACTAGTCCATGTCCTATATATATATAATAACCACTAACATTTGCTAAATGAGAAGTCAGACTTCTACATAATTCACTCTTCCGATATAATATTTTAGGTAGGAATATATCATTTAACTTGACCTCAAAATGACATTTATGCCCTTCAATTTGGGTGTGCAAAAGCTAAACTTAAAATGTAGATGGAGTTGGACACAAATAGGACAACACTTCATACGAGACATCCTACTGTGCAGTTTGTGTCGTGTGTTAAGACCGTTTACTATTTCTTGAAGCTCAAGCTCTCCCCGGCAATTGGAACCATATAGCCAAGAGAACATGAACCAGAAAGGAAGACTTGCCCCCCCATGAGTAAAATATTCAAGAGCCTCATTAGACCGTACATCTTTCTTTGTATATCAGATAATGGTAGGAGCATAAACTGAAACATCTGGGGCTACAAAGATAATATTTTAAATCGTTAGCACCGCATAAATAAAAAATTCCCCCTAGAGTAGTTGTTAATACGAACTACGAAAAACTGATGTGATAGCCATGTATTGTACATTCAATGTACGACCGACACACTTTTATTCTAATCCTACATGTATTATGCTACGTAAAACTCATGTGTCTACTTGTTCAACTTTATACAAGTTAGATTGTCTGTTTGTGCACATCTAAAGGTGGAGAGCATAAGTAAGAAATGAGATCAAGTTAAATGAACTCATTTATATATGTATTATGCATTTTCTTATAATTCAACATTTACGACTAAAGAGGCAAAAATAAGGAAATAGCTTTGGTAAGGTAAAGATGAGCATGAATAAACAAATTCATGATATTAACCAAGAGTTATCTGGTTCGAGTCTCCTTGGGTACGGAGTCACCTTTGTTAAGGAGCGCTTCACCCACAAATATGAGACTTTCCGACGTAAATTAAATTTAATCAGGACTTCAGTATGGGTACGGAATACCTCGTAATAGGCCATCGAAGTCACTTATCCTTGTTTTATCTTTCGAAAGTCATTTTAGACAAACAAATATTACGTAAAACAAACATTTCCATCCTCGTTAAGAGAGTTTTGGTAATAACATGACAGAAATTTAAGCCTAGCAACATAAAGTAAAAGAAAGCCAATTATTCTAACATATTGTGTATCTAGATTACTTAGAAGAGGATAAATACCTATATTGTTTGGCCTTCCCCAAAATCTTGTCGCACACGTACCTAATGATATTTTTGATAAATCTTGCAATTGCACGACGTAACACGTAGAAATATTTCTCCAATCACCTCTTCCATATTCCTCTAATGCTAGAATTAGCAACCTATTCGAGAAATACGGATGAGGTGACGTAGGAGATATTATTTTTCAGGTTTAAGTTATAGGACAACAGACTTGTCTGTGGGCATAGATCATTAGAACATAATATTTCTTCGATCATCTCTTCCATATTTCTCCTGAACGCTTGAAGAAGCAACCTATAACCAAGAAGTGTTATACGTCTTATATTCCAACACCAAGTGGTGATTTACATTAGGGATCTAGACAATTGCTAGAAAGAAGAAACTATAATCCAATATCAAATTAAGCGAAATTTTAATGAACTATTGAAGCTATCAGTATATTGATCATACTAGTATAAAAGGTCTACACTATTGTGGCATTATGTGGAAGTTCTGATAAAGGTATATTTGTAAAAAGTTGTTATAAAAACAACTAAGCATTGATTCTGAGTGAAATACACCATAAATTCTCGTCAAAATTATTCTCAATAGTTCGGTGATAAAACTAATAATTTATGTCTAATTCAGAGATATTTTCAACGCTTCTCTCTTATTAAAAAAATGAAAATAAGCTCTCTATTTTCGTGGAGTAAGGTAAGACGTGTCTAACACCACTCTATCGAGAACTATTTATGAGATTATACTGGATATGTAAAATTTGTCGCAACAAGTTCATCAAAATTAAAACATAAACTATTGAAAATCTCATTTTTGAGAAATAAAAATCTTGAAACATATGGAACTAAAAAATTACCTCTTTTTGCCAATTCTTTTGACTCCAAATTCTGAAGAAAGTGGGAGAACCTTGTGAAATATATTATAGAGAACTTAAAGGGGTGACAATAACAATGTTTTGGGTGTCAAAAAAAGTTGGTTGTATTGTATCTATTGTGCCAAGTTGATGCATTTGTTATTTGACATTTGTGTTCAATTTTCTGCCAAAGTTTGAGTTGAAATTAGGAGGTGACAAGTAGTATGTAAGTGTCACCTTATCAAACAACAATCCCCAAAATAAGTGTCATATCTTAAAATTCATTATAGGCTCGATTTTCTTAAAATAAACAACACATTATATTTTGTAACAAACATGTTTTTTACTAAAACTTGCTCTACTCTATGTGGAAAGTACATATGAATAGATAGAATTTATGAACTCAAACATTAATAGAAACCTACTTTAAAACAAGAGATATAGATAGCAGTATAGCAATGGAGTTCAACAGAAGCTCACAAAAGCTTACATTATGGTAAAGAGTATTGCAGCAAACGCGGTCGACCTCGATTGAGTATGGTAGAAAATCCCTTCCACTCGCGTTTTAGCGATTGGATTTGCTCCCCCAATCATTCGATGAGAAAAAAAAAAAGAAGAAATTAACTAGTTGAATTTTATCATTAATTGGCAAGATAACTAACTTACCAGAGAGTAAATAACATAAGAGTATGGAAATTCAACCAAGAGAAGGGGAGCAGAACAGATTAAAGTCTACAAAGTAGATTGAAAGATAACTCAAGAAAATTGTTAAAATCAGATTCAACATCAAAACTTTCTTCCAACAAGTGATAAATGAAGTTGTCAAACTCATCAATTGTAGCTACTTTTCTTAATAACAATCGGGCAACTTCTGAATAGGATCCAAAACAGCATCAAATCAAATGCCTCTTCACTGGTCAGAAGGCAAGCTTTTTATAATATCAGAATCACCTGTAACAACCGCAAAGATTTAGAAAATCGACGAGACAATAACAACTTTTATACAATAGCCAAGGCCAGAAATACAATTGATTGAAGGACACTGAAGAATTCCACAATATGTTTACCTGGGTCAATAATACTGAGGCAACAAACTCTGAAGTATTTACCACAGGCAGTCCCCAAGTCTACGTTGTCTGCAATAATGGAAAACATATAATAAGCACAAGGAACAATAACACAACCGGAAAAATATTGAAAACAATCTACCAACAAGTAAAATGAAACAATTACAAACTTAGCTTCCACTAAGAGGTGTATCACAAAGAGATGTAGTTCTCTTCACGGCAAAAAGCATACCCAACTCACTAAAACTTTTGACAGGATAGTCAACAAGATCATAGCATAAGAAGCCATAAGAAGCAAGAGAAACCATGCAGGCATAACAAATATGCATCAGAAGACAAGCCAATCTAGAGGCCTACATCACACACCTCAACTACCAGACAACAATCAGGCTGTTAAATATTTAGTTAATATTTAGCCCACTGACAGATATAATCAGGTTCCCCCCACCCCTCAACTCACAACATATAAACTTAGTTTGCATACCCAGACTCTATTTATGCTTAGATATCCTTTTCATGGTATCAATCCTAATAAAGAAGGGATTTTTGTGGGATTCCATCCTGATCACTATTATGAGCACTTCTATTTAACCATACACAAATCCAAACAAAAATCTTTCCAAAACAATACTGATACAAGAACTCAGACAGAAAAAGAAAGACACCTAAAAGAAAGTAAAGCTCTCCAGTGAAAGCTATATGTTGAAAACAATATCAAGGACACTTTGGGAGCACAAAGAGAAACATTGGTATCTAAAAGAATGTATTGAGTAACAGGGACTCACTTCCGTTGTAGTGGTGAACTCCAACCTTGGCCAACATAGCATAGTACTCTATCTCAGACTTCCTGATAGGAGGACAGTTGTTGGCAATGATGACAAGTTTTGCTGTAACATTCAGAAATATAGAAACACAAGTGAGAAAGCAACAATCTCTACTCCCTCTCTAACAGGGAATCCATAATCAGGAAATATGCTTCCTTCCCCCTCCTATTTTAGATAAACAAATAAGTCATATTGACCTCGCAAAAATTGGCAAAGACCATTCACATGGAAAGGGAGTAAATTTCTAAATTGTGATGTAATATTGCGAGAAAGGGAAGGACATGAATAAGTTGTTAAGACAAGAATCAAATTTTATAGCCCAACTCAAAGCAAAATGAATAAAGGATCCATACAACTGACACCAAACACATGGGGTTGATAATACAATTATTAATTCCTAAATTAATTTTGCAATAAAAACTAGCAAGCATTGATATAGTTACATATAACAGATTTCTCCTTGATTATTTATGATTTCTCAACTTCAACTTCAAGTCCTCAATTTGAACAGTCCAGGTAAGAAATATGTGGTGAGCTTCTTGAGACAGTGCTCATAACATTTTGGCCCCGCTCAATTAGTTTTAATTAAAAATTAAAACTCAAAAGTCATTTTCAAAATTAACAGCTGAAACCTCACGGATCAAGGTACACTTTCTCAAAAAAAATGATTTATATTATACTCGGAAAAAATTCACCAAATTATATGATTAATTAGTCATCAATAAGGGTCTATATTATATTGTTGACTCAAATGCTACACAATCCTTTATCTCATCTCGATATTAACCCTTCTACACTAGAGATTAATCTTTTATGTCTACATCCCAAAAACAGAGCACTGCTACAAAGCAAACATTATGCTCAAAGAGAAAATAGCCAAATTGTTCCATCCAATAGTCATCAATAAGGGTCTCTGTTATATTGTTGACTCAAAATGCTACACATCATATATCTCAACTCAACATTTAACAATTCTCCAGTAGCAATTAGTCTTTCAAGGCTACTTTCCAAACACAGAGCTACATAGCAAATATTGTGCGGAAAGAAAAAAATTACCAAATTATATTATCCAATAGTAAGGTCTGTCTACATTAAAGTTCCACAATCCATATACCATTCTATATCTAACATTACCCCAATTAAAGATTGCCTTTTATGAGCTACATTCCAAACCCACAGAGCACTAATAATGCACATATTGTGCCTCAGAAAGGACAAAAGACCAAAACTATACTATACAAAATCTATATCCAAAAGTCATCAATAAGGGTCTTCTATTAAATTGTAGACCTAAATGCTACACAATCCTATATCTCAATTCAATATTAACCCTTTTCTTCTATAAGATTAGTCTTTTATGGCTACATTCCAAACACAGAGCACTGTTTCATACCAAATATAATGCTCAAGATAAAATCACCAAATTACAGCTAAATTTGAAACACAGAGAACTGATACATAGCAAAATAACAAATTCCACATCAAAATTACACCAGATTACTTTACGCCCAAACTAAAGAGCGATTGAGCTCACTAAACAATACCTTTGGAGCTTCTAATTGTTTTGAGAACAGTTTTGTATCCCAATGTATACTTCCCGCTCTTCATAACAAGAGCGAGCCTGTTGTTGATACTCTCATGAGTCTTCTTCTGCAAAATTCACAAAAAAAAATTCCTAATTTAGCATTTTCATGATCCGATTCGTCCACACAAATCGATTGACGAAGAATGAGATACTTACGGTCTTCTTTGCAGCCACCATCGTGGATTCCGGTGAGGAAGAACAACGTCGGAGATGGAGGATTTGAAGAAGCAAATTACGTCGACGGCGGCGAACGAACCCAGAAATGTATGAAGAGGTTTGCAATATATAAGCTGAGAGTACTCTAGGGTTTGGGTTTGAAGACTTAAAAGCCCAAATTCTTTTAAGCCCAAATTACCAAAGTGTACCCGGCCCATATTTTATCAACCCACACTTTTCTCGTTATTTTGCGGTAGTCTTTAATTTTTATCTTTTAACGGAAAATAATCTTTTAACATAAACATAAAATTTAGAAATAATAAGTAATAGGAAACTTTCATAAACAAAACACATATGCATTAAATAGGACTTCTACAGTTTACACATTACAGTTACAATTTATAATTTGCTTATACGAATATACAAAATGTTAGGGAGGAGAGAGGAGAGAGGCGAGCGAGATCTGGGAGAAGAGAAAGAGGAAGAGGAGACTATACTTCATTCGCAATTGTTGTAGAAAATATATGAATACAAACTGATTTAGTTCAAATAATACATATTAAAAGGAGAGAGATGAGCGAGATTGAAGGAGGGAGGAGAGAGGCGAGTGGATTGTACTTTGCATTTATTTTGTACTTGTTGTTTTTGGAATAAGACGAATACAATTATATGCATTCTTCCTTTGATCGGATACAAATACATTTGAAATAGAGAATGCATATTGCATTCGTATGTTTACAAATACAATTGATATAAATATATAAAATATAATTTTCGAATACAGTTTAAATAAAATATAGCTCATATCTTATATATATATATAAATAAATATAATGAATACAGGGGGCTAGGGAGGGAGAGAGATTATTATAAAAACAATATGTTATTTATTTTTTTATAATATTTTACATCTATCTGCTTTTTCATAACTAAGTTGCGATTTTTACTTTGCCAATAAAAGATAAGTGTTTTTTTTTTCAATTTGGCTTTACTTAATATATATAAATTATATTTTTACTCCGCATGAATAGATACTGAAATTATCAAAAAATTAGGGAAAGTATACAAATAACTTCCTAGATTATGACAGAAATCTCAGAGACATACCTTAACTAAAGTAAGGTTATATTATCCTTGAACTTATTTTTTTGTAATTTTATACGTCTTTTGTCTTACATGACACATTCTGTGACTCCACGTGATTGAGGCGCGTGGAAGATATTTAAATGTCACATAAGTCAAAAAGGTACATAAAATTACAAAAAAAATAAATTTCGAAAATAATAAACTTTAATTTAGTTAAAATATGTTTTTAAAATTTTGATTATAATTTAGAAAATACTTGTGCTTTTTCCAAGTAAAAGATAAAAATAATGGATAATATATTATTTTCTCTCGAGTTAGCTGAGGTATGATTAATTTTGCTATTTCAAAATATTGCTTTCAATAATTTAATTTAATATAAAAGTTAGGTTCTTTTTTTATTTATTATCATAACTGTAAATTTACTTTTTTTTGCAATTTTGATCATATAAGTTATATCAATGTTTATCTTTCATCATGGAGGCAAATTTTATAAAGATAATTTACATCAAAATTAAAATATATTATATGACATAAACAAAAATCACTTTTCTTTGATCAAGCATAAATCTTATTTTAAAAAATTGGATATAAAAAAGTTCTAGGAATTTATATTAAAGATACACATAAATTTGTCAAGTCAAAATTAAAGTTTTAGGAATTTATGTTGACAGTAAAATTAATGAAGAATTGATTTTTTTTTGAAAAATAGAGCTGCAAAATAAAAAGAGAGAATTAAAAAATCTTTCAAGCTTCAAGAGGATGAATTTGGATTTTAATATGATTTTTAAATATTTTAAGTTGTTAATTATTGTAATTTATAGTTCTTTTACGTAATATTTAAATAATATATGTTATTTTTCTTGTTGCAATATATGTGGCACAAATAAAATTTCAAGAGTCAATATGTTGTTTAATTATAGTGTGGAACCACACATGCGAAGCAGACATGTTGGTTGCCTCATGTGTGGCTAAGATGGAATAACTAAAATATGAATAAGAAATATATTTACGTAATACGAAATGTCAAAAGTCTCAAATCAATAAATAATCTGAAATTAATTAAAGACTTCTATTAACACAATTTTTCAAGCTAAAAATCACGAAAACCAATTGGTAGATGCAGAGCTCTTTAATTATCAAAAATATCACTCCCTCCATCCACTATTAATTGTCATACTTTCAATTTTTAAAGTCATAGAAATTTTGACTAACATTTTACAATATATTCTTCATCATATTGATAAGCAAAAAATTGCAGTACATCTCGTATAGTTTTTTAATATCTAATTTTTAACTCAATTTAACTTTGAAATTTAGTTAAATTAACTTTTGAAAAACGCAACATGTCAAATAAAAATGAACGAAGAAAGTAATTAATTTACGAGGAAAAAAAAGAAGCTAAAATTAAAACAGAAATAAAACATATCTAGGCAAGGTCTAAACTAGTAGGCCAAACAGTTGATTATGTAAATAAGCACAGAGTATAGATTTTGATCTTCAGTTGTTGCTTACTGTCCCCATCTTTCATTATTAAAGCCAAAAGTTGAATTGGTATATCAAAAGTAGTTTATTTGGTAATATAGCTAATTACTTTCTAAATAGTGTGTATTTCAATTATGAAATAATGGAATATAGGTGACAAGTATATAATATAGGGAAATGTATATAATAGCAGACTAATAATCGAAAAATTAAAAGGAAAGTAGGGTTGAATTGAATTATGATCATAGCAGACGTTAGCTAAAATTTGTCAGCGTTTCTCTCCAGAAATCTCGGCGCCACTCTACATTCCGCTCGCCTCTATCGCTTTATACCAGAAGTGTATAATAATTCTGTTTCTGTTTTGTATAAAAGCGAGAGACGAGAAAATTGGTATATACACATGCACAAATGTATATCTTCGTGTATACACTTAATTATACAAATTACAAATATTTGACTTCAAATATTGCAGAGAGGAAAAAGGCCCAACGCATTATACAATTTGGATTATACAATTGCAGTGAAATACAATTCTCGAACTTTATACAACAAAGGTGTATATATTGTGTTTTGTTTTGTTAAAGCGAGAAAAACATATTGTCTTCTTGCTATACGCTTATAAGTGTGCAATACACATACATTTTAATGCGATTCACAACTATATGCAAAACAAATTTACATGCAGCGAAATAGGCAGCAAATTATACAATTTAGGCCAGCGAATTATACAATTGTATAGTATAGCAAATTATACAGTTTTATGTTTGCATGGAGGCAATTATGCAAAGTTTGCTATATAGTCATCAAATCTTGAATTTTTGCACGGTTTGGTTATATCGTGAAAGTTCCCTTTATAAATATATAAAATTTGAGCAAAAAGTCCAAGTGCCCCAACGATAGTCCTTTTTTTTTTGGGGTCTCATATATGGGCTTGTTTGATTTAAAATACTAACTATTAATTTAGCATATAAAAGGTTTGGAGTATATGAGATTAATATAGATTTAACAGTACCTAGAAAACAAGCGTTCAATAGAGGTGGAAGCCACAATTCAATAAGGGGATTTAAAATCTGTAAAAATAATAAGCTTTTAAATGAGAGGCGGAGACAAGATTTTCAATAAGAGGATTCAAAATCTGTTTAAATCAGAGGCGGAGCCAGGATTTTCAATAAGGGGGTTCAAAATCTGTAGAAATAGATAGTCGAATGGGGTTCGACATCTACTATATATATACATAAACTTATTTTTACCAAATATAAATAATATAATTTTCCGTTCGAACCCCTTCATTAAGGGTAGCTCCGCCCCTGTTTTAAACTTTTCTTTAAAATATTAATCATGATATATTATACCAAGTTTATGCATAATTAGTAATCTTTTTCTGTAGATTCTTTTAAAAAATTTGAAATCTAATTAAAATAAAAAAATTGGATGAATTCTATGAGGGCTATCACAAATACAATATTTATCAAATTTTATCAAAGATATTTTAAGTGCCTAAACAAAATTGTTCCTCTCACTAACTATTTCTTACCTAAAATCTAGGTCAGTGTAGAGTTCTTGAAGACGTGTGTGTTCATTCATACCTTTGTTGTTAGTTCCATTGAGTTTATTTTTGCAAATCTCATTTACAAATAGACTTTGTTATCGAGGGCGGTTCAACGTAATTGTGGATCTAAAGCGAAATTTTAATTTGCGGTCAAAAATATAAATATACTTCATTTACATATTTATTTAAAAAAATTACACTATTAAGATGAAAATTATTGTACTTAATATTTTTTTTGCAGTTAATAGTTTAGGTAATATTTATCCAAACTTCAACATTGAAAACCATCTTTAAGTGAGACAATTATGATAATCTTCATAACATCATGAATTTACAAGTAATAAGTTGATAATATTAAATACAGATAAGAGTGTAAAAACCATAGAATTTGACGCGACTTCGAGAGAAAAGTTGATGACTGGTATAATTATTTTATATGCATTAGAGAGTAATACTTGAAACTAAATTTTTAAAAAATAAAAAGAATTTTGTAATTTTACTTTTAAACTTTTCAGTGTTGATTCTCATTTTTAACAAAGTACAAAAGATGTTAAATGTGGATAATTTAAATAAGTTTATTTTAAAATAAAAAGTATACGTTTTATCATAAATAATTATTTTTTTTATAAAAACTTTTAATACGCAATTATTCTTGACAAAAATTGGACCCTCAAAATTTTTAAGCTATGGCGGAAGGCCTTATTTTTATGCATAGAAACCGATGCTGTTTATTATTACGGAGTATGTTCGTTTCAGTACTTTTAATGAATCTTTAGTTTTTATATATTTTCTTATAATTTTTATTGTGATTGTTATATTATTGAATTTAAGTTACTATATATGTGAATTTTGGACGTTATTTTTTATTTTGTTTTCAATTTTCCCTTTTATTAAAAAATTAGCACATTTCGGGATTTGCTGAAAAATATAAAAATTTTAAAAAAAATTGTCGGATTGAACTGTTACTATATTTTTTGAGAACTTTTGCGTATTATAGTTTTTTCATACTTCATATTTATTTTTAACTCAATTACTCATTTAGAGATTTATAAAAAATAATTTTTTAAAAAAAAGTGAAAATGTTAGATTTAAGGTTAATAATTATGTGTGAATTTTTGGACGTAACGTTAAATTTATATTTTTTTTCATATTTTTCCTATTTTTATGAATCAATTACCGCATTTTTGATTTTACCGCAATAATAAAAATTAAAACAAAATTATAAAAATGGTCGGAAGTGAATTAAAAGGAGATAAATTTATGGTAGGATTAGGTTTTTATTGAGTCGAATTCTTTTCATTTTCATATAAATGCTTATGTGGTGGTAAGACAAAAGCCACGATAATTTCATGTGGCATTTAAAGAAATAAAAAATGAGTTGGATATGTCCAGCATGACAATTAACGCCCATAAGGGCATATTTAGACCAAAAGTTGGATAACGAGGCTATGAGTGAACCAAACTTTAAACGGAGAGTATATCTAGACCTTTTCAAATAGTTTATGGACATATTTGAGCATTTTCCTTGAAATTAATAAAGATTGTTTAAGCTATTATAAGTAAATCAAAATTTGTGTTCATTTTTTTGAGGCAATATACTCAAGTCTATTCATTGAATGCTAATACAAACATTGAGTTGACATCTAAAAAAAAAATACTAATACTTTCATTAAAAAATTATTGAAGTATTAGAGAATTTAAATGAGCAAGAAAACTGATCCCTTTGTATCAATTTAGAGCAACAAAAGAGTTCGAAACTTAAATAAGCTATAAAATCTAAAATAATCAAAATAAGTCACTATTTTAGTATGTAACTAAAATAAACTTAGTAAAAAAAAGTTTTACTTTATTCAATTTTCTAAACATTTTTCGTTAGTGTTATAATGTGTATTTTTAATATAAAACGAAACTTTTTCTTACACTTTATAAAGTGTAACTTTTTCTTCTACTTTATAAAGTAGAACTTTTGCTTACACTTTATAAAGTGGAAGATTTTAAAAATGAAACTTAAAACAGTATGCCTTGTAAAAAATTAATTGGATATTTAACATGTGTTTGGGATGACAATTATAACAAACGGTATTTCCGTCATGTATAATTTCGCCATCCTAATAAATTGAAACTTTAACTTTAGTTGAGAAGACATTTTTTTTAATTGAAATGAACAAAATAGAGGACTTTATGTTGTCTTTGCCTATCAAATATGTTAAAACGTATAAATAGATATGAAAAGATTTCAGAAAAAAAAAATAAAAATACAGAATGCTAACATTTTTTTTGGTTTTAGGATATGTCAAAATCATTATAATTGTATAACAAGATGAGAAAACTTATTCAAAACGTGAAAATGAAAAATCTCCCTCTTATAAATGTAAGATGTTATTCTACTTTATAAAGTGTAAAAAAGTTTCACTTTGCTAAAGTAGAAGAAAAAATTCACCTAATAAAGTGGAAGAAAAAGTTCCGTAATATATTAAAATACACGTTATGACAATAACAAAAAATATTTAGAAAATTAGATAAAATGAATTTCTTCCACTAAGCTTATTTTAATTACATACTAAAATAGTGACTTATTTTAGTCACTTTTATATTTTTGTGACTTATTTAAGTTTCGAATTCGCAACAAAACTACTATATCAATTCCAATTTAGAGTAAGAAACTGCATTCTCAATTAAAGTGATACATTTTTCTTTTTAGTTTGTTAAAAATAATGTCAATAGAAGATTAAAAAATAAAAATAAAAGAAACAATAGGTTTATAATTGCATTCACATACATGTTTTAAACTGCATTACCATTCTAAAATTGATCTTGTTTTTGAACTTTGCTTTGCCCATTAAATTGGTTACCAATGTCTCTTCATGTTATCTCAACAATCAAAAGAAATTAGGAAACACTCATCCCAAAATTAACTTCTAAACAGAAGCTCATAGTTTAAGATTTTCTATTATTGAATATTATGCGTTAAAAGTTTCGATCATGAACTACAATAAACATGAAAGAAAAATAACAATTAACAATAGTATTTGTATTTAAACTTATGTGAAGGCTACCATATTTATTAAATCTTTAAGAAAACACATGTGATTCCCTAATTCTTTTCTTCAGAATTGTTCTTGACTTGATGAAATACTTGTGGCTCAACATTTGAAGTTTATGGAGACCTCTTTATATATGCTTGAACTAGTGATTTTAAAGACTTTTAAAATTTATCCGAACACTCGAAAACTACTTTTAAGGCAACAAATGGAGAATAAAATTTGTATATTAAAAGTGAAATAGAAAAAGTAAGTGGAGTTAAAAATCAAAATCTTCTTTATATGGGGAAATTTTGTAATTAAAGAATAATTTTGGGTTGTAAATGAAAACCTTTTATCTCCTTAAAACTCAAAAATCTTATTTACTTTCCACTCCCTCACCAATCTTTTATTCTCCATTTGTCACTCTTAATTTCCACATCTACAAACAAACACTGCACTCTCAGCTAGGGTTTCTCTTTCCGACGATTCACCGCCACCGTCGCCGCCGCCGCCCATGGCTGAAGTAATGGACGCTCCGGCGGAAGGTTTAGAGCGCCGCCGTGAACGAAGCAAGGAAAATCCAAACAAGTCGACGGAAGAGCCACCGGTATCTTCACCACCACCGCCTCCTCCTCCTCCGCCGTCGAGGCGTGGCCGTGATAGAGATTCACGAGAACGGAGGGATGACAGGGATTTTGATCGTAGAGGTGGTCGTGGGGACTATTACGATCGTAATCGTTCTCCTCCTCATCATCCTCCTCCTGGTCGAGAGCGTGACTATAAACGTGGAAGGCCTAGCCATAGCCCTCCTCCTCCTCTTCCTCCTTATCGTGACCGACGTGGTGGATATTCTCCTCCTCACCGCCGTTCGCCTCCATTTCCACCTTATAAGCGTTCTCGTAGAGATGACTATGATGGACGCCGTGGAAGCCCTAGAGGTGGTTTTGGGCATGGTGATCGAAGGTAAATTACGAAGCTTTTTCTCTGCATATGATTGGAAATTCTCTTATAAATCTTCGATTATCAGTCTGTTTAGCCAACCAGTGGGATTTCTTATGGATGGCCGCAGTTAGGTTGTTACTGAGGCATGCTATGGCTATGTAGTAGGATTACATAAATAATTAAGTGGAGGATGGCAGAGGCGCAGACTCATGATTCACCTTGTTTTAAGCTGAATTATAGTAGATTTTTGGGACCTGGGTGATGAAAGGAAGGAGTAGGAAGAACTTATTTACTATAATTCAAGCTGAAAAATAGTAGATTTCTGGGACCTGGGTAGTGAAAGAAAGGAGTAGTAAGAACTTATATACTCTAATAAATATGGTGAAATATAGCATTTGTTGGTCCATTAGTGTGTTGGATTAGTATATACAACAGCAATACAGTACACTTTCCAGGGCATTACCCATTTCCCCTAAGAAATTGCTATGAGAATGTTTAGGTGCTGACAAAGGTTATGTTTGGGCTTTTTGAGGGTTCAGTACTATTAGAACAGTGGTGTAAGCTGAAGAAGTTAGCTTCTGTGAGGTTCCAGTTTTGGTCCCTCCTATAATGCACATATTTTTTGAAAAATGTAGCTTCTCTGAGGTTCCAGTTTTGGTATGGTGTATAATGCTCATATCTGATTACACCTTAATCATGTACTAGATAAGTTGGTTATATCAATTTTCTACATTTATTCCGCCCACTGTGTCTGTTTCATTCAAATACTAATGGGCTCTTTAGTGATGACCGACAAACCTTTTGTTTAGTTCAAGCTCAATGACATGTTGATGACAGATGCAATTCTGTCTGTCTATGCTAGCAGACATATTAAGGTGCCAACATTGTATGTAAACGTGAAATTGGAGGATGTTTTTTTTTTGAGAAGCTAACAAGTTGGATGTATTAAGCACAAAATGGTAGCAAGGAGGAGATACTTCTTCCTACTTTATAGCTAATGCTCTGGGAGAAGCTGGCCATAGTGCTCTGATTTTTCCAATATCCGTCTGCCTGCGGCGGCCCTCCTATAATTGAATACCATTCATTCAATTGAAAATGTTTCAATGCGGTTACCCTCTTACCTAGTGCACTGTCTTCCAAATTAAATCTGCATAACCATCTCATCGAAAGGCTCGTGTTTTGTGTTCTCAAGTTCTTGATCCCTAATCTTCTTCCTTTCCTCCCTTTTTTTCTTGATTGATGTGACGGTACTCCATTCGACTTGGAGGAAGTTCTTGAACTTTTTCTACCCTGATGGGTATTGGACAAAGAGACATAATATAAGATGTCATGGAATTAAGTGACCCAAAGAGAGAGGTATTGTCTATTCCAGTTAGCCAATCTCTTTTCACATTTCCTTATAACACCATGCCAAATAGAATCTGCTACCTGTTTTGCCCCTTAAGTCATCCCCAAGTACTCTGGGGGGAGACTTTCTATTTGATATGCAAGATTGGTAGCCAAAACCTGCATATTCTGGACTGAATTAACTGTAAACAAGCTGCTTTTGACCAGTTAACATGGTGTACTGATACAGCTTCAGAAGTATTTAGGATCACATTATTGTTCGCATAATTACATGAAGGAGTACCATCCATGCCTTTGGGATTATGGATTGCTGTTTTTTTTTTAAATTTTTTTTTGGAGTTCTTAATACTCTACTTGCATTTAACACAGTGCTGTCTAACAGGAGTTGTCAGTAAAAAATATGTTGCTGCATACTCTAGTGAACAGAAAACAGCCTGGGTTAAGTTATTTCTAGTGCTAAGCTTTATAAAATGTAGACAATAATCAACATTCATTTGGAAACCCTATGAGCAGAGATCAGTGATGACAGAGTAATCGTAGGAAATAAAAGGATTATATGGACTGTAAGTTATGCGTGAAATCCTCCAATTTATATTATTGAGGAGCAAATGGAAATCCGATTAAAATTTTTAGGTCCGCTGCAGCTTTCAAGAAAATTAGTTGATGTTACGGTTAGGAATCCTCACTCAGACCACTGGTGATCAGGAAAATAGATCCTACAAGCTGTTATTTCACCTCTGTAGAATCTAGGAACTATGGTATTATTTGCTGTATACCTGAAGAGTTGCAGAACAATCTTAGAATCACCTTATAACCTTTATAGCGGAATTGTTCGACTTCATTTTAACTTACCAACTTTTATTCTGAAGCTAAAATCATTCACTTTCTTAGGTTTCTAAACATTAGATTAGAGATTACGGAGTGTGTTAGATCTATCAAGCAACCTTTGATATGTTGGTGCAAGTTTCCTGATGTTAGAGAAATCCAATATGAACACAAAAAACTGTTATCTAAAGATATTTGTATTTTTCTAGCTTACTCTGTCGTGAGTTCTTGCATCCAATGACATATGGTGATAATTTTTTGATGAAGTAGTGGTATTTCAATTGAAGAACCATCAAGAAGATGCAAAATCACAAAAACAGAAATAGAAAGTACATATTAAAGAGTTTGTTATCCTCGTTACAGTGTGTCAGTCCATTCTAGGGAGCTAAGAAAGTTCTAATATCAGCAACTGCTAATTACAGGTGTTAACTTAACCAGCTAAAAAGGATAAGCAACATTTTTCCTTGAGAGTGTCATTTGGAGTTGAGAATTTCATAAGATCACGTTTGGTTATTTTCGCTCCACAAACACCAAAAAATAACTACAGGAATCATCAACTAGATGTTCTTGATGGGCTTCTCAACTCTCTGTGAATTCTTCTTTTATAAGTCTCTCTCATATGATGTGGCATGACCCAATTCAAACCAAAAATACAGTAAAACATATTCTGCAGGTCAGTGGCCACTGGACAATGTAGGAAAGAAGCGACTGACACTCTCCAGGAGGTTGACTGCTGGAAGCCTTTTCTGTGAGGGTGTCTTGTGTTAAACATGATCCAGTTAGAACAGTCCAAATTGAAGCATATAACCTTGGTGGGCAATTCAGTTTTCTGTATCAGCTTCCATGACCAGAGGTCATTAAACTTATTCAGGATCACCTCAATGGTGAACATCTTTATTCTGGCAAACTGCAAACATATCCATTTCCCAACCGTGTATTGACCTTTTGAGTTGCACTTTTCAATTACTGTCAAGTCTATTTTGTGCAATGGGAGTCCTTACTAAAGAATGACATGCACAGATTAGAATAGATAAAAGCGCGATCAGCCGTTTATTTGTTAAATAAGAACAAAAATATAAATGAGGAAACTAACGAATTTCTGCCTCTTTTTCTTGTCTTTATTTGCACACTTCTCTAGTCGTCCAAAGTAGCGTCATTCATTGTGTTTTCTTTATTATTCATGCTTTTATGGCATTTGTCCTTTTGCATAATTATAGTCTTGCAATTTTTTTGCATTTACAAATCTGATCTTTTCTGTTGTCAAATTATCTTGCAAGTGTTCTTATGATGGTGCTTACGAAATCTTCTTGATATTGCAGATATGGTTATGACCATCAAGGAGGTTATGACCGTGAGATGGGGGGTAGACCTGGTTATCCTGATGAGAGGCATCATGGACGATTTGCAGGACGCTCGTCTGGTGGCTATCGAGGAGGAGGTCAGTCTCATTTATATTTTACTCTCATGGAGTATCTGCTATCAGTGGGCGTGTTAAATGTGTAGTGTTTCTGCTTTTTAAAGTCTTAACTTCTGTTTGAGTAATATGTGTTTTTGGGGTGCTTTATGTAAATATTTGTTGTTCTATAGGATTTGTTTCATTTTGTTTTCTTAGATGGTTCCCCTAAAACCCACTCATGTCTTCAACAAACTGGAGGGAGAAATGTTCATATTTGAACTTTTTGATGGTCTTTTAGGTGCAACCTGGTTGATTTGACTTCAGTTATTCTTTTGTAGCTTTAGTCTAGTACTATTATTCACGATCAAATTATTTGCTCCAATTTTTTTGTGGCGTTTGGCATTTCTTGGGATGGAGTTTTGACCCATATATATTTTTTTGATAGACTGGGGCCCTGTTCGCGGAGGATTTGCAGATAGCTTTGGTGCAGGGAACAATCAAAGGTATTAGTTTGTGCCATGAATTATTACTCATTCCAATGTTCTTATTTTTGCCTTTACACCTCCCTGCAACTTCTATGCTTGTAAAAGAGCACCCTCCCCCCCTTCCCCCTCCCCATAGACTCCCATCTAGTAAAGTCAGTCCTGTACATTCCTATAGTAGGTGTTAAGTTTGCAAGTAACGAGTGCAGCTGCATGATCAATGCTATTATATGAGTGGAAGTGCTTGCTCCCATGTTATCTTTGTCATGTAGCATCATGATGAATGAATTCTTTGTCTCTGATTTTTTGTTGGGCATCAAGATGTAACAGGAAAATTGTGTTTTACAAGAAAGTGGCTTGAGATAAATGAAAAGAAAAAGAAATGATTATTTTTTGCAGGTCTGCTTGGATGTAAAATAGAAAGAGGCTGTTTGGATTGGCTTTAATTACTTGTTTTTAAGCCAAAATAACCAAAAAAAGCCAAAAGCCATTAGTTATAAGTCCATGCAAATAGGCTCTAAGAATGTGGGGTGGTAACAACTTGCACAAACACCTACTAACCATCTATCTCCTCCCCTAGTCTCCTTGCAAAATAGAACTTTTCCAGAGGCGCGTCTTTTTCTAACAAATTTGTAAATGTGTTCCTCTCCTTCATTAAATACCGGATGATTAACTCTCATGCTCCTTTTTCTTTTCCATTCAACCGAGTAGTACCTTTATGCATGAGAGTATGAGACTTCTCCATGATTTTTATGTGATTTTCTTTCAGTTGAATTGTTATATGAATATGGTCTGGGACCTGTGTTATTTCATTAGTCTTTCTTAAAATCTTTAAGATGGGTTTGTCATTTGGTTTAAATAATCAATGCACTCTTTTGTACATGTTGCAGAGAGGGATTGAAGTCTTATAAGCAGTTCATTCAGGAGCTTGAAGATGATATCTTGCCAGCTGAAGCTGAGCGCAGGTGAGACTGAAACCAAGATGATAAAATCTTGTTCTTTAGATGTGTCAATTTAAGCTTAGTTTATTGGCCTCAGTGTAACTTGCAGATTTTTTATTTGTTTGGAGTACATTCTCTCATATTTGTGTAAAAATATGTCACTGCAAAATAATGGAGCTAATTCTCCTCATATGCAGGTACCAAGAATACAAGGCTGGGTACATAGAAGCACAAAAAAGAGCTTATTTTAACGCTCATAAAGATGAAGAATGGTACACTTCCAGCTCAGCTAGCTTGTCCTGCTATGTTTATTTGTTTGAGCTTTCTAATAGAAGTTCTTTGTATATGCAGGTTAAAAGACAAATACCATCCATCAAACTTAATTTCTGTTATTGAAAGGTACATGTTGATACCATGAACAGAATGTTGTAGGGATAATTTTGGCGATGCTCTTGTTTGTTTCTTGGACAAACTGCTTTTAGACCTTTTACTTATTGTTCTAGTCAGGTGTATGACTTTGGTTCTATTGAAGTCTTTTCTCCGTCTTAATTTCCTGTAGGAGGAATGAGCTTGCAAGGAAATCGGCGAAGGATTTCTTACTTGATTTGCAGAGTGGAACTCTAGACATGTAAGACCTGTTTGTTCTTAATATATGGAATGTGCAAGATGAAATTGTATCCTGCTTTCTGAAGTGATAAATCTTTGCATGAATAGAGGTCCTGGTGTTGCACCTCCTCCTACAAACAAATCGGGACAGTCAAGTGAGCCAAATTCTGATGAAGAAGCAGATGAAAATGGCAAAAGGAGGAGGCATGGGAGGGGACACAATAAAGACCCTGACTTACTTTTAGCTGCTCCAAAGGCTCACCTAGTGAGTTCTGATCCCAGAAGAGTCCAGATTGATGTTGAACAAGCACAGGCACTTGTGAGGAAGCTTGACTCGGAGAAGGGAATAGAGGATAACATACTATCTCGGTCTGATAATGATAGGGGAAGCAGAGACAAGTCTCATGGTTCCACAGGCCCAGTTATTATCATAAGGGGCTTAACTTCAGTGAAAGGTCTTGAGGGAACTGAGTTACTTGATACACTTCTAACCTATCTGTGGCGCATTCATGGGGTGGATTATTATGGCCTGGCAGAGACAAATGAAGCTAAGGGTCTCCGGCATGTGAGAGTGGACGGCAAGGCTTCTGATGCAACAAGCAATGGAGCAGAGTGGGAATCAAAAGTGGATTCTCATTGGCAAGACAGGCTGAAGGGGAAGGATCCCTTGGAAGTAATGGCTGCAAAGGAAAAACTTGATGCTGTTGCCGCCGAAGCCTTAGATCCCTATGTCCGTAAAATTAGGGATGAGAAGTATGGCTGGAAATATGGTTGTGGAGCCAAGGGTTGTACAAAGCTCTTCCATGCGTCTGAATTTGTCCATAAACATTTAAAGTTGAAACACCCTGATCTGTCAGTGGATCTGACTACTAAAGTGCGTGAAGATTTGTATTTCCAGAACTATATGAAGTAAGTGCAGTACACAGTAATATCTTATTTTCCACCTTCTTACTTTTAGTTTCAAGGCTAAAAGGTTTTAAATGATCTCAGTGATGAAAATTCTCCTGGTGGGACTCCTGTAATGCTGCCATCTGTGCCGGTAACCCATCCATTTCTTCTTCTTTATGTTAAGTAACATTTCTCGGGTTCTTACTTCGCATGTGTTTTTGAACGTCTTTAATTTTCTACTCCAGGCTTTTTCTCATACTTTTTAAGGTGACTTAAGTAATGCTGTAGTATCCATCAATTATGTCTTGTGAACTTTGCTGCGTTCTTTCTATAGTCTTCATTTTGAAAAATCTAAAAAAAAACATGCTTCATGTTTTAGGTTTTGTCATATTAATTTGTGGTCGATTGGTTTTTGGACAAATTTTACATGTACTGTAACAGAGGATTCTAGTTCCGTAAATAATTACTGCTATTTTTTTGTAGTGTTGTTGGATGTTTTGGTTAATGGTATTGATAATGATATATGGTGTCATCTAAGTATATGTTTTATTTAAAATTAGATACAGAGTTATTTCTTGTAATATCTTTGTCCAAATAGAGGGAAGAATATGGAGGATTTATGTAACAACTCCAACTAGTCGGGATTGAGGTGTAGTGGATGGATTTATTGTCCAATATTCTATTAAATAATATAATAAGTGCAATATAATGAAGAGCTTAGTTTTCAAAATATATAATAGTAATAATAAAAACAAAGAGCTTAATTAGATGTATTGTTATCAAAAAGTTAAATTACCTCAAATAAAGAAAAAAAAAAGAAAACAAAATTTAAAGTGAGATAAGATAAATCACAAGATGAATGAATAGAGGGTAGAGTCTTGGGTCCATTATTCATCAACTTTTGAACCTTCCGCCATTGGTCTAAGGTAGTCGTTTATTTAACTTTTGAACCTTGCACATTGACAAATGTTGCATTCCTCTTGTAAACACAACAAAACTTTCAAAAAATTCTTATGATTTAAATGATAATACCATAAAACATACTAGAAGAAAGTAATTGAGTGACAACAAGAGATGATTGAATTTCCAATAATAATGCGAAAGGTGCTGTTGTCATCTACATGCTTTTCTGAAGATACTGGCATAGTTATTGTCAGTTATTGTTCTTGGGGAAATCAAATAGGGCAACAAGCATCTGATTGTTGAACTTGTAAATTGCTATCGTGATTATTTTCAATAACATGATTAGCGAAATGACCCCTTTGAATTTGTCCACGTGATGAAGATTTTGAGACTGAAATCTGTGATCTTCCATTTGGATGTGCGATTGATTCTGGCATCTTTTCTACGTAATGTCTGATATTGAACATTGTATGTTACAACTGATTCCATCTTCTAGAAACTGGTTATAGAATTGGTAGGCTGGAGAACTATCAAGTTTAGCATGTTCTCTAAGTCGTATCTAAGTTTTATAACATCCTCATCTCTCTAGTAGTATTGTGATGTAAAAAAGTATAGAACTGAAATCGAAGTTCTAAATTCAGCACATCGAATGGATTATAGAAACCTGTATTTAGTTCAATGGTAAAAGCAGTATAACACGAAATGTGTGGTAGGCACTGCACATCTCGTGAGTTGAACCAAATCTAGTATAGAAGTGGAAAAGGAATGGTATCGTGCCATTTATCCACCTAGTATTGAAGGTAGAAACAACAGAATTTTCAGTCATTGAAAAAACATATACTGATAGTACTGGTGGTTTGGACAAGTGTGCTTCAGTACCTCATTCTCCCTCCATTTCAATTTATAGGGCCTACCCTACTAAATGATAAGGGAGTCAGATGAGCAAGTTTAAAGTTCGAATTCCCCAACTCTACATGGGCTTCTGGCTTTTCTTAGTTGACAACTTTATTGAAATTATATGTTCACTACCTACTCTTGCACAAGCAACGAAAATTTTGTACTTTGACTGGGTACAAACTTTAAGGAAAAAAGGACTTTGGAAACTTATGCTCTTAGATATGCCATGACATTTGTGTGGCTACTAAACTTTTGAATCTTGTGATTTTAACCATGCCATAACATTTGTGTGGTTATAAACCCTTGTCATTAGGTGTAAAATAGAAAGTTCAAGTTAAATTGCTTTCAAACATAATAAAATGACATTCTTTTTGGAACAGACTAATACAGAGATAGTTCCTTTTTTTTTTATCAGAGGATAGTGTTTTTAAAATTGTTGAGAAAGCTCCAATAATGGTCAAGTTAAACAGTTCTAATTGATTGCCCTTTTATTATAAGAATGTGTGAGGTTTTGTTTGGGTGCAAAAACTACTCACACATTTCCCAGTTAGAAAATTGTTGATAGTACATGCACGTTTTAGTCCTGAATGTTGCCTTCACAGTTAGTGATGTTTAACCGAATTGGTTTGAACTGAGTAATTTTGGGTCTCTGTCATCTTTATTGCTGTGATGAATTCTCTTCAGCTGGATTGTTCTTGTTGTTGGCACTCGGGATATAATCCATTGTTTGTCATCTGTGCTTCAATGCTGTTTATCTTTTTTTGTGTTCTTGCCTATGTATCATAGTTTCATTCTCCTGATGGAGCTAGCCCATCTTTATATGTTAATTAATTGAATAAGAGCAGTTTGATCCCATGCAGTAAACAGTCCTCGTTTTACTTGAACTTACAATCGGTGTTGAATTTAACTGCATGTTGGTTCTATGCAGAAAGAGAAGCCACTTAGGCGCCGACCTGGGCTAGATGGCCGGCTGAAGGATGACAGAGGGAACCGTAAAGATCGGGATGGACGTGCTAATGGCGGTGAAAGGTTTGATATGTCTGAAAATCCACAATCTGGGGATTTTCAGTCCAATAATGATGGTGCCACTGGGGGAAATCCTGATGAAGAAATGTTTGATACTTTTGGTGGACAAGGGATTCCAGTTGCTTCTTTCCCTTCAGACATGGCTCCTCCACCAGTATTGATGCCTGTTCCTGGTGCTGGGTAACTTAAAATGATTCTTTCCCATAACTTGTTAAATTTGCAAAACGTAAGTCTTAGCCATGTCTAGGATATCATTCTTGAATTTTGATTATTTTTTCATTTTCACTGCAATGTAGTCCTCTTGGTCCATTTGTTCCTGCGCCTCCTGAAGTTGCAATGCGAATGATGCGAGAACAAGGAGGCCCTACTCCATTTGAAGGCGGTAGAAATGGGAGGTCTGGGCCTGCAGGCCCGATAATTGCTTTACCTCCCGGATTTCGACAGGATCCTCGTCGCTTGCGAAGGTATTTCGTGCATTGTATGATTTTCAGATTGCTTAATGGTGAAACTACTAGTTACCATCATTCAAATGTTCATCTCACTAGAATAAGTAAAATTTGGTCAATTGTGAAATTCGCGCGTTTTTTTTACTGCACAAGTGAATTTATTTTTCTCGGGTTAGAAGAGACAATATGGGTTCCAAAGTGTTGGTATAGTACATTGATGACTTGTAAAGTATGTTGGTGAAAAGGCCGATTCTAGATAAAGGCTCTTTGAATGGTTTAATGTAAGATTATAATAAAGGCTTTGCACCGTCTTGTGTTGGTGTGAAGATGCAGGGAATAAAAACTAGGGCTGAGTTTTAGGCTGTGTGAGCAAGTGCTCACATCAGCTTATAAATGGTCCCTGGAAAGTGGGTTTGGAGGTCCGTGTTGACATAGCACCAGTCCCAAATCTGACGTGTTGGTTAACGATTATTCCCTTTGTCCCAACTTATGACTTACTTTCCTTTTTCGTCAGTCCCAAAAAGAATTAACACATTTCTATATTAAGTAACAAAAGTATTGTTAGGCTAACAAAAATCTATATGTTGGAAACAACACATGTATAATTTAACGCTTCTAGCTGTCTATCCCCTACTCATCTAGAATGTCTTGTACATGCTTCACACTTTTTAATTGCTTGTAATTTTTATTTTGGTATTTGGATATACCCTTTTAATGTGTTACTTACTAACCTAGTTATTGAGCACCTAATTTGCTTCCTCTTCTACTGACCCGTCTTAATATTATGATTCTATCATCTTATTTTTTAATTATAGTACTTGCTTTGTTTTCGTTACTTCGGGTTTCTTAACCATTTTTGCCGTCAATGTTTCTTTCCTTTGCCGTGGGTCAAGGTAGGGGTAAGGGGTACACTCCACCTTCTCCATATCTCACTTATTGTGTATGTTGTTTGTATGTTTCTTCCATTTGATATTTTCATCATAGCTTCCTTACTCTTGTATTTTTTGAACCTATTTTGAAAAATGTTTTTATTGAGTCAAGAATCTTAACAGAAACAGTCTCACTACCTCCAAATGTAGGGGTAAGGTCTGTGTACACCCCACCCTTCCCTAAACATCACTTGTAGGATTACAATGGACATTGTTGGGTACGGCAAGGGGGTGCATTATGTATTGAGCCTTTACAGGATGAAGGCAATGATGTCGGCGAGGGATGTTGCATGGACCATTAGCACTTATGTGGGTAGTATGGAGGGAAATCAATAGGAGACTCTTTGAAGCTAATGAGCTTCTGTTGATTTTTTTTAGATTGAGTAAAGTGTAATGTTATTGATAAATGGTGAATATGGATTCCTATTTGTACAAAAGATGGGTGTCTTCGCAGAGAATAATATGTTTCTGTATATTCTCTGTTTTGTTGTTCACCTGTTGTACACAGGAGCACTTTCCTACTATCGGTAATATTATACTTTACTTGATTTAAAAAAAAGAACGAGAAGAAAGCATGATACGCACATTACATGGTAGTTGTGCTACAATTTGGAGCTATTGCCTTGTTCATGCACGGTTTTGTAGAAGCAGTTCTTGTGAATACTAGTCACGGTGAGCCATGTCCAAGATAAATCTGCACATGCTGGTTTGTCTATGTTTGAAGATTAGGTTGAAGTAGACTTTTAATAATGGGTTCCACGTTGAGAGAAGAAGGATGGACAGATAAGACAACGGGAGTCTAGTTTGTGTTATGTTCACCCTTTTTGTTTATTTTCTCAAGGCAAGATTCAGAATCAAGAAACTTGTTTTGCTTCCGAAGTGTGGAGGAATGTCTTGCCAAAGAGGAGCTACTTCTGGAAATTCTTGGAAGTTGTTTACTTGCTTCTCGATCTGTTAGTACCGATTTTCTGTTCTTGTTACAGTTGCGCGCTTCCAAAATACAACTACTCAAGATGAGTATGCCTCAGCACCACTGTGTAATGCTGGTGGTGGGTCATGTGTTATGCATTCAGTTGTCATGTGTTATATGTTGTAGTGACATACATCATTCCTACAATTTTTGTAAAAATGTTTGTTTGTTTCCATGCGACATGTAGAATTATCCTCTAAGAAGTTGAAAACTGGAGGTGTGAGTAACATATTTTAGATTTGCAAATTGTGGCATTTTGTTGGTGTTTCATATGCTGGAGTCGTCGGAATGACTATCTCGTGTGAATGTTTTTCAACTTTGAATTTATTTTCAGAATTGGAGGAAAAGGCAGTACAAGAGAGCTGTAAAAGATTATATTGTTACGTTGTGCCTTAAGCAGATTATATGTATCTGTTTTTATCTTGGTTGCATTTTCGTTTCATTCGAGAAACTTCTACCCTGATTGAATCCTGAAAATGTTTTTGTGTTCGAATGGAGATGTGATTGACCTCTATGCATTTGCATGAATACATGCCATGGAATGTGATTTAATTTCTTATGAATAAACACTGCTTTCTTTTTTTAAAAAAGACTATCCATACTTCCTTTACTGACTTACAGCTCAACAATTTTGCAGCTATCAAGATCTTGATGCGCCTGAAGATGAAGTTACCGTAATAGATTACAGGAGTTTGTAGAGTAGACACGGAGAACGTTGTATTTCTTCCAGTGAGTAGAGGCAATTTGCGTTGATGCTACATTTAACCGTGTTGATGTTGAAGCAATGAGCAGATACTTGATCGTCTTGAAGTTAACAATGATCGAGGGGACCTACTACATTGACATGCATAGTTGGTCTTCTAGTTGAAGAGGAATTGTGGCGGAGGGCTAAGTAGTTATGAGATTTCTTTGGTAGCAAGCAGTGCCTACTTGCTAGATCTTTCCAGGTTCTGCATTAGCATTAAGCGCGTAGAATTTCCAATTTTTTCGTCCTCCCCACCACTTGTTGTAGCAAAGATTTCAGGAGATATATGCTAATAAGAAGTTGGAATGGTTGAAGACAAGAAGGGGTAAGATATGCTACTGTAAAAATTAATTTGTGTGACTAGATTTATCAGTTTGTTTTTTTGTTGTGGCTTACGTGCGCCGATATTAATATTGAGGGAGATCATTGTGATTTGAGTTCTGAAGATGCATGATGCCTATTGATCGTGTTTTATTCTTCCGGCAAGGACGGCTTTGTTGCCTCTGCCTGATTGAGCAACTGGCACAACCAAAGCCATATATTACAAGACGGCATGACTCGACGCGACGACGAGTTGTCTGCAGTTTGGACTGGATTATGAAAACTTTAGTTTGTAATTTTTGGTGATTAATATAAATTCCATAAGCTTAGGCACTATAAGACCATGTTTCACATGGAAGAAACATGTAAAATATGAGTACTTGCTTTCTCCATGTTTGTTACCCAAATGATTACAACATTGACCAAAGTTTTGAAGTGAAAATATCATATAAGTGCAATAGTATTGGGCTAACATCTAAATTGGTAGGGCTAAATATAAGATGTGAAGAGTTTTTAGGGGAAAATTTCACAAGTAGTTATAAAAAACTTTATTTCATTAATTCAGTAATTTAGAGAAATTTCTTTATATTGTTGGTTCAAATAAAAAAAGAGGCTACTTGCCAATTTCTCCCATAACATGGACAAATAAAAGAAACAAAACTCATGGCTAATATAAAAATTGGTGGGAAAATATCCTAAAGGCTATTCTCATAAATATTTTAATTGAATCGATGAGGAAAAAAAAAGTAATTGTTTTCATGGGGAAAGATCAGAAAGATCTCCATTATTTTGGTACAAATCTATACCCATTATACATTTTTCCAGTGAGCTGGTTCGGTCGAAAATGAATGGAATTTGTGATGGAAATACATACATTTTCCCAGTGAGTCGGGTTCAATTGGAAATGAATGGAAAAATCATATTTTATAGCACAAATTTCCAACTGATTTTCGGTGAAAAATTTCTCCCCAACGTGGACAAATAAAAGAAAACAAAACTCATGGCTAATAGAAAAATTGGGGGCAACAATGTTCAAGGGGATGCCTATTCTCATAATATAGTTAATGAACGGCCGGAGGAACTCATGTTAATGTTTCATGTGGAAAAAATTAGAAAAAAATCCATATTCAGTACGAATCTATCCCCAATCATACATTTTCTCGGGAGGCCAGTTCGGTCAGAAATGATCTATTCCTCACTAATGCCACCATGCCCAAACGAAAGTTAAAAAAGACGTCTAGCTCATAGTTCAAATTGACATGTAGGTTATATTCGCAATGGTTTCTCACGTGGAACCAAGAAGGAATTCCAATCACTACTAATTGCGTATCTTATTTATTGCATCAATGAAGATAGGCATTCGCCATAGTTTTCGCATCTACGTGCAAACCCGTGCAAATATAATGAGTCCGAAACTTAGAAGGGACCAAAATTAACAAAAAATCCAAAAACGATATAAAATTTTATATTAACCGTAAAACGGTAAAAGCGCTGCCAGGTGCAGTCGACTTAAAAAGTAAAATCGCGGCCTCAGCACGCGCTTTGCAAAAAAAAAAAAATTAATAAAAAAATGAAATCGTTGCCTAAGAGCGATTTCAACAATCTTGCTTCTTACAATCGCCTGCCTTGGCACCGCGATTTATAAAAAATAAAATATATCTTAAAATCGTGAGTAGGCAGCGATTTATAAAAAATAAAAAATCTTGATAAAAACGCTCTCCTGGACTGCGTTTTATCAAAAAAAAAATAATTTTATTTTATAAATCGCCTGCATGGCAGCGATATACCTATTTTGGTTTTTAAAAAAATATAATTAAAAAATCTAAATGGAAAATCGCTGCCAACTGGCCAGCGATTTGTAAGAAGCCAAAATTTGAAAATCGCCTGCTAGGCAGACGGATTCATTTTTTATTAAAAAAAAAATATTTCTGCAAAACGCTTGCTGCGGCAGGCGATTTTTTTACTTTTAGGTGAGGGGTAAGTCGCTGCGCACTGCGCCGATTTATCCGTTTGGTAATATAAAAATCTCCATATACGTTTGGAATTTTGTTAATATTTTTCACGTTTAAGTTCGGACTCCAAATATATAGCTGATTTGGGCGCTCTAGCCAAAACGAATCCATTTGGGCTTCATCTCTTTCTCTAGTGAGCCGGTTGCGATCAGAAATCAATGACAAAAAAAAAAACTCATGTTTACCCCAACAAAATTTCCAACTGTGCATTCGCGACGGGGGGAAATCATATTTTCCCAATGAGCCGGTTCGATCAGAAATGAATGGAAAAATCATGTTTTATAGCACAAACTTCTAACTGATTCACGATGGAAATACAGTTGTTTCTAGTCCAGAAGAAAATGGGCAGCATAAGTTCAATAAAATCACATTCATATATATATATGTTTCCTCTGTTTACAAAATTATTGCGGATAATAGAATTCTGGGCTCTTTTTAAGTGCTACTTGGTTCCTCTTCTTCAACTTCAGATGCAGTAGTTTCCATCTTCTCAAAACTTGCCAACTCGAAACATCGTCACCTGGTTCTCTGCAAATCTAGTACCTGAATGACAAGATGTGCGATAAAGACTAATCAATCGGTGGCCAGTAGGAAGTTAACACGTATCACCCCCCCCCCCCCCCCCCCCCCCCCCCCCCCCCCCCCCCCCCCCCCCCCCCCGTACATAAGTGAGTTTTAACTTTTATAAACTGACGATTTAAATGAACTTTTAAGAGTATTAAGGTCACCTAACTCATAATAAGTGAGACTAGTAAACCAAAAAACAGAAAATTCAGAACATGGTGATAGTTTAAATGTTGTTTACGTTGTCAGTATATATAAGTTAAATACTCGCGCAAACAATACAACCACTCATAAATCATAAGAAAGTATGAGAAATAAATTTAGTGCATGGAAATGAAAGATTGAAGAACTATTGTAAAGTATGCTTTTTTCTTCACAAAGATGATGTAAGAAGTAGTAGCGGAGCTAGGATTTTGGTTCAAAATATGAAGAAGTAGACACACGAAGTTGATAAAATGTGAGAAAAAGGAAAGCAGGGCAGTGAAAGCTTTTACCAAACGTCACGAGACTTCCAGGCAATGCAGCAGCAGCCACACCAGGTACGAGCCTTTTCTCACCGATGAAAGTACCATTCGTGCTGTCTAAATCTGTAACTACGAGATAGTCCTCCATGTTCTGCAGCCGAGCATGTATTGCAGATACTGTTTGTACATCAACAGATTTTCAGATATAAGCAGAAACTAAACGTTTCATTTGTTTGTTCTCTTATTCAGAAAGAGTTTAACTTCTATATACTGACGGTGTAATTTACTACTAAGTCACCTCAAAGAAGAGAGGGGACCAGTTATAACAAGTTAAATAGCATCGATAGTGTAAAAGTTGTAGTAAACTGTGCCACGGAAGATCAAGTTGGTGAGTCGTGTGATGAGAAAACTTCCCACACAGTTCGGAGAGAACTGAATTAGAACGAGAGGTTATATAAGCTATCACACGAATGGTATTACCTGTAGGCACCGGAATGACTACATCAGCCTTATCAGCAACGCGTCCAACAATCACTGCACCCTAAAGATATATAACAGAACTTGCAGTTAACATACATGACATACGCGAAACAGGAAACTGGATCATCACATCATACTACTTACGGAAGGTATTTCAAGAGAGCGCGGCTTTGCAGTTGGAGAACCAATGTGTCTTGTGTCTCCATCACCTTAATTTTGATGTATTCAACATTTGCTAGTAAGTCAATAGCTCTAAACTAAACATCAAACAAAATGCTAAAAACTCATCGTATCGTTAACCATATACTATACTCTGCAGCTTATACACATCGATTTCTTGCTTCAATGGATCAACAATTAGCAGTACATATAGCGTATGAACAGTAGTGGAGCCAGAAATTTCACAAAGGGTAGCCAGAAATAGCACAACAAAAGTGGGATAAACATTTGCTACTAGTCGTGAGAGTCAAACACGCAAAGCATTGTCTCATTACAAGCGTTTGAAATCATTAGGCTACAATAGCTTGTTGTGTTAAGGGTGTCCAATATATGTTATTTAATCATTTCGTGTATTACTTAATTTGTATATACGAAATTTATTTTCTGAATTGGACACCCTGACAACCACGTAGCTACGCCACTGTGTATGAGTCATAGTAATGAGTCAAGAAAAAAGAAAAACAACATAAGTTTAGTAACACTACTCACCAAAAGTCTAGGCAGATGGAGGACATCACTTAGCATTGTATATCGTCACTTTCAACCACTTCATTGACCGTCAAAACACAACCTTTTCACCCATTTTATTGACCTTTAGGCAACATTCCAAAGTGGGTTTTTTTTAACCAAACGGATCTTAGACCTAATTCACATCCAAAAACTAGCTCAAAAAGAGTCGGATTTCCAAGTCATGTAAAAAGTCCAGGGTTCTCGTCCTTCACCGGGCGGGACTCATTCCATTCATCCCCCTTTTTTCTTTTAAGTACTACTCCTTCGTTTCATTTTACTTGTCCATTTTAGTAAATTAAGTGCCCTTAGTTTTAAATAATTACATTAGTTGTACTTGTCCAATATAAAATTCCAAAACATCATTAATAACGTTAATTTAGTAAAATACACTTCTAATTAGCCTTTCTTAAGCGACATACATTATAATAAAAATAACTTTTAGCAGCAATAAATATTGATATCAATAAAGAGTGTTAAAGTCTTTATCGGCATTAGTTAAGTGTCATTAGAATCAATATCGCTAAAGGCTTTGAGAGCATATACAAAGAGTGCTAATTACCGCTAAAATACATATTTGGTTCTTAATTGCCGCGAATGATCATTTTTTATGTAGTGATATCAAGTCAACATGGATCAACTAATATAAAACGGACAGAGTACTAGCATTTCATAAATTTGATCCCATTCTACAATTAAAGTACTAACACACCACCAACGCCAACAACAATAACAACATAATGTAATTCTACGAGTTGAGTCTGAAGAGGATAGTGTGTACGAAAAAAACTACTACATGTTAAATAAAAAAGAACACATACCTATAAATTCAAGAATCCATGATACTGAACCATTAGTTGAATTACTTTCAACAATAGAAGCATAGATAGGTCCAAAATGCCTCAATTGCCTAGCACTACATTTTATTTTTTTGGTTATGCAATTATATCCAAGAGAATTAATTGAATTTGAAGAAGAAATAGTAACTCTAGAAGGGAAAAAAGTTGGTATTTTTTGGAGATTAGCATAAGAAATAGACTGTGAAGTTGTAGTTAATTCCATTTTTCTTTTTTCTTTTTTTTGTGATTTTTTTGGTTCACTCTTTATGACATGTATTTATATGGTTTGTGGATAAAATTGCTTTGGAGGAAAATGTGGTTGAGAACTTGGCTTTTATAAAATGTTATAGTCACCAAGATTGTGGATAACAAAAATGTCAAAAGTTATACTAGTGCCTCCTAGCAAAATTAATTTTGTAGGACACTTATATTTTCTTTATTAATTATAATTTTTAGATTTTTATTTTTGATATAAAACTTATAAATACATTTTTTAATTTGATAATAGCTGATATTTATGTTCTCAAATTTTATGTGTGCACGAATAAAAAATTAAAAGTTGTATAAAGTATGCTAAGTAGACACAAGCTCGAGGCCTATCCAGGAGGTCATCGGGTTCACGTGAATCTGTGCTCCCCTCTCAAAAAAGTAGTGTTATATTTTTTAAATATTTAAATATAGATATATGAATCCACATTTGAAGTATCATATAATGTTGTGCGATGATGATTGGACGCACCTCTCTAAGTGAGTTTAGAAATTTGAACCATTTATTTATCTTGTTTTGTTTTTCTTTTTAAAATTGGGTAACACCTCTAATCTAAGTGGTTTGAATAAATAATAAAGGAAAATCCTATTGGCTAGAAAATCTTGTAAGGTATTTTACCTATATTATTTTACCTTTTGAACATTTTTACCTTGTGACTTTTAATACCTTTAATTAAAGAAGATCAATTTTATTTTAAAATAAAGGGGAAACTGCCACAAGTACCCATCAACCGGTGTCTTAAAATCCAGAGACAACGTAAACTATATTAAGGTCTTTTACCCCTGACCTGATGTTTATAAATAATTCTAGCCCTTTTCGGCTCGTAGGATACAGTTTGAAAAAAAATGTTCAACACGCGATAGGCTGGCATGGCCCACAAGATAGTGTCACGTAAGAGATAGTGTCACGTAAGCTGAAGAATAGAGAATTGTATTATAAAATAAGTTGGGGGGGGGTGGGTCAATTAGCGAATTTCAGTATAGTCAGGAAGTACGTGTGATACTGATAAATCTCTCGGGAAGGTTGCAGCCCAAGGATTACTTGTACATTCATACTAAAATAAAAAGAGATATTATAAGATTTTTTATTTTTAATTAGGGTCATTCAACATTTCATATAACATAACTTTGTACGAATAATTATAAAATTTTATTATAGTTTTTAGAGATAAGACATACTACTCCCGTCCACTGTAATGCATAGTTCTATTAGAGTCAACTATATAGAATGATGGACTAAAATTTTAAGATTGCAATTTTTCATCATATATATCCATGCAAAAATTGAACTTATTAATACTTTTCATATAACTGTGAATATTTAAATTTTATGATCCCTAAAATATTGAATTAATGTAGTCTAATTTAAAAATTAGTCAAATTGACTTTCGAAAATCGCAACATGACAGATAAAAGTGGATGGTCGGAGTAGATGTTAAACCAATATAAATTTATATCTTAGATCCATCTTTTTGTAATAATGCATCCATGATCTTAAAATCTTAAATACGCCTCTATCACATATTCTATACAATACATAATATATATAATACAAATCAGAATGTGTCACTCGAGCTTTAAAAACTCAGCGTTTAATACAATTATGGGATTTTTAAAGTGGCTTGTGTTCCAATTAAAGAATAAATAAGCTACTTCATAAAAATTTGCATCTTTATACCATCTGAATAAACTTCATTCCTAGATTTAAAACTCTATTCTAAAAAGAATTAAAAGTGGGGGACTTTAAATATATATTTTATTGGTTGATATGGCGGCTAAGAGATTATAGATACAATTATGTTGTCAACTCAAAAATTGCTTTGGACAATAGAAATAGAGCACCCGATGAACATATGAAAGTAAGCCGTTATTGAAAATACGATGAAAATGTTGATACTTTAAAATTAAAATAATATATTTGCTCATAGATAATGGTTATTGCGTTATGTTATATTATTTCAATTATTCAATTGTTAGTTTGATGAGATTTTTTGTAACGGGAATAATCTATTAAACCAATTGAATATTAAATTATATTTCATAATATTAATCGGTATTTTTTATAATTGTAATATGACAGTCTCAACTTTCGATTATCATACCAATGTCGTTATGGTACATTTAGTCGTTGTTTATGAGCAGATTACATCTATCAACTACATCGTGATTATTAATTTGGTATGTCACCATGTTTCTAAGTGATTTTCAGTTATTTATTTTTTGTGTCAAATCTTTACGGTTAAATCGACAACCGAACTGATAAATGATAAGTCAATATATTAATGATTCTTAATGATTTAGAATATTTACAAACCAATAACCATAAGTCAAAATGAGAATCAAATCGATCGATACACAGCCCTACTACGAAGAGAATGAGGCTGGGGAGAACCAAAACGAATATTTTTTTTAGAAAAATTAGAAAATATTTATCCTATGTTAACTCAGAAAAGATTAAGAAATAGAAGGAATTATTTTTAGGTTATCAAAATAAAACCTATGATGGGGTCACTATAATCTTTTATATATGATATATATTATCAGTTTAAAAGTTACACGAAGTTATTCTATTTTAATTGTTAAAATGAGATAAAGAAAAAAAGATTATTCTCTATTTATTTATTAGTTAAAGTGACTTTACTTTAAATAAAAAAATATATATTATCTGAATACCTTGATAATAATTATTTTATGTCATCAAATTAACCCGGTCAGTAAATTTCATTTAAATTTTGATGAAAATTTAATAAAATGGAAAATATTTTTATTTTAAAATATTTTTCCAATTGAGTAAGATAAATATTTTTTTAATTTTAAAAATCATGTTAGGGAAAAATTAGGTTGCTTTAGAGAAAAGCTACATATGCATATTATATTTGGAAAAAAGTAGTTTTACACTGTTCTTACAGCTAACACTAAGACAATTTTTGTTTATCATACTAGAATAGTTTATTTATTTTACATAGTTTAAAAATATGTTTAATCCTTTTATTTAGAATAGTTTAGAAGGGTAATACACTTTTTAGAATAGTTTAAAGGGTAATATAAGATGCTATTCTCGACATTTCTATCTATAGTTAAAGAAATATTATGACACATACGTATTTTTCTCTATAAATAACACAAAAAATTAAATAAATAAAAAGTATACTCTAAAATATAGTATACATGTCCTTCACATGGTTTTCAACTAAAGTAAAAACAAGAGACATTTCATTCTTGAACTTTTATGTTTGTTTGCTCTTATTTGGATAAAATTAGGTATATGTGAAATGAAATATTTGAATTCACATATACCAAACATCTTCTCATATATATATAGAAGGATATGTATAGAAATGTTCAAGAAAACCTTTCTTCTTCTCATGTGTTTTTTCTAATAAAAAAGGAAGTTTCATCATTTCAATGAGTTATTAATTTTTTTTTCTTTATTATCCATGACAATATTTGAAAAGAAAAATAATAATCTTTCATCAAGAAAAATAACTAATCTCCTTCTTCAATGAATTTATCATCATTTATACATTTTTTTTATATCAAACCGCATACTATTATTGAATGTAGACAAACAATTCATTTATGATTATAGTACCCTAAATTATGAAATACAAGTAACAAATTTAGTGGTTATTTTATATTTCACTCATTCCTTTTTACCTTATGATCTCATTTATTTCATTTTTTGCACCTTATTATCTCGTTGTATAATCTTGTTTTTTAAGTCTAAATGAAATCTACGAATATATCAATGAATTTATAGATTTGCTATTATTCAAACAAAGCTCACTTAACCAGGGACGGAATCATGTCAAGTCTACTTAACCAGAAATATAATCATGTCAAGTGATTAATTTTTTTTTAATGAGATATACACTGCAATCAAATGCATATATAACTTAAGATATTTTAGATTTTTATTGATATTTTCAAAATGATATACGAATTAAGAAAAAATCGCGAAAAGATATATTACAACATTAGATAAGAAATATGTACTTTTACCTAATTTATTTTATCTTTAATAATTTCTTTGCATAAAAAGAAAAAATTTACATAAATATTTAGATTAATTTATTATTTACTCTTCTAATCGATATATAAACTACATTGTTATGAAACTATATAAAATAATGAGAAGAATAAAGAAGAAAAAAAATGACTTCTTATTCATCTTTAATTGTTAATATATTATTAATTAAGTAAACAACTATTTAGATTAATTTTTTTATAAAAAAAAATAAAATAAAATTTGCAGAGAGTACAAATCCCTTGTTTGCATTAAAGACTTGTAGAATTTTAGGCTGTACAATCTAAGCATAAATAGTACTAATTAATGTCACTGACTTAAATTGTACTTTTAAATTATTCTCTGGCTATGTTTCCTCTAATTTGGGGGTGGGGTGTTGTGTGGGGGGGGGGGGGGGGGGAGAGAGAGATATATATGAAATTTTATTAAAGATTTTTTTAAAAAAAAATTGACTAAATTTCTAACTCAAATTCCTTATATGGTACTTCCTCTAAATTTAAATTAATTTTAAAAAATAGAAATATTAAGTGATTTTTTATCTTTTAACTATTTTTTTTTTGTTTGATATGATTAAAAGAATATTAATTTTTTTACTTGAAAAATGAAATTTTGAGGTAGAAATGCATGTTTTGTCTTTATACATATCAATATCATGAATAGGTTGGTGATATATATATATATATATATACATATATTAGAAACTTTTAATTGGCTAAATTTTATATTCCTTAATAAGTATTCCTTTTATTTTAATTTTTTTATCTTTTTTTAAAAAAAAAAATTAATACATGTTTCTAAGTTTGATAATCTTTTAATTTTGACATCGTATATGGCAAGTTTGTACATTATATACATATTTAAGGATCTGTTTGGCTATGGCTATATTTACTCTTTTTTCAAAATATTTTTTCACTTTGCTTAAGAAACAATTTTTGGACTTAGAAAATTCAAAATTCAAAATGATTTGGATTCCACATTAGGAAAACAACTTAGTATATATTTTCCAATTGATCTTCATAATTTTAAATAAATATCTTTTTTTTTTTCGTAAAAAGCACAATCAAACACAACTTCATATATGAAAAGATAAGAATGAATTCGAGAAAGTGATAGTGAGATGGTTCAAACATGTGAAAGTGATAGTGAGATGGTTCAAACATGTGAGAGCAGATGTCCAAATGCCCTAGTACACATGTGAGAGGTAGTATGGGATTGTTCAAAGATAAGGATAGATATAGATCGAAGAAAGAAAGATTCTTTGGAAAAAAGTATATTAAAATAGCGATACAATTTGAGTTTACTGAGGATATAATTTTAGATAGGAGGTTGTAATGAAAGTGAACTAGTAAGTAATCGTGCATTATATTGTTGTCGTTTATATATAATACTAGTAGTTGTAGATTGCTAGTATATGTTACTTTTTGTATTTCAATTATTATTATTTTTGAACAGCTAAGGATCGATCTAACAAAATTATTTTTCTATCTCTGAAGTAGGAGTAAAGTTTGTATTTAATCTACCGATTTTCAAGTTAAAACTTAAAACGGGGAACTTTTTTTTATAGTGTAATGCAAACATCCCTCTTTCTTATAATATATACTCTACTCGCTGTCCAACAATAGTTGTTCCTTATTGATTAGATACGCTTCTTGACAAACAATACATAAATAATATTAATATATTATTTTTTGACTTTATTAAATTTAATAATTTAAAAAATGTGTTATCTTATAAATAAAATTTAATAATGAAGGTAAAATAAATTATCGCTTGAGTATAGATTAGTAAGGATGTTGTATAACATTTTGTATAGCGAAATGTTGTTATTGACTAAAGTATTTATAAAAAAATAAATATAATCAAGCTCTCTTTGTTGTATTATGTGGACCCTACAAATTGCTTCCTAATTTTTTAGTTAATTAATTAGTGGCCAATTAATCATTTCCTAATTATCAACCCCATAGGCCATACATAAGTGAATAATTTATTGTTCCGTTTGACGTGGTATTATTTTTATTTTTATTTTTAATAAAAATTGATTATAGTATTTTTTTATCAAAAAAAAATTTTTAACTTTTTTTTTCTTGTACGGTTATGACACATATTTACTTTCTTGAAAATCTTATGGAATATTTAAGATAAAAAATTTAATTATTATTTTTAAAAAAATTGATCTTAGTCATATATATTAGAGGAGATTTTATTGAATATCCTTTTGGTAATTGGTATTAAAAGTCAATTAGTTCATTAAAATATTAAAGGGAATATTTTGAATAATTCTTATTTTAATTCACTTATTTATGATTGAAAGAAGTTAATAAAAGATTTTCCATTAATGTACATTTCTCTTGTTAAAAAATTCAGCAAATTAAGGTGTAATATGTTTTTAAATTTGGTTTTTGTTTATATTTATGTCTTTTAATTTTTGGTGTGTTTAAAATAGAAACTTAAACTCATATAAAGTTGAACAAATAGATACACGTCTTCAGGTGGCGCAGCCAGAAATTTCACGAAGGGTACCAAGAATCGCATAGGTAAAAAAATAATTTGACGGTGGACGCACTAAAATTTTGAAATTGAACTATGTAACATTAATAATTAAATTTTTTAATGAAAAAATATACAAAATTTTTTAAAATCAAACCACGAAAGATTTAGCTTGAATTTTCATGTTTATTTAATAGGAAGTGAACGAAAAAGAAAAAAGAGAAAGAAAATTCAATTTATGATGAAATCACTTTTATACTTCAAGATTCCACCAATCTATGTCGACTTAACAACAAGATATGAAAAAATTTCTAAAAAAGAAATTCTATATAGAGCCTTTTTTCATATTTTAATAGCGGTATAGAAAAAAATTAGAATTCCCTAATTAAATTTAAATTAAATAATTATTTTTAAATTTTATTTAAAAAGTGATTTTAATGTTTACTGCTTTTTTAATTATATTTTAAAGTAGTAGGTCTCTAATTTGAGATTATTCTAAGATAATATGAGTTTTGAATTGTTGGAAAAAAAACATATTTATTAACCATGATTAGATCTCTAATTAAGATTTTTAATAGATAATATTTAGTTTGAATTATTAAAAATATAACTGATTTCATTAACTATAATTAGAACATAATTAGGAGCTTTTTGAAAATGTAAAAAAACAAACGCAGCGTGCGTTGATCCAAAGATACCGTTGGGCTAGGAGACTTTAGTATGCTTAAGTGTGTTTAAAATGTGTTATTCAACCATTTAAAGTGTAAATTGTAATTTTTCGATGAAGATAGTGTACCTCCGCCCCTACACGTCTCCTACATGACGTTTTACATGACAATTTGAGCCCTACGTGATGTCATATCTGCATTATCACACATAAGACTCACATTTTTGCTTATTCAATTTTATTATAAATTTAAATATCTACTTATACATTCCAAAATTAAAAAACATGTTTATATATTATGCGAGAGTTATTTCTATATTTAGTTAGATATAATGGGGATTTTATATCATTTATTTCTAATACAATAAATATATATAATATATACTCGCTTATGATTTGAAGTATTAATTGGAAAGACCTTTCTTTTAATAAATAATATATATAAAAAAGGAACTACTAAGTCACATGATTTTGAAACCAATAGAGTAAATAATTCTTTATTTATACAACCCCACATGTTAAAAACTCCTCTATTTTTATTTTTATTTTTATTTCTATTTGCAAAGTAATTAAAGATTTCCTTTGCTATATATATTGATTTTAAGAAAGAAGAAAAAATGGAAGAAAAGATAGAGAAAATATAAAATACCATCAAAGAATATGATGTCATAAATAAAATTATTTTCTCTTTAAATAAAAATTTTGTTTTTTAGCTTCGAGTTTGAAAAAAAAAATCTTTAATAAAGAATTTTATTCGACCAAAGTCGTTTAGAGGTTATTTAATAAGAAATAAGTTATTCATCTATTAATTTTCGTATAAGTCATACGGTGTTTTCTCGGTAAATGTAAAATAAATTATTCTGCATAAAATTAATACGACGTTTGGTTGACAATTTAGAATATCCGGATATATGATATAACTAAAAGAATTCTATGTATTATTTAGTGCTGTGATAGACAATTAAATAGCTAATACATGTATAACTAATTGATGCATAACTAAACAACCATAAGTTCACTCGTAACTAATTCCTATATCATTAATATCTGGATAACTCTAATCAACTACTAAATGACCCTCGGGTCTATCTAATATTTGAATTAGTCTTTGTTTTACTATGAAAAAAAACAAAAAACCCATATAGGTCTGTCTAACATAAATTTGAATTAGTCTCGATTCCAATGCAGATAACGAATATATCGAAGAAAAAACAAAACAAATAAAACTAGGGTGGGGGTGCGGGCTGGGGTGGGGGTCGGGGGGGGGGGGTCAGAAAGTTCAAAGAAGTCATTTTCCTTAATTAATAAGGTGGGTTGTATTTATTATACCTAATCTTTCTCCTATATTTTCTCACTCTTTTTGTTGCAATGTAAAATCTCTCTTTTTTTCCCTTTTGGCTTCTTTATTTGAAATTCCTTAAGCTGCTGACACCTTAGCTATCTCTTGTTGTGTTTCTCTTTTCTCAAACTCTTTTTGTTTTCATTAATAACTGGATCTTGATTTCTTTTTCTTCACCAAACTAACAATTTGGGGTGTTTTTGCTCAAAAAGATTCTTACTTTTTGTTCATTTACTCATTTTTAAAGCTTGGGGTTTTGCATTACCATTTCATCTTTCAATTTTGTTTAATGGGTATTCAAAAAGTTTGAGTCTTGGGTATTGTATAATTCATGTTTTTGAGTTTTTGAGTTCATTTTTTTTAAAAGGGGTTCTTGTATATTGAGTTTTAAGCTTAATTTCTTTCTTTTTTTTCTGTGTTGAATTCTGTTGATTTTTTGTTGAGAGATACTGATAAGTGGTCACTAGCTCCTAAGACTTTGTTGGACTGCTTCACTAGCTTTCTTAATTCAGGTATGATTAAATGTTGATTTTGTGATGAATTTTTAGTTTGAGCTTGTTATGGTACATGGTTTTATTAGGCCTTTACTTGTCTAAGCATTTTTGTATGTATTTTTTTGGTGGGGGGGTGGGGGTAGGGGAGGTGTCAATGGGTTTTAATTGGTGAGAGTGAAGTCTGTAAATTTTGGGAGTTCATTTTCAATTTGATAACAAGGAGGAGGATATACCATTGTAATCTCATTAGTGGGGTGTGGGGAGGGTGGTGTGTATGCAGTCTAGCTCAACAAGGAAAAGAAAGATCGATTCTTGGGACACATTTGTGGAAGGTTTTTGAAGGTAGAGTGGTGTGATGAAGGTTTATCCTCTTTTTGCTCAAACAACGAAGGAGATCGATCTTTGGCATCTCACTTCTGAATGTAGAGTGGCGTGGATGGAGTTTTATGGAACAACGAAGAGAAAGATCGATTCTTTGGAATCACTTCTGAATGTAGAGTGGCGTGGATGGAGTTTTATGGAACAACGAAGAGAAAGATCGATTCTTTGGAATCATTTCTGAAGGTAGAGAGGTAGGTTTCGATAGATTTTCTGATTTGATTAGGCGTGTTAAATTGGTTTTGGGGTTTGGAGGGGGTGGGGCTAGGTGTGAATGGGATTTTTTTAGTGTTAGTGAAGTCTGTAAATTTTCAACTAGGAGTCCAAATGTGAGTAAAGCTAGTGTTGGTCGTAGATTTTGAAAATTTCTTCAAATATTTATTTGGCCTTGAAATTTGACTAGATCTTGAAAAATTATCTCCAAAATATTTTCAAGTTTCCAGACCAATTTTTTGGGAAAATTTTCACTTCCACTCGTAAAACTTCAATTTTTATCCTAGAAAAATGCATGTACAGACAATTTCAAGTTTCAAAATCACAATTTCAAGAACTCAATTTTCAAATTTCGACTTCAAAATTATGGTCAAACGTGAGCTAATATTTTAACGTGGTTGAGGATTAGGTCACTTGGTGAGCTCCCTGCCTTCCATAGTGGAGGTAGAGGGTTCATTAGTAGTGTAGCTTCCGCTTCCGCTTTCCCCGGTCCATGATGTAATAAAGGAAGTGTAGGTATTTTAACTCTTTTAGTGTGAGGTTATGCTGTGCAATACAATTAACAGGACGTTTTGTACATTTTTGCTTATGTTATTTTAATCAGAATTTTCATAGTGAAACCAACAAGAGCCTATTGGTGGAAAAGGTTCCCCAACGAAATTGATTTCCTTTGCAGCTAAATCGTTGAGTTTGTGGTATGCTGATTTTGAAGCCAAATGATTGATCAATATTATAGTCATCTTCTTTTATTTATTTGTTTTCAGAAGTTAGCAGCTTCTTTATTTTATTCGACAAATATGACGTATATATTTATTTGCTTTGATCAAATCGTAAAGTTATTCTATATACCTACGATTAAGCTCAGTGAATTTCTTTGTGGACTTCATAATATAAACACTTTTACTTCTTCTGTTTCATCTCATTTTACCCCAAATAACTTATTGTGTCGTTTTATCTCGTGGTTAATGAGATAAGGTGGGTCTGGTTAGTTTTTAGAAGTTTGATGCCTTGAATTATGTACCATGGGGAAATCTGAATAAGTTATACCTTTTCATCTTTTATGTTATTCTGTGTGAATCTATGTGAACTTGCTTTCTGAAGTTGGTGGTTTATATCTGTCGTTTCTAAATTCTGTGGGTTCAGCCATTTTGTCGTGCTGTTATCTGAATAAAATTCTCAACTTATCCCAAGTTTTTTTTTGGCAGTTTGTGATATTAAGCTCGACTGGCTTCGTCGTGAACGAGGTCACTCGCTTGGAACGTATCGCCTTTATTTTTGCCTCGACTTTATAACAAACAATTTTATCTCCTTCTATTGGCAATTACATGCTATTTTTTTTATTTATTGAACATTTTTAGGATATGAGCATCAAAAGTGAAACCGAGGAAAGGATGACATCCAAACATGACATGGATTCACCAGATGAAGCTAGCGGTGGAGATTTAGGAGAAAGTGTACCACTTAAAAAAGGTCCCTGGACTTCTGCGGAAGATGTAATTTTAGTGGATTATGTAATGACACATGGTGAGGGGAACTGGAATGCTGTACAGAGGCATTCAGGACTTGCTCGTTGTGGTAAAAGTTGCCGCTTGCGGTGGGCAAATCACCTGAGACCAGATTTAAAGAAAGGTGCATTCACCCCAGAGGAAGAGCAGCGGATAGTTGAACTGCATGCTAAAATGGGAAATAAATGGGCACGCATGGCTGTTGAGGTTCATATTATCTCTCTATCTTTTCATAAAATCTTCAAATAAAATGTCTTTAACTGGCATCCGTCATTTATGTTTTTACTTCGTATTAATTCCTATTTAAGTTGGATTTCCTACCCCCGATAAGTTCGAGGTTTCTGCCATTACTGTGGACCAGTAGTCCTTGATAAGTTCTCTCTTTATTACTCCCTCTATCAGATTTTATGTGGTATGCTTTTTTTTTAGTCTATCCCAAAAGAATGACATTTATATTTATAGAAACAATCTAACTTTTAACTTCCTATTTTACCCTAATGAGATGATTTAATACTACAGAGATGTCGATGGCTTGTTTTATGCCTTAATTTCCTCAAGTTTCAAAAGTCTTTCTTTCTTAAACGTTGTGCTCAGTCAAACAACATCAGGTAAAATGACATGGAGGGAGTAATACTTTTTAAATTTTTTGAATAAGTAACTAGTGCTCCCTCCATCTTAATTTATGTGGCACTGTTTGGCTTGGCAAAAAGTTTAAGAAAGGATGACTTTATAAATTCGCGCTCTAAAATATATCTTAGACATTTTGTGGTTATAAATCATTTCATTAAGCGTAAAAGGGGAATTTTAAAGTCAAGTTGTTTCTAATTATAGAAAAGTGACAAAGTTACCTATTTCAAAAAAAATATAGAAAACTGATGTTCATTTTGAGATAAACTAAAATGAAAAGGGTCCGACATGAATTGGGACAGAAAGAGTATTATTTGATCGTTATTATGTGTCAATTAGAGTTTCTGCCGATCCTTCAAATTTCCAGTTGCGTTGGTCAGGGGACTTGATCTGCGTCCTTTTAGCGGTACTAGTGTACGATTTATGTAAACGTGCGTTGCACGTTTATCCCAAAAATATTTATTTATAGAAATTTTGTTTGTAAATGCATATTTTCTCATTTTAAATTTATTGTATTTATAAAAAAATCATTGTTTTGATAATTAAAATTCAAGTTTCATATGTTCTTTTTTGCATAGACAAGATAAAGATAAAATACTTAGACTCAACCAATTTTAAGATCCAATAGGGATTCTAAAACCTATCACTGATACATTGAAATAGATTCCTTCTAATATTTCTTCGAACTAATTAGAGAGTGATATAATAATATAACGCATGAGGGTTATTTAAAAAACAATTTCACAAAATGAACTTGAAATAAACTATTTATTTTATTCCTACTTCACGCGAGTATTGAAAATTAGTATTAGATAAAATGAAGAAATTAGCGAAAGTCTAACATCTTGACCACGTTATAACACAACTTCCAAATCTTCTTCAAATAGAAACATCAAACATATCTTAATAGAATAATACTCAACGTAACGAACTAAATAAAAAAAAATAGGGAAAAAAGAGGTATCAGCTTAAATCTTGAATAACCGATGAACACTTACATTTAGTCATGCCAATAACATTTTAACTTATTACCGGCCCTTGTATGAACCCTTTAATTGACACATTAAAGATAAATAATGAAAAAGAAGAAGAGGAAATGTGGTATTGAAAACTCACAGAAGAAATCTCAATGAATTTACCAGCTCACTAAAGTGACTATTATAAATTCTATAACTATAGTGGAAGTGAAAAGACCTTACAAACATGAATTAATTTAGTAAGATGAAAAAGTTATTTTAAAGTATTGAAAATGCTGAACTAACTGACAATTGCAGAATATTATTCACCTCTTGGTATACCCAAATACTTAATTGATTTTATTAAAATTTTAAATATGCCCAGATGTCTACATTATGGTGTAGTGTTGACTTGATGTTTTCTTCATTAATGATAGAAATTTAATTAATATTTTATCATAATTTTTATTAGTGTAGAGATAAAATGGTTAATTCAACTTTTATTTTTTTGTTCCCTCTTATAATACTATGATTTAGTTGGTTCTGTCCGGTATCCCCCTACTTGTAATCATGATATCCCAAACTCTATATTTGTTGACAACTGTGTGTCATCGTGTTAAATTATAATAAGTAATCCTCAATGATACAGTTGAGGCCTTTCGGAAACAGCCTCTCTACCTCCACGAGGTAGTGGTATGATCTGTGGACACTCTACCCTCCCCAGACCCCACTTAGTGGGATTTCTCTGGGTATGTTGTTGTTGTTGTTGTAATCCTCAATGATACTACAATGTACAACGGACAAAAAACACAGTAAGATCCTCACTAAGAGCACTTCCTAAAACCAGTCCTGATGGCTCCTCTTGTTGGACTGAACATGGGTCTGCCGAATTGTTTATCAAAGAACTAGCAACTGAGCTAACTTTGGCAGTCATCAATAGCATCAGTCATGTCAATAATTTGCTATGTAACTAGAGCTGTATTTTCTTTAAATCCTGGTCAGAGTATGAAATGAATTTCCTAACTGATAGGCTTGTTTCTGTTATGTATGTCGATTGGACTCATTTTCAGAACTGAAGTGGACTCAGATTAATCTATCTTTTGAAAATGAGACTTGAATATTTAGAATATAAGAATAGTACTACGAGATGCAAATTTCTTATTTCAAAATGATGAAAACATGTACTTCAAATCTTAATAAAGATTGTTGAGATAATTCCTAGAAGCATAATAGGGATACCACTTCGGGACACACGGTTCTGAGCCTTAGAAATCCAAAATATTACATCTACTCAAATGGGCATTAGGGGTTGATATTGTGAACAGTGTATGGCTGTACCAGCATAGCTTTGCCAATAAGGCTTTTGTTGGCATTTGGTTTTCCTATATCTCTTTAAATAGAACTAGTCATTCACTATTGAAGTTACGTTCTCTGGAGTTTATTGCTGCATTTATTTTGCTCTATGTTCGACACTAAGGGGTTTCCAAAATCCACCTAATCATGCCTTGATCAGAAGAGATATGACATGGATTTAGAGATTCATATACCACCGTAACAGTTGCCAGAATCCAAGATGTAAAAGGTTTCTGGCACAATGAGGTATTGCATTGTCAAGTCTCATCTACATTAACAGATTTGTATGTACATTTATTGTACACTTGGTTATTGTCCCTTGACCAGGATCAGGAAAGTAGAGAAACATGTTTGCCTGGTTAAAAGGTGAGAACTGAAGTTACACATAATGAACGTCATATTGTCAGAGCCCCTTTCTCCCAAGATGATTTTCTCTAATACTATCTGCTGTCACTTGTAATAGTCCAAGTTACATTCTTCCGTAATTTTGATACACATGAGTATGCTTTGGCCTTTGGGTGATATGTGTGTATATCTTGTGCGATAATGAATAGTGTTTTTGTTCTTTGTAGAACTTTTACAGTTATACTTCTTTTCGTATTTTTCATTTAAAATAAGATCTCATGACTTTGTAAGAATCTGTCTCAACACTTATTTGGTCCCGGATTTGCTGTCCAACTTCTACTTTAGGTTCTCCCACAGCTCATAGTACTTCAGTAGTCTACTATGGACTAGAAAAGGTTCAAATTCTTTAATACACTAACCTATCATTTCCACATTGAGACCTGCTTCTGTATAAATACCATAATTGAACTCTTATCGCAATAACAATTAACGAGAAATAATGTTAGGCTGGAGATATAATTTACTGAGTAAGGAGTGTGATATCTTCAAATTTCTCAGTTTGATTATCGGTGGTATATGATTCATATTTAACTTTGTTTTTTTTGTTTTTTTTTTGTTTTTTTTTTGGATGTTATTGTTGTTGTGTTTTTTTTTGTTTGATTTTTATTTGTCTTTGTTTTGTGTGTTTGAATCTTTTGCTTTTGTGTTTTTTGTGTTTGTTTCTTAGTTTAGGTGCTTCTGTTTGGTGGGTGCGGGGTGGGTGGTGGGTGTTTTTTTTTTGTTTGATTTGTTTTTTTTTTGTTGTATTTTGCGTAGTTTGTTTTGGTTGTCTGTTTTTGATTTTTTTCGGTTTTTTGCTTGCTTTGTTTTTTCTGTTTTAGTTGTTTTTTTTGTGTTTTTTTTTTTTTGTTTTTTAGTGTTTTTTTTGTTATTTTTTTGTTTTTGTTTGTTGTGTTTTTTTTGTTTTGGCTTTTTTTGCTTTCTTTTTTTTGTTGGTTTAGTGTTTGGTTTTTTTTTTGTTTAGTTTTTTTTTTTTTTTTGTTTGTTTTTTTTTTTGTTTAGTTTGTTTATTCTGTTGGGTTTTGTTTTTTTTCGTTTTGTTGTTTTGTTTGGGTTTGGCTTTGGGGGTTTGTAGTGTGGTTTGATTTGTGGTTTGTTTTGTTTTTGTTGTGTTTTGTGGTGTTTGGGTTTGGGTTTTTTGTTTTTTGTTTGTTGTTTTGTCGTTTTGTTTTTTTTGTTTTGTTTTTGTATTTTTTTTTTTTTTTTTTTTTTTTTTTGTGTTTTTTTTTGTTTGTTTTTTTTGTATGCCTTTTACGCTTTCATTGTGGCCTACGCGATAATGAGATAAAGAACTACTGGAACACTAGAATAAAGAGACGACAACGTGCAGGCTTGCCAATTTACCCTGCAGATATTTCTTTCATGGCAAGTCAGAACAAACAAAATGAGGAATTGGGTGCATTCTCCTCCGCAGATGCACAAAATCCTGATGTCTTGGGAATTAACAATTTTGAGATTCCTCCTGTGGAGTTCAAAAAATTGGAACTCACTCATCTGTTGTATCCGCCACAACTTGCAGACATTCCTGCTCGTAGCTTGCTTAATGATCCTGTAAGTAACTTTCTGGCCCAGGGTCATAGAGCTCCCTATAGTAGTACATATTTCCTTTCTACAACTTATCCCGCAAAGCGTATACGAGGATCAGAATCTGTGTTCTCCGGTTCAAATGGTGATCTCCTCAACTCCTTCCAATATCAGAATGACGGTTCTTTGCTTGCTCAAGCTCAAGCTCAACCCTTGGATTTTTCTTCATATAATCATAATTTAACATATGATGATCAGCGAGCAATCTCAAATATAGTTCCGGGCGGCCATGCCTATTTAAATGGCAACTCCTCTTCAGAGCCCACATGGGCAATGAAGCTGGAGCTCCCTTCACTCCAAAACCAGACAGAGAACTGGGGTTCACCTCATTCGGCTCTTCCTTCATTAGACTCTGTTGATATTCTAATTCAATCCCCTCCAGCTGGACATAGTGAATCCGGTAGTCTGTCACCTAGCAACAGTGGTCTACTGGATGCTGTGCTTCATGAATCTCAAACTATGAAAGCTTCAAATGATAACTCATACCAAGGGAACAAGACATCTGGTAATGCAATCAATAATTCATGTCCAGATCTCAAAGGATGTGATATTTATGGGCATCCAGTCTCTCCTTTAAGTCAATTCTCTGCATCAGCATTTAGTGACTACGCCCCTATCAGTGAAAGTTCATTACACGAGTTCCCGTCAATGGCCACAATGCCAGGTGAGGACAGTTTATTTACTGACTACTCTTGATTATCTGCATAGCTGAAGTTTATTGTGTTGCTATAATTGGATTCTTCCATGATGTTGAAGGAGGCGAGATTAAGCAAGAGATTGGCGATCTGTCCCCCTTGGACGACGAAGACAACACATCAAACCAGACGATCTTTTCCAGTCCCAACCATCTGGCTTCGAAAGATCCTTTTGGTTCTTGCTTTTTCGATGATTGCGACTGGGATTGCAAGCAAATCCATGCAGTAACCACATCATCAGGTCAAGCTAATGGACACAATTCTTGTTCTTGGGATGCCATATCAGCCATGGAAGCTACAGGAAGAATGAGATTATGATAGCTTTGAAGTTTTGGTAACATCTTTCTATACAACAGGTTGTTATCTCAGCTATCTAATGACACTGAGCATGTAATATGGAAACACTTCTGGATTTTCCTGTGTGCTTCGGTTTAAGGCAATTTAGAGACAAGAACAATGAAACTTTTTTTTTATGTGGGATCAAGTTGGATTTTGCCTCATCTCAACTGTGTGGTTGTTTTCGATATGAAATATTTCATATCGAAAACAAGTAGCACATAGATGCACTAGTTAGCTTGAAGCAATTAATTCGAAATAAAACGTAACCAGGTGCACTAAGTTCCTGTTTTCTGCGGGATACGAAAGAGTTTGATCACATTCTAATTTGATGATGTATATTCACTTAAATTTTTGAGTGTAATCGATCTAATTTAATTTCACAAGCGAGATTTTGAAAAGAATATTAAAAATGATACATTTTTTTGAGTGTAATCGGTAAAATTTCACAAGTGAGGTATAAAAAAGAATATAAAGTATCCAAGTGACTTTTACCCTATTGCACATAACTTGAGTTTTGAACTTCAACGTACAAGAACCAAAATTACTCTTTTTAACAAGGTAAATCCGCATAGGAGAGGTAACCCTTCCTAGGCAAGCACAATTTGACGAGCTCGATTCAAAAGACAAACCTCTTACTTTCGCTGGTAAGGGGGTTCCGAATTTGAGACCTCCAACATGAAAGTCTCAAGCCCAAACTATTGGGTCAAAATTACATATTTGATAAATTGGATTGAATAACATAAGAACTAAAAATAGAATAAAGGCAATGCTTGAGGCTAAATCACAATTTCCACTATTCAAACAGACATGAGAAAAGAGAATCAACCAAACAACTCATATATCAACAGAAGAATCAACTCATTTCTTCCTATATCAGCAGCTCCTGTCTTAATTCAACAGCTTAAATGACAGTTCTGATCTGAACTTTCACTGAATGTAAAGAACAAAACTACTAAAACATTTGTAGCTAAGAGTTGGTCTTACAGAGTTCCGAAGCAATGGCTACTTGCCAGCTTAGGAATTCAGAAATTTGGTACAAAGCCAGAGAAGAGGCAGCATCGTTTTTCTACTATGCAGCACTTGTGAAGTAGAAACAAGAGAAATCCTCCAATCAGGGGTTGAAGTTATAAAGGCTATAATGGCAACAGCAAAGGTATCGACTTTCTAGAATCATGCCTTAACCCTAAATAGTATACTGAAACCCAAACATGGTGTCAGCATAAGCGTTCAAAAACTCAGTATGACTGGTATTACAAACAGACTTGTTCGGTATCTCAGAGAACTATAGTACAATTACCCCTTCCTGTAACATTTTCAACACATCTTCCAATATACAGAACAATAAAACCAGGGTTCTCTATCTAAAATCATGTCCGGTGCCTTACCCTCCTGCCATTGGTATCACCACCATCTGAAAGCTGGGCCCAAACGCTTCTAGACTTTCCGCCTCCACTGCTACAATCATCCTCACAACCAGCAACGGTTTTAAGAAGCTCTGACTGAAGAGAAGGGCAGTTTTCCTTGAGGTATTCAAATCCATCTGATTGCATGACAGCTGCAAAAATATGCCAACAAATAGATGAGGGAAACTGCAGTGCAAAGAAAGCATGCAAAAAACACACCTGCAGGCTGCAGTTTTCCATATATTGTAGCCTTTATAATAGAAAGGTCCCCAAATGAACTTTAACACTAGTTATAGTCGACGCTAAACTCCCCAAGGGGGCAGCAACTCATCAAACAAATGCTCGAGACATTTGGACATCCAAAGGGATATGCACGTTCTTTTGCAACATTCTATAGCATAGTCATTTTTTTTTTCTTTGGATCAGATCTATAACAGTATCTCACTTAGCCTCATGACTTAGTGAGATTTCTTTTAGAGCCCACTTGATGGAAAAACAGGTTTGCAATTAAAATAAACTGTGATTCATTTCATCATTTTTAGCTCATTCACCAAATCATAGCCTGTTTGGATTGGTTTATTCAAGTGCTTTAAGCACTTTTGGAGTATTTGGGTAAATTAAAAAATTCTTATAGCACACTTGGTTTTAAGCTAAAATGACAAAAATAAGACCAAAGCTATTTCAGAATTTCTAACTTCTGGTTTTTGGCTTATAATTCAAAAATCAAAAGGCAATCCAAACAGGTTCTAATACTTCAAGCCCATTTTAGCATTAAGTGCCCCCTCCCAAAAGCACTCAATAACAAAACCAGAAAGTAATAACATTGACCTATAATTTTTTTAGGTGTCTTGATTCAAATTTAACACATCCTAACTTGGTGAACACCAAAGCTTCTGATGCAGAAATAAGAGGCTGTGTTTGATGTTTTCTGCTTTAAGGGTTTACAGTGGTGAAGCCAAGTACATTTCTCTTTCAGTTCAGAGAAAAGTCTCATTGCTATTTTGATGTTCATATGCAGAAAAGTCATTTGATTTCCCAATTAAGAGTTTATTTCACTTGAGTGGATTCCAATCATAAATCATTCCATGATGCACCCTAATGCAGCTCTAGAGAAAAGCAACCTAACAACAGAACAACGGTAGCTGGAGTTTGACAGCTAAGTCAGACTTCTTTTGGTGCTATGTAGCGTGTGGCTTAAGACTGGAGGTGCATAGCTGGGTGTAGTCTTGTGGGTGCAACAAAAGGAGATTAATGGTTCCATAGAGGTTCAGTTGATAACACAATCGGGTGAAATTGTGTTCAACGGAATTGAAGCCAGCATGTTATCATCAGTTGCATAGATATGCCCATGACAAATTCATGAGCACGATTTATAACCATTTCCCATCCCTTCACCAGGGCAGGATAGCAATCCACTTCATCAGTGTACTAGTAGATACTTTTTTGCTAGGGGCTTGTTACATTGTCTAGAAAGGTACTGATCACATGTATATCTGGGATGACATGCAGCTCTTCATGTTTGTAAGAAGAAGGGAGGCCGTGAAAAAACAAGAAGGTAAAGACAAAAGAAATGCATCATAGAAGCCCTTCACACCCAAGTCTAACTCTTCAATAAAATATCTCTAAAGCCCCTCTTTTTTCCAGTTATCTCTAGAGAACCTCCAATGCAAGAGAACCCCAAATTGTTGAATATAGGAATGAAATGGGTCCAAATGGAGCGAGAAGGACACTGAGGATTCATATAACCAAGCCTTAGCTAGTAATCAGGCAGAGCTTCTGTGTTTGTCGTTGTTGTTTATGATACTCTAAAGCAGCTTCAATTTAGAAAAGTTCTAAGCAAAATGCTCTTATTCAACCTGGCAGCTGCACTTCTCAATTTTCAGTATTTTTCCATGAGAAGAGTAGAAAAAGAAGAACATTATCAATAAAAGAAGAAAGACTTATTTCCTTTATGTCCTATCAGACATAAAATATATGGTCAGCCTCAGGAAAGAAGCGCATATGCCCTACTGAATAGGTTCTGGAAAGAGGGGGAAAGGAGGGGGAGGGGCACCAATGACGAGGCAAATGCACAATGTTCATGCTAAACAAACCACCTATTTTCATTCATTGCAATCCAAGACAAGGAAAATGCACTAGTTTCACCGAACAGTTCAGGAAACCTGCAGAAATCACTATAAAATATGGACAAGTTGCAATAATAATATCTCTTATACCTGCAAGATTTTCAGCAGCAAACCTAAGGCAAACTGCTTTGAGTTCCGTGGCATGGTAACGGTCAGCTAAAGCAAGAGTTCTGGAAACAGAGTTCACCGAGATATCTTTGCAAAGATGAGATTCGCACACACGCCTGAGTCTTGTTAATTCATACCGATCGGCTGCTGCTAGCAATTTTGCTGTCAATGTATCGGTCACAGAAGAAATAGAAGAAGAACTAGTATCTTCTATCTCTTCATCTACAAGAGAATCTCTGTATATGAAGTGCAACATAGCCTGTTTTGTGCCACAAGAATAGATATATCAAATGAAGGGTGAGTGAGAATTTCATGTTTTTTTCTGAAGTTTTTAATCTTTTTCTGCCAAAACACGGAAGTTACTTTGGAGAAACAAATACAGCAAGAGAGATGGAGCAATGCCACTATTTGAAGCAATGAGAAATTCCGTCTTCTTCGACAGCACAAGAACCAATTTAAAATAAAATGATTAACAAAGTAAAAATGAAAAATAAAATTGATGCTCACTTTAAAGACCCTGGGTTCCATATCTGTGACAACAATCTCCTGCTTATCGCCCATCAGTTCATCAAACAATTCAGTGCGAAATACAGGAGAACGAGCAGTTAATACCAGCTTATGGGCATGAAATTTTTCACCAGCCACACTGAAAACAACATCACAGCCTTCCATATTCTCTAATAGCATTCCAAAGTGTGATCCCATATCAGAATCTGGAACCTGGATTGGCTGTAAGCTCGCGATATCAATTGTAGAACGAACAACTCCCACAGTACAATTGATTTTCAAACAGTCATCCTTGAGATAATCTGAATTCTCAAGTAAAGCTCGTCTAAAGAAACGTTTGTATCCCCTGCATACACACAGATAAACAATATAGCAAATTTTGTCTTATGTTATAACAGCAAATATTAGGCTTAAAGTGAGGGAAAAATAAAGGTCGATTAGGCCTAGACAGATTCTAGTTTGTATTTTTTCTTTTCACATTCATGCCAAAGAATAGAAAATTTCAAGAAAGGCAAAAACCTAATAACAGAGCATGTGCCAATAAAGGAATTGCATCACTGTCAGCAAGTACCTAATATTGCCCCTAAATACTTCGACTCAATTAGATCTACGTTGCTCGGACTCGGGTGTCCGTATCCCCGAATCCTAAAAGCTAAACACTCTACCCTCCCGGACCACTGTGGGATTCCACTGGGTATATTGTTGTCGTATCTAAGATAAAATTATGAGGCAGGATTGAGGTAGGGGATGAGGTTTGAATAGATGGGGGGGGGGGGGGGGGGGGGCAAATAATGAGAGTAGGGAGAAATCCATGCGACTCGTTTTCCTACTTTTACAATAAAAGTCATTTTTCTTATTTCCAAGAAGCTTTCTTTCCTAATATTCTCCAAAAGTTTTCACCAATCGAATAAGAGAAAATACCATACCAAACACAGTCAATTAGTAAGTAATAAAGAATTTACTTATTACATGCAATTAGTCGATAATAAAGGATATGATTTCCTTCTAAGAGGCAACACCAAAGGAACATTCTTTAGTAATTTCTTTAGACTTCATTAACTATTCTTCCATCAAATGTATGAAAAAAATTTTATTCCTTTTCACTCAATATTTCGTAAAAACATATATCTGTGTTTTATAAAGCATTCTTTGCAGACATACTTGGCAGTTAACTGAAAGTTGAGACCTTTATTTGAGAAAGTAAAAGAAAAGAGAGTGTTTATAAGGAAAGGTAAGTTGGAATTAGCTAACTTATCATTAATTATCATATATAATCATTAGTTGGAATCAAAGGCATTTAATTTGATAAATATAATGTCTAATTGTAAAATTCAGGTATAATCATATAACCTTTATGTGAGAACTAACAAAAAGGTGATGAAATTCTATATGTAAAAAATGATCTATACAACACTTGGTGTTACCAGGGCCTGAGGCATAAGGGTGCAGGGGAACTTCAATTGAACCCGATTCGTTGATAACTTATACTACATATGTAGATATGCAATGTTACAATAACAACATACCAAGGTACTACATCACAAGCTTTTGTATTTATAGTACTAAAATATTGCGAAGAAAATATTATAAAATCTACTACATATATTGATAATATACTTATAAATCTCATACTTGAAAAAAACATTAGCTCCCAAAAATGATATATGATTTGATTTTCGAATTACGGGAATAATTACTAAATAATAGTAATTGATATTCAAAAATTAATTAAAATACAACCATAATAGTGGGAGGTGCAAAACAAAGAAATAACTTCAATGTCGAAATATACTAAAAAAAGCAGATGGGGAAGTGAAGAAGTAAATGAGTTAATAATATTATTCATGTTTTTGTAGATACCATCTACTCTCTCCAATCACTTTTACTTGACCCCTTTGAACTTTGCACGTCCCTTAAAAACAATGATATATATGAGCATTTTACTGCAATATCCATACTAATTAATGTTTAGCCTTAGATCATGTGAAAATAATTTGTATATAAGTAATTAAATATTAAAGGTAAGACATGAAAACAAATACGTTTGTCTATTGAAATGCCAAAAGTGATGAGTAAAAGCGAAAATATATTTTTAGTATAGTCGACATGCAAGAGTGAATGAAGGAGTAAAAAGTTGAGATTTTAATGACAGAGAAGGTTAAAATGTTACACTCTTTACAAATTGTACTTGATTGTCACAACGTACATAGAATTAATATTAAAAGGACGGGTAGAAATCAACTTTCTATCTTCATCATGAATCCTTTATTCATAGTTATTCAATTGGAAGTATTAATCCAATTTATATTACTTATTCATTTTATTTTTACAAACAAATCAAGTAATGCTATTTTTTATTATTTCATTAAACTATATTTTAAAAATAATATACAACTTGTTTTGGTACAGAGAAAAAACAAATTTTATCGCAAACTGGTAGTGAGTAGGAATGAAGATTTCATATTATTTTTCAGAACTCATACAATTATCCTTCAACTCGATAATTTTCCTAACTTCACTTACAACAGATAGTCAACAGAGCAACGAGAGAGAGTTGTTCGGATGGTAAGCACCCTTACTTTCAACCCGAAGGTTGTGAGTTCGAGTCACCAAGGAAGCAAAGTCATGTAGTTGCCCACCATGAAAGTACAGAAATGCATCTAAATACTCGAACACAAATTGTCATACTTAACAAAATCCCAATTGGACTCTGCCTATTGACTTACCAAAAGCCATTAGCTGGTTCTGAGCTGCTATTGAAAAAAGAGGTTGCAGTCGGTAGAACAACCAGCATTAATTCATTAACTAAGTTAATAATCCTAATACCAGAATCTGATAAAAAAGAGGATGGAAATATAATTACAGTCGACCCCAACTAATTTCTCTCACAACTTCACATAAGGCAGAGGAGTTTGATCATTTTGGGGCAATGGTAGACGCATAGAGGCATACTAGATTTACAACAATGACATACCCAATAAAATCCCAGGGATCTAAACAACATACTTGATTTGATTGAACAAAATTCTAATCAACTCAATTGGAACTAATACTTCCCAGAAAGCTCACAAATAACAGCTGCAACAGCACATCTTTTTAACATAAACCAATACAATAAACAACAACAACAACAATAAAGCATGAAATTCACTGCAAATTAAAGCTAAATTACATAAGCTAAATAAAATTCTCAACTTTACCACTGCCCCAAAGCTGGGCATCAAATTAAAACTAAATTTAACAGGAGTTAAAGCAAATTACCACATGCTGCCGCGGTATTTCAATGTATATGGTCCACTTTCAAGTGACCGATCAAAATGACTATGAACCTTATGCTTCTCTTTACCACTCTGATCAACCAACGTCAATTCAAACAAAGCCCTAACATCCGTTCCTTCACTCGCCAACGCAATAAAAAGTGACACATACGTTGAATTATCCTCAGGATTTTTCCCATCAGGATAAAAGTAAATAGCCCATTGATGTCCACCAACGGTGAAAGTATCACTCGCGATGTGTTTCCCAACTCCCATTCCTTTCGCCAATGAATACCCCTGAATCACAAACCGGTGTGAACCGTTTACCGTTTCCGTCACCGACCGGGAACTCGTCGCCCGGGTTAACGGACTCGAATCGGAGACGTGAGTGATTATCGGCTGCTCCGACATTGTGAATTGTGGATTTTTTTGGTTCTTTAGGGTTTGTAAAAGGGGAAATTCATGGAGGAAAGGGACTTAGAGGGAATTAATTGAAAAGTTTAGGGCAAAAAATGGGAAGATTGAGGATGAAAAATTGATTTTTAGGGTTTTGGATTTTGTTCGGAAGATTTGAAAGGTAAAATAATGGTCGGAGATTGGGTGGCGTTTAAGAACTTTTGGAGGAAAAATATGGGAAGTGTGAGTACTTCCCATCTTGGTATATGTATTATGATTATTTTATTTTTTCGACCGACTAAATTTAAATACGTGTTATTTAGGTATTTATACGAAAATAGTGTTTTTAGTGTAAGATTTTTTTCTCACATTCAATGATCGAACACGAGAACTCTATAATTAAGGATTTGACCAAGGAAGAAGTAGATTCGTCGTTTGCACCAGATTTTTTTATGATTGATGTGTTCGTTTTTATTAGGTTAACTTATCGAGATTTCATTAAGTTATGAACTAATTATTTAGATACATGCTAGTACACTAATTTGTGATGTTACGAAATCTTACCAGATTTTGGTGTGTCGAGATACATGAAGTTAAAACTATGTGTAATTTATTTTAGATGCACGATATTCGAGTAGATTCACATATATCTATGATACATAAACAAATTTCGCTCGTCTCCCATCTCGCTCGCCACTCTCATATCTCGCTCATGTATCTGGTGTTATGATACATGTGAATCACATCAGATATGTGTAAATAGTAAGTATGATTCACATTTATATGACTTAAATTTTGGTATGGAATTGTTAAATCCGAGAGAAAATGTAATTATTTCAGACCATGGAGAGAATTAAGAAAGATGATAGAAATGTTTATGTAATTAAATAATTTCTCCAAATTCGATCGTGTTTCACTTGACAAGTATTTTACTATATATTTATGTAAAAGAGAACTCTATGCTCGCCTATAAGGTGCAACCACAAACCAGGATTCACTTTTAACTTATTTATTTCCAATATAAACCTTTTTCTTTCATGAAAACTTGTAAATTCTATGAAAAGTTGCGACTTTTTATGAAAAATTGTAACTTTTACGAAGAGTTGCAACTTTTATCGAGAGTTGTAACTTTAAAAAATATATATGACATGTATGAAAGATTTTGACTTGTCCAAAGTTTTGCGACCATTTCGATAAGACACAATAAACATTTATTCACACTACTCTTTGTTGTTTATAAATATAGAGATTTTCTCTCATTTTAATTCAACGAAAATTCTGAACTTCTTCTTCTTTTGCACGATTAAATATTTGTACAGTTTGCTCCTGTTAAATGGCTCAGTGACACCATTGTTATTGTATCAACACACTACCAAATAAAATCTTTCTGTATTGAGAGGATCTATTCCTTTAAACCTCGATTTCTAAAATGAAATAATTTCTTTAAGGGGATAATGTGCATTCAGTGGGCTCAGCTTATTCCTTTATGTTTCATTTTATTACTAAAAGATCCTGGAATTTTTTTATAGTCATTAATTTATGTTTATTTTATTAATTTTGATTTCTGAGTACATGTTTTAAATTTTGTTGTTTATGTTTATGCTTTTGATCATTATGTTGAAGTAAAAAATATGTTAATGAAGAGTTTAATGTAATCATTACACTATTGGTGTCATGGAGATTATAATTCTTAAACTTTTAAAATAAATGACTTTGATCTTTATAGTGTTTTCAGTGGATAAAAGATCTATGAAATGTCCAAGAAGGAACTGTGAGTGTTCAAAAGCTAAGTAGTTCCAAAGTACCTTTGAGTTTTATTTATTCAACTTTCTATTTTATCGAGGCATTCAATCGATTAGTGATATCCAAATAATAAAAGAATGTAGTGGGATGGTAAGTATTATACTCAACCTTAATCATATGTTTAGAGTTCAAATGTTGGATTGGAGTCAATGAATTACCCCTCAAAGTAGGATAAATCTATATTAATCAAATATAAAGAAAATAATGATCTCCCTATAAACATTAGATTAAAAGTCCTAAAAAATAAAAATTTTAATCGTATTTATCGAAACATAAACAACAAAATATGTCTTTGTCTATGAAAGTAGTGTCATCGACTGAGTAAAATTTTGAATAAGGGACTTGCCAAGACATCATTTAATCCAAATATTTGAGTGATGTACGGTATTTCATTGAAATCCAAAGATGTGTTTTTATAGTTAAATAAACTTATCAAGTACACAACTAATTATATTAAAAGTATAATATTTAGATTTTGTATGTAGAATCATTGAATAGTAGAAAACATCGTAACAATAGAGAATAAATGTTTGTGCAACTTTCTGAATATAAGAATATAAGACAATGAAACTGTTATTCTTACATACTTGTATTTATAAGTTAATGAACATAAACATAAACAGATGAAGCACAAAAAATTTAAATACAAGAATTAATCCAGTCCCACAGAAACACTGTGTTTCCCTTAAGAAATGTATCCCCTCCTGTACCCAAGGTTATGGGTAATTTCTCAAGATAAAACTGATGAAACCTGTTAAAGAAATAAGCGGTAATACCTCAAACTTTCTTTAACTTCAATGAACGAAGAACAACAACAAGTCACACATACTCGTAGTCGACACTTTGATTTTATTTGAGAGAAAAATAAATGCAGAGAAAGAAAATTTTCAGTTTGAAAAATCAAAAAATGACTTCCTTTTATATGCATTTTCATCAGGGCAAGGAACATGTCTGTTCAGTGAAATCTGTTCCGACCCTTTTTTCTCAGAAGTTGTTCTTTTGGAAAAAAATAACACTTTTCGAAAATTGTGTCTGTTAGGAAAAAGAACTACTTTTTGGAAGTACGACTTTTCAGAATGTTACCGTTACCCCGCAAATTTCTACGAGATAATATTACATGATTTATTTGATTTAACAAAAATTGATTTAAATAATTTTTTCCAAAAAATTATCAATCACATCATTTGCCAATCCAAATCAAAATCCCAGAATGACTTTTCATTTGCCTTTGCAAAGCTTTTTTTCGTTTTCCTCAAGTGTGCCCTAACTTTTGATATTCTCTCAAAAAAAAAAAAAAAAGCCTTTTTTCTTTTCCCATCACACTTGCTAAAACCCCAGAACAATTATATATCTTTCGAAAGACTTTGGTGATGAACAATAAAATGAAGAATTATTAACAAAATTCATAAACACTTGGAATCAATTTTTTTTAAGATTAAAAAACATTTCATATCTTCTTTGGATAAAATCTTCTTGGAAATCTATCATAGGGGTTTACCCTCTCGAAAACACTTATATTATCAAATGTTCAAAAGTAGATTATTGACGTAGTGCACCACCGCGCAAACGCGGAATTTACCCAGATAGTAATAAAATGATAAGTTTATTATATTATATTTTTAAGAGAAACTTTTGTATATAGCTACTCAAAAATAGTTTAACTATGCTCCATAACTATAATTTGTTGATTACGGTTCAATGTTCATACTTGCATGTTATAGGGAGGAAAGTGACAATTCGGATTGTGAAAGGGAGGAGAGAGGCGAGAGAGAGCAGAGCGTGAGAGAGAGGTGAATTGTATATGTATATTAGTTGGATATGTGCATATATGTTATCGAGTATACATATGTATTTGTATATCTGACAAGTGAGATTGGGAGAAGCGAGTCTTAGAGATCAATAATTTACCCTGGAAACTTAATGATTCACATGTTTATTTGTATAATTGAGTTATACAAATTTTAGAATTATATAAAATATGATAAAACTCGAAACAACGAATTGATACAAACATAAATAAATTAGATTCACGTAAATTATATTATATAACATTCGAAAATTACGCATTGTTACAAACTTTTATTTATTTTTCTAAATTTTGAAAGTGGAAAATAAAGGAAAATCCATTTCTTCTTCTATGATCAATAAAAAATTTAATTTGGAATATTGTTTATTTAATCTTTTTGAAAAATAAAATAAAATAAAAAAATCTTTTCTAACCCCCCTTTACCTCACTATAGCAAGTACTAGTTCATCGACTCATTTGGAGTGTTGAAGAGCTCAAAGAAAATGGGTGAAAATGGAGGAACCCAAATCTCAACTAACACAAACAAGATGATAACTGTTGAAGAAGCACTTGAGATTGTGCTAAATGTGGCTCAGCGTTTGCCGCCTGTGACTTTGCCTATTCATGAGGTTTTAGGGCAAAGTTTTGGCTGAGGATATCACTGCGCCTGATCCTCTTCCTCCATATCCGGCATCTATAAAGGTACTATTTTTTCATACTTATGTAATGTTTCATCAAATGGGTATTGCTAGATATTGGAAAATATGTTGTATATGTTAGTGTTAATTGACTTTTTTTTGGTGTTTAGTTGTTGAATTTTGGAATTAATGAAATGAGTTTTCTGGGAAAGTTGTTATCTTTATGTAGTTGATGCCCCTTTTCGCAGGTTGGAGTGCCTTAACTGTTGGGGGGTTGGAGGGGTTATGTGTAGGGGTGGAGCCAGATATGGTCAAGGGGTTCATCTGGACTTCCTTTTGGTGGAAAATTACATCGTTTTATGGGGATTAGATGCTGAACCCCCTTTGGCTTCTTGGTGTGTTTACTTTTAAATATTTGAACAGCTTTAGTAAAAATTCTGGCTCCGCCACAGTTAGGTGGCGAAAGAAGGATAATTGTCCTTATATTGGCCACCTGATGGTTAAGAGTCCACCATTTGAATGACAGTATCATGAGTTCCAAATCTAACCTCGTTTAAAGTAGATGGGATTGGTAAAGAAAATGGACTTTGAGGCAGTTTGACCTGAGCTAGCTGGTGTTGTAAGGATTGCTCAAGATCAAATGGAGATAAAAACCCATTCTTGTGAGGGTTAGGTAGCGTAGGTAGGATGATTACCATTTACAGACAACCTGATGATTAAGAGGCCACTGTTTGAATGACAGTATCATGAGTTCCAAATCTGCTGGCTTTTGGTTATTGCTATCAAAATGGTTTTCATCTACCTCTTTAATCAATCTATCAATTAAGCCTCGTTTAAAATAGATGGGATTGGTAAATGGACTTTGAGGCTTATTTGACCAAACAATGCTAGCTCGTGTGGTGAGGGTTGCTCAAGATCATAAGGAGATAAAAACCCTTTCAATCAACGAACGTGTGACGCATAACAATATTAACTATGTCTAACTCTATATGAATTTTCTATAGACTAATTTCCTTTATTCAGGATCCCCAAAATGATTTTGCTTCATAGAAGAGCAATCAATCATAGTACCTGACTAACTATGTTAAATTAACAAGAATCTAATTTATGTCTGGCTTGCTCCTTTTTTCCAATAATGGCCAAGAGGGATTTCTCAGTTTCCCACTTCTAAACCGATGGATGATGTCCCTTCCCTATGCTTTTCTCCACTTAATGGAGTTAGGTTTCATTTGTTTGCACTTAATGAAGGTCTGTTAATTACTAAGATCTCAATCATTAAATACATTGTTTTTTTGGGTTTCAAGGTTAATCATTCAAATTTTAATTATTATATGCATTTGTTTATTATTTCTATGTTACGACCATATAATAAGTCTGAATAGATTTGAATGACTAACACCTAGAAATTAGAATAAAGTTGTAATATAATAAGTTCTAATGGTGAAACAGCACTGGTGAATCTAATGGAATTTTTTCCGTCATAGAAACTTCAGAAATGAGAGATGTACTGGTTCAAGGAGTATTTCTCACGATCAATGGGCTTTGATTTTTTTTTTGGGGGTGTGGGGGTGGGTGGGTGGGGCGGTTGTTAAATTGACAATACTTGATAAACTTGAGATTAAGATGGATTCGAGATAGAAATAGAAACAATATCAGTTCGGAAGATGAAAGAGAAACGGGAGATGGCTAAAGATATAAATTGATGAGACTGAATGTTTATATAGTTACTTCAGTTGGAAGCAGAAAATAGCTCAACAGAAGGCATCTTGATAAATAGTTTCTTTTATGTTGTTGCCTCCCTCTTTGAGGGGTATAATTAACTTTCTTTTTTGTGGACCTGTTGCAGGACGGCTATGCTGTTGTTGCCGCTGATGGACCTGGTGAATATCCTGTAATTACTGAATCAAGAGCAGGAAATGATGCACTTGGTGTGACGGTTACTCCTGGGACTGTTGCATATGTAACTACTGGAGGTCTGTTTGTTCAGATATTGTGGTTCCTTTGATAGTGTTAGCTCTATACCTTTATCCCTAGACTATATATTTGATCTTGTTGATCTTGGTAAAATATAGAGTTATATCTAAAAACAAGCAAAGAAACATCCTTATAGGGAAACATTGATGTTTGACATCTAACTATAGCATATATTGTGTCGTTGGAAGATTGTGTTGTTGGTAGGTGCTGGTGTGACCACTTGTTAGATCCCGCGTTCAGACTGAAATTCCATTTTATTGAAGCTCTAGGGATAAAGTTGAGGCAGGGCATGTCATATAGGGAAAGTCCATCTTCAAATCCGACTTCTAACTCCCTCATCTTAGAGTTCTTGTTAGAGCAGAAATAAGGCATGGAGCAAAAAAAATCTAAATAGGCCTTGGGGTTAGCTAGAAAATCCTCCTCTTATTAGGCATGAAAGCTCCTATTAAATAATATCCTCAGTGATAGTCAGGCTCTGTTTTGAGCTTCAGGGTGTGACTTGTGAGTTTTGTGGCTTGATATCATTGAAATTGAAAGGATAATAGAAGTGTTACGGTTCGGGCAATTATTCCTGTTAAAAGATTAATTCGATGTTTACTACTACCATTTATGTTGTCTTAGGATATAAGTGTGAAGAGTCACAGTTATGTGCTGAATCTATATGCATGTCCGCTTGTTCTGAGACTGAAGTCATTTAATTGGGATATGGACCGAGACTTCATCATTGACCAAACTCGCTGAAATGAAATTTATAAGAATGTTATTTTACCCCTAGAAACCAACCAATGAGGAAATTCTCAACTGTCAAAATTATGCAAAAATAAAGAACCCAGGGTATAAATCACTCAAAAATACAAGTGAGCTTGAACGAAAAAAACCCTAAACGTAACATTTAAGAAACTAGGACCATGTTGAAGATTAAAACAGAAATTATAAAAATACAACTGCAACGAAACAAATTTTGATGTCAGAATCGACGAAAATCCAACAAGAACTCAATCGCCAGAACTCGAACCGGAACCAGAACTAAAACTCCCAAATTTCAAAGCTTTTCTTTTCTTTTTAAGTAACGAAATTGTTGTATTATCTCTATCTTTTTATATCTGTATTCTTGATTCTGAAAATCTTCCTCTTTGTGTTGTGTGTATGCATTTATTTATTTGTGTTGTGTGTTCTATCTGTATTCTTGATTCTGAAAAATAACCTATTTGTGTTGCTGTGTGTATGTATTGATATAATTAATGCAGATTCAGTTGGTGATATAAACTTCACATAATTGATTTAGCCTTTGGTTTGTAGTATTAAATTCTGCATTGCTAATACAGTATAAATTATGCAGGATTCTATGTGTTATTTTAGGTGGAATAAAATGTGGAATAAAAATACATGTGTTAGCTATACATAAGTTGGATTAGCTAAAGACAAAAAATGCACCTAAAATAAGCAATCCATGCTCACTAAGCAGTTTTTACATTATTGTTCGCTGCACACAATCCGCACATTATTATTCACGCAACAATTCCTGCATTATAGTCCTCGCGCACAATTAGTCCCAAACCAAATGAACCCTTTACATATTATTAACCTATTGCAACTGGAGTTTGTAGCTCACAAGCCCCTTGAAGATAACGAGCAATCAATCTGGTCCAGTTCGTTGGATGACTCTATTTCTCTCGACAAATGGTCATCCAACTAGTACTGTCTTGGGTGTCAATTAATTTTTCTATGCTGTACACCTATCCAGGTCCAGTGCCTGATGGTGCTGATGCTGTTGTGCAAGTAGAGGATGCTGAATCAATTTCAGTTGCTTCAGCTGAACGGAAGCGAGTGCGAATATTGAAGCAAACTAGCCCTGGAGTTGATATTCGTGCAGTGGTAAGAACTTGATGCTGTACCTGCGGTATGTCTTATGCCTTGGTAGAATAGAGTTCGGATTGTAGAACAGATATATTGTTGGTTTGATGTGTTCTTTTGTTTTCTGGAAAATAATGTCTGTTTGAATATCATTGTGGAATTTGTTGCTTGTAGGCTGGAAGAATTTTTTTTAAGAAGGAATTTTTTGATAGTGTTCCATTCTCTGTAAAGCAAAACACTTTTTTTGTATAGGAAACAACTGGGTTATTTTTAAAACAAACAGATGAAGTAGTAGAGATTAATTGGACAATTATTTTACCATGTGATCCAAAAGCTATTTTACTTACATCCATGTCTGTGTTGATTGCAAGCTAGTGTGAGTGACTGATGTGGCAGAATGACTTCCCATTTCTGGATGGTTGATCGGTAGAAGTCTGGATACTGACATGAAAATTTTCAGAAAAATAATCCACATAGTTTAGTAAGTGCTATTATCTGTTGAAGTGATTAGTTGTATTAACTAGAGCCTGTTAATCCCAACAGAGACAAAAACCACTTGATGTTTCTTCTCATGTGTCTAAGCTTTGGTGGACAGAGTTACCCGGTACCTGTGCTGGTGAGAGGTAGCAGGTATCCAGGGGAATTAGTCGAGGTGGGTTCAAGTTGGCCTCCCAGCACCACCGTCATAAAAAGATGAAAATGAATTCATACAGTATCTGGCAATGAGCTGCACCCTCAGACCTAACGATACATTAAGCTGATTGAAGTCTATTGCTGTCCTTCTGCTGATTGGTGTGGCTATAAGGAATTTGTGCTACCTGGAGTAGTCCATACGAGGGACAAGTGAGCTCAATAGACATGTTGGTCTTTTTGCATGTCTGAACTAGGGACAGCTTACAGCCTAATAGTGCTGGTTAACTTGTTATCTTTTGCTCAAATATGACAACCCACTGTTTTGGAGTCAAGTCAGTCTTACTGCATCTTCATAAAATTCTTGAACCATGCAAGCCATGAACTGCATTTACTAATATTCTTTGGGATACTGCCTATTTGAGAACCGTTCTCCTTGTAGCTGCTTAAATTTTATTATGAGGGTGTTCTTGTTTAGAAGGATGCTAGGCCTTGAAATTGAAACCATTGCTTTCAATTACTTACTCCATATGACTACCACCATGATTGCTAAGTTGGTTCTTTTCAACTGCATTAAAATTGTCTTTTCCAGGGATCTGACATTGCACAGGGTACTATTGTACTGAAATCTGGAGAGCGATTAGGTGCTGCAGAAATTGGTCTACTCGCTACAGTAGGTGTTGTCGCAGTGAAGGTATTTGTTTTATTTCCTTGCAGTTTAAATGTTATACCCCAGAATGTCTGCCTATATCTTCCTTTTTTCCATGCCAATTCTTGTGCAGTCATGTTGTGTTTTGGATTGCTGATAAACAGGTGTACCCCTGTCCAACAATTGGTGTCTTATCAACAGGGGATGAGCTTGTAGAACCAACAATTGGGAGTTTAAATCGTGGTCAGGTTGTAGAAGCTACTATGATTTTCTTTTCTTCTACAAACAATTTTTTTTTTGAACAGGTAACGTTTTTGTGTATTAATAACAAACTACACAAAGGGTGTGTAGTCCCCCAAATTCACATCCAGATGAGCAAAAAAAAAAACCTCCTAGTCCTAAATCTTCTCATAAGGAATCTAGTACATTATAAATTGATTCTAATTCTTCCATTAAGCTATGTTACACCAAAAAAAGAAAAGCCCTAAACATTTCATCTTTAGTTTCTGTATACTAATGGCTTTGTCTTCAAAACAACCTTGGTTTCCTTCTCCCCACACAGTCCACAAAATGCTAGCTGGGACAATTTTCCATCTCTCTTTCTGATTGGAGGGATTGGTATAGCTGTTCCAACATTTCAGTACCTCAGCTACTCTTCCCGGCATAGTCCAGCTAATGCCCCTCAAGTTAATGAAAATCTTCCACAACTGGTCAGTCCAGCTGCAGTGGAGAAAGAGATGAGAGATTGTCTCTGCTTCCTTGCCATAAAGAAAACACCTTGAGCAAAGATTGAAACATCTTCTCATGAGTGTATCTTGTGTGAGTACAACTTCTCGGTGGACCAAGAGAAGCACATACTTTTGTGGGGGATTTGAACCCTCCAAATCATTCTTCAAGGCCAGGTCCGACTCTAATGTTTGAGGTTGTGAATACTCTGATGTGTGCACTGAATTTGTTTGCGTATTCCTTAACCATATCATGCAATCTGCCTCGGTTGAAGTTCCTTTGAACTGTTCTAAAGTTCCGAAAAAGCTTGCTAGTCTATCAGTTTCCCAATCATTTAAAGCTCTTCTAAAACAATATCTGATGCTCCTTATAAAAAAAACATAATAAAAAAGCATCTTTATCCAAGTATCTGTTTTCACTAAAAAGAATATAATAAATTTAACATTTGGTTATAGTACTTTCGTGATTCGGTCAAACACTATTTTGGACGGAGTATTTCTACCCCAAAGCTATTAGATCCTCTAATTGAGTTAGAAGTACTTTTGTCAAAAAGCACCTCTCTGAAAGGGTTCCCTGTGGGTGATTGAATAGGTCAAACCTATGAGCTTAGGGTGAATAAACAACAGAAGCAATCTTGAGGCATGAATTTCACAAGAATCCATGTGAAGATCCTGTAATGCTATCTTATAAAACAATCTTGTTTCCTTGCATCATTATGATGGTTAGAAAACTGTTATGTGGGACAGTGTAGCACTATTTCAAGCCAAATACACCAGAAAGTAGCAAGCACAGCACACTTCCATAAGAAAAGTTTCCTTCTCTACGAAGATCAAAAGCACTAGTGTTAATTAAAAAGAACAAACTGCTGAAAATATGTCACGATTCTCGTATACGTGAAAGCAATTCCTCTATATTTGTTGTCCCAAAGAACATTGATAAACTAATATGGGTGAGACTCATGGTATATTTGCACATCATTTACCAGACGTGATGAATATCTTTATTTAATTTTCTTCTTTATCAAGAAGTCACAATTCAATTTTCAATATTTTGCCAAAAAACCAGAATCGTTCATAAATTCTCGTCATGAACTATCCATATATAGTATGTGTTCATTGAAATGCTGGACTTCTTGTGTAAAAAATGTATATCAGTTGACTTCAAATTCCACTTCATTCAGGTCAATTCGTTAATGCTAAAATATTTTTATTCCAAGGCAAATTAAGGGTGATCTCAAATTGGAATCTCTCAGTAAATCTTTTATTTTTACACTGACATACAAGTCTCTGACTAGTAGATGCTGCTTCTATTTTTAGTGTATCAACAACAATTGAGCGTAATTCCAACCAGTTGACATTTCCTGTATGAATCATTGGTTTCCTATTTTCTATTCTTTGCTAAAGTCGAATTGATTGCAGAATTGAAGGTCTTTTGAGGCAACTTCCCTTCATGTGATTCTATGTCTGCCTTCTCTTAATTGCTTTTCGTTGATCTTGTCCAATCATATACAATATTAATAATCACATTTCTATGATTTCAACTTGAGAATATATGTTGAGCTTTAGACTGGCTTTGACTTTGTCGGTAACTTCATATTGTATATCACTTTCACCTAATTTTAACCATCTAATCTTACTATTATATGGGAGAAATATAAGTGTTCGGCAGGTCTTGCTTGAATATGTGAATATTGTCTATTATATTCAACTAATATAACCCTTCGGGGTTGCCCCGTGGTTTGAGTTGGATTCCATGTTGGCGGTCTCAAAGTTCGAAAAACCCCTTGCTAACGAAAGCAGGCGTTTGCCTGCTGGGTCGGAGCTCGTCGCAATAGGCTACTTGGAGGGTTATTCCTTACTAGTGGTTGGCGAGCTATTGCATAGGAGGGGGTTTTACGAACTGTGTGCGCACCCAAAAGGGTAGCGGCTGTGGTTTTCCCTTGTCGTCAAAAAAAAAAATATTCAACTAATATAATATCTTGATACAAGTATCTGCAAATGTCCCTTCTAATCATTCACACACTTGAAATAGATTTTCTTTGAATACTTTTGCTTGGTCTGTTCCATTAAAAAAAGATTGACATTGCATAGGATTTAGAATAGGGAGACCCTTGATGTATCACAAATGTAATATAACAATTATGCCTCAATCCAAACAAGTTGATGATAATGCCGCTCCATTAATTAAGCTTATCATAAGTCGATATACAAAAGTAAATATAAAATAGAAAGCATATATATCTTTGAGGAATAAAGGTCTCATAGAACACATTGGACCCAAAGTGAATGTATAACATGACTAAACATATTCCGAGTATTTTGTATCACCTCTATAGATTTTTCTCTTCCATTGTATCCTTATTTCGCTAAGTGTGCATGGGTTCTAAGAGATCGTTAGTCTTTTGAGACACATTCTTTCTATGTGACTTTAGGTCTACCTAGGGTTTCTAAATTGCAAAGGAACACTGTATTAGGTGTAGATATTTGCCTCTGGTGTATTTTACTTAATTTCACTTTATCATAAGCAGATCAGGGACTCCAACCGTGCAATGATCCTAACTGCTGCAACACAGCATCAGTGCAAAGTTATTGATCTTGGTATAGCTCGTGATGATGAGCAGGAGATTGAGAGGATATTAGACAATGCATTTGCTTCTGGAATTGACATCCTTCTCTCCTCTGGAGGTGTTTCCATGGGAGACCGGGATTTTGTGAAGCCTTTACTTCAAAAGAAAGGGAGAGTATTATTTCAGAAGGTAATGCTGGCAATATCTGTATACACATTTTGGAAGCTTATATTTTCATAAGGTAACACTCCCTGTGTATGTTTATAGGATTGAGCTGGGAGTTTGTACATATATGTATATCTAGGTGTTTCTTGTTTGTATCGACACACATCTTGTGTCTATAAATTCAGAAAATATTTACTTACTGTCTTTCTTTGCAAATCAGGTTCTCATGAAACCAGGAAAGCCTCTCACATTTGCTGAGATCCTTCCCGGATCATCTGACAGGACTTCCAGTAAGATTCTTGCATTTGGGCTACCTGGAAATCCTGTGAGCTGTTTGGTCTGTTTCCATCTCTTTGTGGTTCCAGCCATTAAGCACCTCTCTGGGTGGGCAAACCCACATCTTCCAAGGTTGCCAAGAGTTGATAAAAGAAGCCCTCTTCTCTCTTTCACTCAATCCTTTTTCTATTCAATTTTTGATTGATTTATAGCTGTCCAATCTCAGTAAAGCAGTATCCATTTCTAACAATTGTAGAGTGCAAGCTCGTCTAAAGCATTCAGTAAAGACAGATCCTCACCGTTTAGAATTCCATCGAGCTGTTATCTCCTGGCAGTTGAATGATGGGTCGGGTTATCAAGGGTAAGCCTTGTATTTTCTGTTCTTGTTTCTCTTTCTTTCAGAACATGCAGTTCTATCCAACTATAATCTTTCAAGGGTAAACTTTTGAAGTTTAGTAGTTCGTATCATTTTCCAAATACATTGGTCAAAATATCATTTTCCAAATGCACTTACTGGTGTCATAGATGCTGGTTCTCTTGGATTTTTAATCTAAGAAAGCTCCCTTCTTGTTTACTCTGTCTGATGTATCACATATTGCAAATGGTGGAAGTGCTTGATATATGAGCTTATTCAGTAAATTAAAAATCAGTTGATGTGGATGCGATTCTTTCAACTTTGTTTTGCGGTCTTGAATGTACAATATTTCAATAAATCCATAATTTGACATATTTGTAACGATATAATTTCATGCCTCCCTATGTTTATTTTTCATATAACACGGTTCATAGGTCACTAGATTTTGCATTTTTTGCTTCTTTCGCTGTTTGCCTGTAAAATCCTAGTTTTTTCAAATTGTGTTGGGGGTGGATTCTAGTGTAACTGTACATATCGTGAAATGGGATATTGTGGGTCTGTATCCACATAGCATTGCTTAAGAGACTTGTATGTCGAGGTAGGGACGAGATGTGAGTTTAGAGAACCTCCAGTTTTATATTACTCCTAGTTCGCCTTATAAGATAATTTAGTTATTGGAATCAAATGGGTCTAAATCACCTTGTAGTTCATTCATTTAGTCAACCCCAAGTAGAGCAGTTGATTGATATTTTGTTTTGGGGAAGAGGGAAGAGGGGTCAAATTGAAGTTGTCCAAGAGGAAGTTGAAAGAGAACGTATTTTGCAATGCATTACAAGGTGAAGACCATGAATATGCCGCGATGAGGGACCTAAGCTAATCTAGTTACTGGCAGGCAATCCTAGCATATCTGCATGATATTATAGGTTTTCAAGTAACATGCTTTTCTGAAGAACTTTTTTTCTTTGAATCTTCTACAAGACAAGGCAAACTTTTATTAATTAAGGTAATTAGATTTAGTAATCGTTCATTGAAGGGAACTCAGGAGTATGAAGACCCAATATTAAATCAAGTATAATACCTCATTCATGCTCTATTAGCAGACTGTTGCAGTGGCCATTGAATGACATCAAAAGCTTCTTTTCCCTCTTTATGATTTACAGGTTCATAGCTGAGAGTACAGGCCATCAAATTAGCAGTCGACTTCTGAGTATGAAGTCAGCCAATGCTTTGTTAGAGCTTCCGGCTTCAGAAACTTCAGTACCTGCTGGTGCTTCAGTGTCTGCAATTCTAATTTCTGATATAAGCAATTTCCCTGGGAGCAGGAATCTGCAATTGACAGACTTAAGTAGCACCCAACAAGAACATAAGCTAGCAGCTGCAGATGCTGGCAGTTCTGAAGCATCTGAATTCAAGGTAGCTATTCTTACAGTAAGTGATACTGTTGCCACAGGATTGGGACCTGATCGCAGGTAATTTTTAAGTACAAAGCTGCTCCTCTGTTTTTTCCATTTGTTGCTCAGTTGTTTTGAACTTATGTTCCATATATACCAATGTTTCATAATATCTTATTATCGAGGGCAATCCCCTATTTCCTTATTCTTTTGATTGTTTTTCTTGTCCCCTTTATCCTTATTCTTCTGCATTCATGCTGATAGTTTTTTAGAGGAAAGAGTGCACTACTTGCATGCTATATTTTGTTAGCTAGTAATTTGTTCATGACATCCATATCCCATATCATCATTTCTTATTGATGTGCTTAGATTGGTTGTCTTGAGATAGAAAGATGGAATTAAGACCACTTTGGCGTGTTCTTATATAATAACCAGTAACTTATTTGAAGAAGCACATCCTGAGTTGTTCTTGGATGGTCATTTTTTAAAACCAACTTCATTTGTCATTGAGATGCGTAGAGTGGTCATCGTGAAGACCATCAGTGACTCCTCATTTCTCCACCCACTAGGGGATTCTCCTCAGCTAGCCGTCTAACAAGAGAGTGACATCTTTTTCAACCTTTATAATGAACCCCCCCCCCCCCCCCCCCCAACACACACACAGAGACAGACAGAGAGAATTTGCCTCAATGACCACTATAAATGACTATACTATTTCTTGAGTTCGCCACTCCTTGTCTGAGACATGAGGGTGCAACTGACACATCAGTTCTCAGTTCATGGAATTGAAAGAGATGCATCAGGGTACACCTCCCTTGCCCCACCTTTTTGTAAAGAGAGGTTGCATCAAGATACACCTTTTTGGTTCGTCATTCCAGAAGGGTCACTATAATGATGCGAAAGGAAAAGTGGCATATCTGATATTACTCCGTGAGCATGTGAGTACACAGACCCTTTGCTACATACATAAATCTACTTCATATGACTTGGTGTTTAAATGGCTCATATATCGTTACTAGGATCATATTGCTCTAGTGCTTCCAGAAGAGGCAAAATTTACCATCCTTAATGTCTCATCTGCAAGTGAACATTTCGTCAAATGCTTAGATATTCTATTTTGAGTTCATCATAGGCTGGTTACGTTAAATAATTTTTGTTTTCCCTCTTTTAGACACTCCTTATTTCTCCATCCATTAGGGGATTCTCCACAACTAGCAGTTTTCAACAGGAGTGACATGCTTTTCAACAGTGAAAGGATAGGGAGGGGGAGGAAAAAAAAAAAAAGAAACAAAAAAAAAAAAAAATCAAGAACAATATAGAAATAAGAAAAAAAAAAAAAACAAAATAAAAAACAGAGGAAAAGAAAAAGAAAAAAAAAAAAAAAACGAAAAAAAGAAACAGAAAAAAAAAAAAAGAAAAAAAAAAAGAAAAAAAAAAAAATAAAAAATAAAAATGTGGAGGCAGATAAAAAAATAAAATAAGAAGAAAAAAAAAACACCAAAAAAGAAAAAAACAAAAATAACAACAATAGAAAAAAAAAAAAAAAAAAAAAAAAGTTAGAAGAAATAAAGAAAGAAAAGATAAAAGAAAGATAAAAAAGAAAGATAAGGTAAAAGAAGAAGTAAGAGGAACACAAACTAAAAAAAAAAGAGGAAAAAAACAATGATATAAAAAATAAAAAATAAAGAAAAAAAGAAAACAAAAAAAAATCAAAGAAAAAAACCAAAAAGAACAAAAACAAAAAAAAAACCACATAAATACATAATACTAAATAATAAAACAGAAAAAAAAACAAAAAAAAAATAAACAAAGAAACTTAAACAGCTGCTACAGCTTAAATCACAAAGAAAAGAAATATAAAAAAAATTAAATAAAAATAAAAACAAAGTCATAAAAATAAAACATTAAAAAAAAAAAAAATAAAAAAAAAAAAAAATAAAAAGAAATAAAAAAAAAAAAAACAAGAAAAAAAAAAAAGAAAAAAAGTAATAAAAAAAGAAAAAGGAAAAAAAAACAAAGAAAAAAAAAAGAACAAAAGAAAGAAAAGAAGAATAAAGAAAAAAAAAAATACATAAAAAAAAAAAAAAAAATAAATAAAAAAAGAAAAAAAAAAAACCAAAACAACAAAAAAAAAAATACACAAAAACACACCCACCACCCCCAACACACCCCACCAACCCCCCCCCCCCCCCCCCCCCCCCCCCCCCCCCCCCCCCCCCCGCCCCCCCCCCCGTCCCCCCCCCCCACCCCCCCCCCCCCCCACACACACCACACAGAAAAAGAGAAAAAACAAAGCTTCAAAAATTTTGCAAAAGGTACCTCTAAGTTCTAACTATTTTGCAAGAAAAGAGGAAGTACATCAAAATTTGTAGTCGTTGGCAACCATTATAAAAGTTGAACTATTATATAATTTGTCTCTGTGGCCACTATAAATGACTATACTATTTCTTGAGTTCACCACTCCTTGTCTGTGACATGATGGTGCAACCGACACATCAAAATTCAATTCTTGAAATTGAAAGAGATGCATCGGGATACACCTCCCTCCCCTAGCCTTTTTTGTAAAGAGAGGTCGCATCAGGATACACCTTTTTGGTTCGTCGTTCCAAAAGGGTCACTTTAGTGATGCAAAAGGAAAAGTGACAAATCTGATATTACTCCATGTAAAAGTCGAACATGTGAGTACACAGACTCTTTGCTACATATATTAAGCTACTTCATATTAGTTGGTGTTTGAATGACTCATGTATCATTAATTAGGATAATATCACTTACTGCTTCCAAAAGAGGCAAAATTTATCATTTTAAATGCCTAAATGATTAAAAAACTGGGAGGATGGTAGTCATTATTTGACAAGTTGAAACTCTGTAGTGGGCATTTTTACTTCCTTTCTCCTTCTACCTCCTCTACACCCGTATTTTTCTATTTTCTGGTTGGTTTTTGAATGATAAGAGAACTACCATTATACAATTGATTAGAGTGGTTGCTATTTCTTTAGTTTCCAGTTAAATGTCTCATCTGCAAGTGAAAATTTTGTCAAATGCTTAGATATTTTATTTTGACTTCATCATAGGCTGGTTACTTTAAATAATTGTTGTTTTCCCTCTTTTTGTTCTTTGAGACACTCCTCATTTCTCCATCTACTAGGTGATTCTCCACAGCTATCTGTCTAGCATGATGTGCTTTTCGACCTTCATAATGAGCTTCAATCTGAGCCAACCCCCACCCACCCACAAAGAAATTGAAACGGGAAAAGCAACAGCTTCATCACCTAGATTATAGTGCTTTTGGATTCAAAATTTTAAGTGAAAGTTGCTCGGGAAAGATTTTACCTTTAACTATTTGCAAGAGAATTGGAAATACCTCAAAAAACTTTATAGTAACTATTAATAAGAGTGGAACTATTATTTTATATGCCCCCCCTCTTCCCCCCTTTTTCTTTTTTTTTTACAAAGAAAGGTCGCATCAGGATACACCTTTTTGGTTCGTCATATCGAAAGGGTCACTTAAGTGATGCAAAAGGAAAAGTAGCAAATCTGATATTACTCCGTATACAAGTGGAACATGTGAGTACCCACACTCATTGCTACAATATTATGCAGACTACTTCATATTACTTGGTGTTTGAATGGATCATGTATTGTTAATTAGGATCATACCACTTAGTGCTTTCAGAAGAGGCAAAATTTACCATCCCAAATGCCTAAATGATAAAAGAACCGGAAGGATGGTAATCATTATTTGACAAGTTGAAACTCTGCAGTGGGGATGTTTACTTTTTTTCTCCTTCTACACCTACTTCTGTATTCTTTCTATTTTTTGCTTGGTGTTTACATGGATAAGAGAACTGCCATTGTACAATTGATTAGATAGGCCAAAATTTCTGTTGTTTTCCGGTTAAAGTGTCTCATCTGCAAGTGAACATTTTGTCAAATGCATAGATATTCTAGTTTGAGTTTAGCATAGGCTGATTCTTCAATTGATTTTTGTTTTCCCTCTTCTTTTCTCTGCATTAACACTGTCTTCATCTTGGATTGAATTTACATGGCCACTTGATATTTTCGTGCTCCGAGGAAATGCTAGAGCCCACTAAAAACCTTCCCTGAATGTGTGATGAAGAATGCAAAGGGAAGAGCAATGAGAGGTCAGGCCTTTAAAATTGGATACACTAAATGTGTCTATGCCATATGGTTAGAGCGGAATCAGGGAGTCTTTGAGAAGAAAGCCAGAGATTATGAAGTCATTACCAGGGAGATAGCATATATGTGTAGTGTTAGAGCACAGTTTCTACCAACTTGTTATTCTAGCTAGAGATGTGTTGCCTTAAGAGATAAACTGGCTAGCGAGTTTTGATGTAGTTTCTTTTTCTCTTATGTGATAGCTTGTATGTCAACTAGATATAGATCTGTAATGTTGATGCTTTGGTGATTAATACAAAATGTTAGTTACCAAAAAAAAAAGCCTTCCCTTCCTTGATTATTTAAATGATCCAAATTTCTTTATGCTATGTGATCTTGCAGTGGTCCAAGGGCAGTTTCTGTCGTCAATGCATCATCAGAAAGGCTTGGAGGGACAAGTATAGTAGCAACAGCTGTTGTGCCAGATGATGTGCTAAAGATTAAAGACATGTTGCAGAAGTGGAGTGACGTTGACAAAGTGGATCTTATTCTTACCCTTGGTATGTGAGCTATAATGGCCATGGTCCGTTTCTTTTTCAAGCAATAAAATATTTATGAATGACTTGCTGGTTTTCATTCACTAGTATCATTTCAATGGCTGGAGTAGCAATAAGTCTATTTATTTTTATTTTTCTACTGAAATGGCTCTTTTAGAACACACAGTTGTCATCTAGAACCTTCATTCTTCATCTTGTTTCTCTCATACTTTTACTGGATGAGACAGGTGGGACTGGCTGTACACCTAGGGATGTTACCCCTGAAGCTACCAAAAGTATGATACAGAAAGAAACACCCGGTCTTCTCTATGTTATGATGCGAGAAAGTTTGAAGGTATTAAAGTTCTCATATCACTGGTATTCCATGGGCATTTTATTCTACTATATACGTATTGCAGGTGCTAAAATTTGCAGATATTTTAGACATCCTTGTTTGTATAATCTTCATCTAGTTGATTACTGAAACTGTGGGGTGTCAAACAATGAATGAAAAAATAGAGCTAGGTGTATAACCACATGCTCATGTTATTATTCACAGTGAATTTTTATTGAAAAACTGGGGAAAGAAAAGATAAATCTATTATTTCTTAAGCATATCAAAATTAAATACCAAAATTTGTATGAGTAATCTTGAAAGTTGATCACACATGGTCTTATCCTTGAGGTTGATGAAATTAGAATTAAGACCATAGAAGATTACAGTTCAAATCCAACATAGGTGGAGTTATCCAGTGGATAGTTGTGGTGCATGTAAGTTGATCCAGTACCGACACCACCGTTATCCAAAAAAGTTAATAAATGAATAGAAGGGGGAGAAGAGCAATCTCTCAAAGCTGACTTCTGTCCTGGCCCAAAAAGAGCCATGTCCCAAACTGCACCCCGCCCACCAAGAAAAGTATCTGAAGCAGCAACTTTCCTCAAGTATCAAAATGAACTAGAGGATTCAAGTTAACCAAGTGATTTTCTGTTTGCCTTTATGGTGGCCTAACAACAATAGATGTGTATTGTCAAACACTAATGAAGTGACTTCTTTTGATAGCATCAGAGATTTAATCTTCAGCATGCTTTCTTTATTTTCTTAATCAGTTATCTGGTGGTTGAAATTTTTCATGTTCACATAAGGTAGCTATGGAATTTGCATGTTTATGTAAGGTGGCTATAATATTTTGCCTTTATGGTGGACTCACAATCATGCATCTTACTTCACATAGGTTACGCCCTCTGCAATGCTCTCACGTGCAGCAGCTGGAATAAGAGGATCAACATTGGTAAGGCCAGAAGTTCAAACTATTGTATTTTCACCATTATGCATCACCAAACTACCCACATGAATCAGCAGAAAGTTCCCTCATATTGTTGATAAGCTCTGCTTAAAATTGTGCTCGACTGACAGAAAGGGAAGGCATTTGTGGTTTTAGAACTTGAGACAACTATTGCAGTAAGACTGAATTACCTTGACTAAACTAAGATTATTAAATTTGTACAAGCATGCACTTTGAGTTGAATTACGCTGGGTCACTGAGTTGACATACTAGCTAAGCATACATTTTCACAAGCACATTGTGCTATAATTTCTCAGATTAATATGTAAAACTTATTTTTAAGGCTAAGTTTTTATTTTGCCTTTACTTTAAAGGAAGCTAATGTCATCTTAGAGTTACAACAGTTCTGCTGCAAGTTTATGTGAAGTTTCTGTGTATAGTATCCTTAAACCTATCTTGAGCAAGTCCAAAATCATTGAGCTGAAGAGGTTTCAGTTATTTTTATAGGTATTTTCGCTGTTTCAATTTTTTCTCTATTCATTTGCTTATCATTTGAGTTTAACTCAGAACTGGGATGTGTTTCATAAGTGTGTTATGATAGGATCTTCTATATAAGGACAAGATATTGGTTTGCTAGCAAAGGTTGTTTCTTTGTAATCTTAGTCTTCCACTTGATTGAATACCTTAGCTTAGCAAGTCGAATCTTAGTGTTGAGTTTAGAACTATGGTTCATCTTTCATTTTTACTGAACTCATTTGCTTAGCAAGTTGAACTGAGTGTTAAGTGTCAGAACTGTGGTTGTATTGTCATCAATTAATGCATCTTCTCCCCCTAATCCAATAATCTATATTTTTCTCTGTGTGTTGGTTTTACTGTGCATTCATGTTTTAGGTGTATTTTACCTTCGGCAACAAGTGTCAGACTTATGATCACACTTCCATAGTTAAAAGAAACGGGAATGAGAATCATTAATATCTTCAATGTAAAATTACAAGTACTGGAAATTTTAAAGTGTTGAAGTGTGTGACCATCTCATCTAAAAACTTAAAAGTTAAGCTGACAGATATCACACTTTTATTACTTAGTGGGTTTTTTGGATTGACTTATTTTAAGTAGCTTTTGGCTTTTAAGCTCTTTTTCATTTGGAGGTGTTTGGGAAAGACATAAAGTGCTTAAAAATACTTTCTTTAGGTTGAAAAATATACTGATAAACATTTGGCTTTTAGCTTTTAGCTCATAAGCAACTTTTAAAAAGCCAATCCAAACGCCCCTTATATTCTAACCCCTCCACCCCACCCCCCCATGCGTAGACCTATTTTTTTCATGGCCTCATGGGCCAAGAATGTGAAAATTCTTTTTGATAATGGGTGTCTTTGAGATTTAATCCCAAGACCTCTTCTTTATGTTAAAAAATGAATTTTGGGCCTAACTCAAACCCTGAATCTAGCTTTAGAGACGAGGATTGCCCAAGGTCACATAAAGAGAACTAATTCCCTAAGCCCACTGATGTGGGGCTCAACACCCCTTTACACCCAGAACTGGAAATTTGGAGCATGGACAATGTAAGATGCCCATATTGGATAAACAGTGAATTGGGATGAACCCGATTCTGATACCATGTTGAAGTATATAACCATCTCATCTAAGAAGCTTAAGCTGTTAAGAGAGCACCATTGAATTGCTTAATTATGTTCTCAATACGCCTCACGTGTAGGCCTGATTTTTTAATTTCATGGGCCAAAACGTGAAAATTCTTTTTGATAATGGATGACGGAGAGATTCGATCCCAAGACATCTTGTCTGTTGTGATACCACCATAGTAAAGAAATGGACCTTGACCCATCCCAATGCCTCAACCCTAAAAGCTGGCTCGTGATGGGAGGATTGTACTAGACCATATACTGAGACGAAGAACCCCTTATTCCACTGATGTGGGAATCAGCAGGAAGCTAGTTCCTTTATTTGCTTTTCGTTCTTTTTCTTTTGCAGTTGGGCTGCGCTCCGACTCTATGATAGTTTATGGTAGTTAAGGATGAGAGTTACTTTGAGTTGATAGTGAATCCCATCTCAAGATACAAGTTGTTTTCGTATTCAACTTGAATTATTTTCCATTTCAAAATACTTGAGTTCATTGGAAGTGTCGGTTGTTTTGTTAATTATATATTCAGTGCATGAGAAACCTCCTTCCTTAGTCTCAACTTTTGCTGCTTTTTTTCCCTTTAAAATGGTTCTCCTGGTATCGTTAGGATATTTTTTTTGTCCTATTCATGTTTTACCCTTAATACTGGAGACCGCAAGGTTGACACCTGCAAGGTTAAACTGCTAAATGGTCTGTGAGGCAAACCATCTATGTGTCAAGAAGAGAGGCATTAGGCTAATCAGCAACATAAGTGAGTCAACTTGCAGATTTTTCTTCCTTTACCAGGAGAGCCAAGTGCAAGCTGCATTATAATTTCCTTCTATGTAATGAAGGTGCATCTATCTCTCCTTTACCAAAAAAAAAAGTGCATCTAGCTCTAGTTGACACAAGATTTAATCGTATCCTTCATTGGTTAGAAATTTTTCACTCTTCTGGGAGCTTTTCTAACTGCTGCGCCTTGTTATATGAGTTCCTCAGAAGTTTACCTTATGTATGTTTCACAATGTTTTCAGATCATCAATATGCCAGGCAATCCAAATGCAGTCGCGGAGTGCATGGAAGCTTTGCTGCCTTCACTTAAGCATGCACTGAAGCAGGTAAGGGGTGACAAGAGAGAGAAACATCCTCGTCATATTCCTCATGCACAAGCTGCTCCTACAGATACTTGGGAACGTAGTTATAAGTTGGCTTCGGGTGGTGGTGAAGAGCATGGTTGTTCGTGTTCCCACTAACATGTATATCTTGTTGATATTATACTCTTGACATTAACTTGGAACCATGTGCATCTAAAGCACCTTTTCGAATGAGTTATGTTGTATCTTATATACAAGGCCACTACAAAGGACATGAAATTTGAATAAATCTCTTTTTTTGGTAACTAACTGTTTTGTTTATTACCATATATCAAGCAACTTAACACAGCATGCTTTGTTCTCAGTATTACTCTCATCTTACAGCTCTAGATGGAGCTCTAACAATAAGCTCTTGATCTCAAAAAAATCTGTTATTCATCTCAATCCACACCCCTTATATGTATTCAGCCAAAATGATCTTGAAGATTTGGGTTGTTATAGACTTCCCCTTTCCATGTTGTATGCACCATTATATAAATTGATCCCAAGGTCTTCATTTTTGCACAAGTCCTGCTGTTGCTAGTTTCTTGTGAAGCAGCCACAGTGAAATAGGCTTTTGGCCTTGCTGCATTCTTGAACTTAACACTTATTCCATTCAGTTCTTTGCTGCTCCCTAGCATACAAATAGATTTTCTTGATCATACTTCCTTTCTTGCTCCCTGTCTGCTAAATAGCTTGTTTGAACTGCATTTGAATTTGAGAATCGATCGATGTGTATAAATTATAGTCCCAAAGGAATGAAAGAAATGGTCTCAATTTACACACAATGCATATGCCATTCTGATTGCTTCTTGGCTCCTTCCATCAAAATAGGTGTCTTTTGAAGTGTTGAAGAATACAACTAAGTGACAGATCTTTTTTAAAAACTAGTTGGAAAGAAGTTGAAATCAAATCACAATGGAGGCCATGTGTTGAAATATGTTGTGAAAAGAATGTGCATTTCAATTTGCTGGGGGGGGGGGGGGGAGGAAATAGGGGAGAACAGCTAAAAGGCAACAAGGTTGTAGGGGGAAAGGGAAAGGAGAAGGGGAAAAGGGAGGTGAATGAGGGAAAGAGGAAAAAATGAAGAAAAGAAAAGGGAAGGGGGAGGAAAACCGACAAAAACAAAAGATCCCCCCCCCCCCCCCCCCCCCCCCCCCCCCCTACAAAAAGAAACAAATATGGAGTTTTACAGGACTTCACTAGTAGGTAAAATCATAAAAACCATAGTTTCACACACTCCAAAACCCAAAATCAAACTAATAGTCTATCTAAAAAAGCTAGAGAGATCAAACACCAGTAACATATCTCAAACACAACCTTACTACAACTTAAAAAATAGAAATCAACTAAGAAGGAGAGGGTAGTTAGTATATTAGATTGTTGGTTTTTGAAAGATTGTTTCTGGTGGAAGAAAAGAGGGCAACAGCACCTCTATCTGGACTCGAGAACTTCCTGTAAATTGCCTTGAGCTTATTTTCTGCAGCACCCAAGTGACAGCTAACCAACTCCTTTCCACTTTCCATCAACTGATCTTCTGAGTATCCAGTATGATGCTGCAGAGTTTGAGTCCATAGAGGACTTTTGTTGAGAGTGCAACGAGCAGCGTAAACAGAAGATGCTGCCAGCATTGATGGACAGGATGTTATTATGGTCTTATAGTTCATCAGACCAAGTTCAGCAAAGAAGAAAGCCATGTTTTCCATCTGCAACAGCAACATATAGTTGAGTTAAATTAGCCACAGACAATACACATACATATGGATAATTATGTCAAAAGATGATTAGTGTATAATACCTCCTGATCATTTGGTGTTGAAGCTTTAATATACCTAACCAGAAACACATATGGCGTTGGAACTGTCAGATACCATTCCAGCTTACCAAGAATTGCTTTCTCCATCTGAAGTATCTGATCTCTGGCATATGCATTGTCTGATATATGAATGAAATCATTGACCTCTGGTGCCCAAATCTCTTCATACTTGCAAGCAATTAGCATTGAACTAATGCCAACTAACTGAAGTTCCCTCCTTGGAACTGTCTTCACCGAGAGGAAACGGTCCAGTATGTTCATTGTAAGGTAAAGACTTTCAGGCATTAGCTCAAACTTCCTATGAACTTCTATTAACCAGTCCACAAGAATGGCTCTCATCTTATGATTCAGCTCAGGTTGAAAATCCATGTAGTTATTCACTCGACCTTCGTCCTGGTTTAGACACAACAATCATTCAACATATTAGACTCTAAAAAGTGGAACACAAAACATAACAGAACAAGCAAAAGAGAGTCACCATATATACCTCAGTGAGCTTGTAGAAGTTGTAGATGTCCTCAACATACTCCACAGCAGCCAAATGGTTATCAACATCCGCAGCATCGATATCGTCAATCTTTGGTCTATTGGCAAGTCCACAAGCAGCCTGAGAAAGATCACAATTTTCAGAATCTTGATATTACCCAAAACTACACTATTCATCTAAAGAGGGGAAAATCTAAATGTATATAACAACCTTGCTTCTTGCAGTGAGGGTAGAAGTGAGAGTCTTTCCAGATTTCTTTGTTTTTCTTCTGCTACTCAAAGGACTTTGCTTCACTTCCTTATCAGGGCTTATAACAATAACAGTTTCAGGTGCAAGATTGTCTGATGCCTTCTTCTTAACTTGTACCTTTGTAGGAGCAACTTTGTTGACAACATCTGCAAGTGGTTTCTACAGACAAAAAGAAACAAAACACAAGTTATATCATATCATCCACCATTTCAAGATTCATAAATCCATTTTTTCAATGTGTTAAGGTAAATCTTCACCTTGTTCTTCTCGGCTTGTGCATTAGCTAGCAACTGTGCACAAAAACTCCTCGTAGCAGGACGAGTAACCTGCGTTTTAGGCTTCCCTTCAACAACAGGAGCAATCACAAGGTTGCCTATGTCTCCGAGCACACGCCTATTTTTCCCAGCAACTTGTCCAATTTTCTGTTTACCCCCCATATCTCCTCCTGTAGAGATCAGTAGAATTCACATGAGACAAATGATCTTGTTCTTGCAACATAAATTTTGCCAATCAAATCAGCATCAATGTCAAAAGAAAATCAGCTACAAAATTGACTTTTCATCAGTAAAAGAATCCATCATCAGTCATCAAACAAAGAAACCATATCAAGCATTTCAAGAACTCCACCATAAACACACAGAAAAAGAACACTTATTTCGTCTTTACATGAAAAAACCCAATCTATCATGCTCAGTTCATACAGATTTCAAATCTTTCAAGAACCCCACCATAAGCACAAAGAGAAAGAACATTTTTTCATCTTAATATAAAAAAAAAAAAAAACACATCACTATTTCCCTCCGATATAAAAAATTTCAAGAACCCCACTATAAACACAAAGAAAAAGAAATTTGTTTTCGCCTTAATTCGAAAAGCCCAGATGACATATCACATTACCCGGATTTTCATTCAAACCCCACAATAACCACACCAAAAGAAGAGCAATTTTATCATCTAAATACGAAAAACGAAATACCCAGATGAAATTCAACAGTCAAAAAAGGAAGAAAAAAACAGGGTAAGCTAATAAACTAAGCGGAATTTCGGAATTCCATTCAAATTTCTGGGTAAAGAACAATTTTTCTATCTATATATGTAAAACCCAGATGAAATTCAACTGAAACTAAGTCAAAAAAGTAAGAAAACTACACAAAGAAGCTAAAAAAACAAGCAGAATTTCGGAATTTCATTCAAACCTCTGGGTAAAGAAGAATTATTCCTATCTAAATACATAAAACCCGGATGAAATTCAATTGAAACTAAGTCAAAAAAGGAAGAAAACTACACAAACCTCTAGGTAAATTATGAGGAACAACAGCTTTATTATGATGATCCATTTCAAATTCTTCTTCCTCTTCTTCTTCTACCTGATTATTAATCTGTCCAAAAACTCCACCAATACTCGTCAAAATCGATGACAGAAACGTATGGAGACGACTATTCCCCGCCTCTCCTCCTTCTGTACTTTGATTCGCCACTATTTCTCCCCTTTCGTAAACAAATTCTTGTGAGTTTTCGAAGATTTTTGAAGATTTTTTCACAGATTTATGAGTTAACAAAGAGAAAATATGAAGAAACTATTTGAGATTTATACAGAGAAACAAAAATGGCGAAAGGAGCGTTTTCTTGACTTTTTAACGGTCATATTTTTGGCTTTTTGAATTTGGACCGTTAGATTGAAAATAATCGGACGGTTGAGATTTGTTTTAGTAACATAAAAAGCTCTTTTTTTTACTAGCCGTTATAGAAGGTATATTAGTATGTGAGAAGACACTGGGATTTGTTACCGTTTGGTTAAAAAAGGAAAATTTAATGGCAAAAGGGTAAAATAGGTACTTATTTTGAATTTACGATTTTTTTAAAAAAAATATTTTTATCGGAATGTTACACAAATCTTATAGTGTTAAGAAGAACTAATTATATCATATCACGGCTCTTTTTCAAATTACAAAGATCCCTTAAATTTGGTGGAATTCGGATACATCTCAAAACATTCTAATACGTTGCATCTCAGTTTTCAACGTCCTGATACATCGCGTCTGAGTTTCGACGTTCCAATACAAATTCTTTAAATTTGGTGGAAATTCGGATACATTTCAGAACGTTTTAATACATCGCGTCTCGGTTTTAGATACGTCGCTCAACGTCCTGATACATCGCGTTTGAGTTTCGGTGTCCCAATACATCGTGTATGTCCGAGTACATCGCGTAAAATGATGTAACGGAGAATAGGAAAGAGTAGATTTTTTTTTATTTTTTTTAAATGGTAGAAAATTTTAGAGAATATGATAAAAACAAATTGTGTAATTAGATAATTTTTCATGATTTTGTACCATTTAAGAGTTAGTTTGATATTTAGAGCAAATGATCTTCCATATCAATTAGTGATCCCCTATAAAAATATTATACTCGATGTAATCCCACAAATTGAGGTATCGAGAGAGTAAAGTGTACAATGATATTACTACTTAGTACTCACTATCATAGAGATGAAAATTCTGTTTCTGATATCGACTTAGCTCACGAAAAAAATAATACAGAGCAATATAGAATCTTTTTTAAAACTAAAATGAAGAAACTTCATGGCAAAATACTACAGTCAACCTGACAAATCATCTTAAGCAATAATTGTTACAAATAAACGATAATCGAAATATAAAAGAAATCTTAGACAATATCTGAACTCAAAGGACAAACAACTACAAAACTAATATTATAACTAATAGTACAATAATATAAAATAATTGAAAAAAATTATAAATTCGGCGAATAAATTACTATTTTATATGCTCAAATCAATTAGAACAATATACAAAGTATAATCCTAAAAAGTGAGATATGATATCCTATCAAATCGTTTTTTCAAATTTTAGCTATGTATTCGAAGTTGAAATTAAAAAATAATAAACATTAAAAGAAATTGAAAAAAGACCAAATAATATAAATGAATATTTATTTTTTTCATTTAATTTTGTGAACAAAAAATTTAAATTGAGGTATCGAGAGAGTAAAGTGTACACTGATATTACTACTTAGTACTCACTATCGTAGAGATGAAAATTCTGTTTCTGATATCGACTTAGCTCACGAAAAAAATAATACAGAGCAATATAGAATCTTTTTTAAAACTAAAATGAAGAAACTTCATGGCAAAATACTATAGACAACCTGACAAATCATCTTAAGCAATAATTATTACAAATAAACGATAATCAAAATATAAAAGAAATCTTAGACAATATCCAAACTCAAAGGACAAACAACTACAAAACTAATATTATAACTAATAGTACAATAATATAAAATAACACGAATTTCACTTCAAAAAATTATAAATTCAGCAAATAAATTACTATTTTATATATTCAAATCAATTAGAATAATATACAGAGTATAATCCCAAAAAGTGAGATATGATATCCTATCGAATCGTTTTTCAATTTTAAACACAAAAAAACAACTTATGTATTGAAGTTGTGAAATGAACAAATAATTAAACTTAAAGAAAAAATTGAAAAAAAGACCATTAATATGAATGAATATTTATTTATTTTTCATTTAATTTTGTGAACAAAAATTCAAGGATGAATGAAAAAAAATAATTTTTTTAAAAAATTGGAAGAGTAAGGAGCCGAGAGAAAAAGGGAATAGAGAAGGAAAAGAGACCGGGAGAATAACCCATTGAAGAATAATCACCAGGTGACTATATAATATACATTATATATATAATATATACAAACAAACAATTATTAATTTCTTAAGATTTTGGGCTCATCGAAAAATGGTATAATAGTATATGTTGAAAATTGTTTAGTGGGGTTATAAGACGGTTGCAAAGTTAAGGTGTATTTTTAAAAATCCGGAACAACTTCGATGGTGATTTTATGTCTTTTCTCATCGCTAAACCGGTATACATAGTAAAGAAGACATCTCAAGTTTAACAATATTAATAGATTTTTATCTAATTAAATATCACATAAAGTCATGAATACGAAATAAATGATGTGGGGACGAGATTTGCTGCAACAAGAAATTCGATGGAGAGTAGGAGATAGAGAAAATATTAAGGTTTGGAATTTGGAGTGATCCTTGGATTCCTAATTCGATTGGTTATACTTGTATAATTCTTTTCATGTCAGTTATTATTGCTTCTATTTTATGAGCATTTGTACAATTACATTATTGTCTTTCGATGTAAAATTTATTAAAGAAGTCATGTATTTATTTTATAAGCATTTTTTTATTGGTTAAACTAACATCCAAATCGTTAATGACCAATATCGATAAATAAAAAACCAATATAAAAAAGATCTTATTTATTTGATGAGAAAAATTTAGGTTCACAAGTCCTAATCATTGAGTTTATACAAACTTTGTAGCAAACCCCTAGAAAGTGCCATTGATTTACTTTTTTGTGACTATGGTGTGAAGACGTATACACACTTAAACTAATTCCACGAGATATATGTTATCTTTCATCAACAAGTATCAAATAACCCTATCCACCAAGACTAATACAAACGAGAAGAAATCACTTACTCATTTTTTTTTTGTGTCAATTGGGTTCGAGCCGGAGCGATCATGATTTTCTTGATCATTAGACCACGCCATTGGGTTCGATGCTATTGATTATTGAAGATGTATTGTTGAGAAATTCTTAGTAAACTCACTCTTATAGGTTTCATTACAAATAGAATACAAGTAAACATATAACACATACAAACATTGCCAAGTAGATGAATTGTTGATAAATTCTTATTTAAAGGTTCATTACAAAGAGAATACAAGTACATAAAACACATACAAACATTACCAAGGAGATTGCTTCTACAAAATGTGCAGAAACAATTATTGAAGTTTGAGTAAACTTGAGAAGAGTACAAAACAACATATCAATAGCAATTCCAAATATTTTTACTGTGTAGTAATTTTACAACAAAGGGGTGTCGGTCGATAACCCTCAAAGTATATATGGAGTAGAGAGGTTGTTTCCAATCGGATTTGCAAATATATTGCCAGATAAATGCAGTGACAGCTAAAAAAAATCACATTTTTGGAAAAAGGCCTGTCAAATGGCAAGTCATTGCAGAAAAACAAAGAAGTCACAGACAGATGTATTCCGCGATTCTGTGCTGGGGAATGGTAGCTTAGTTCTCTCTTGTAGTTGTACAAATTAAAATGTCGTGGACATTGTAACGAGCAGCAAAATGCTCTAGGACAAAATCTCACCCCAGGAAAACAAAAGATAAGGGTGGAGCGTGAAAGGGGGAGCATCGTCCCCCAATTTATACAAAAGGCGAAGTGGTTTGACTGAAATAGTAAATGTGAAGACTGAAAGATAGATTACTGTGTTTTTGGTAACGGAAGCAAGCAGTCATATACCCGTTCCATCCGTGATGTAATCCTGAGTTTATGTGCAGTTTGAAGATCTGGTTTCGCCAAGTCAATGATATCCTGCCTCAAACTGTTCACATGTAAATGTCATATTAGAGTAATAAAATTTCAGAAAATCCATGGCAGACAGAGTATGGGTTAAGATAAGGACGAAGAGAAACAAACCTTATCCATTCACCAGTCGCCCTTGCATGTCCTTCGACAGCACAGTACAGGCGATCCAGATAATATAATGCCAACCCCAACATGCATTGAGCATCTTTTTCCTGAGGCGTTCGGGGAAAAGACGAAACAAGTGAATAGGAGAACGAAAACAAGAACAACTCCAAGCTATGGCAGCATTACATGCAAGCACCAAGTTTTTATCTAATAAACGAACTGGAGAGCAAAAGATATTTATAGCATTACTGTTAGGGAGAAAGTGAATAGGATTGAGTAAACGGTTCCACAATTTACTAAATGAAAATGGATTGCATGATAGTGGAAGAAATATGAGATTATCAAATGCACAAATACTATTGTACAAAGATTTAATAAATGAGCTGGTAAAGTTCAAAGGGCCTTACTTGTCCTTGCTCTTTGCAGCTTTCTAATTGCATAATCTTTCTCTCTACTTCCACAATTAGCAGTCGTCGTTGAATTCGGGCAACCCTTCCCCTGCCTTCTGCTTTCTTATCCTGATTATATTCAAGATTTCATGGTGTTATATCATTTCGCACAGCATGGCAAGACTCTTAAATGAGAGACCTCTATTAACCATCATATTATCATATATATCGACCAGTAAATGTTACTATTTTCTTTCTTGGTTTTTTCAACTAGTACTCACTTCCTCATGTCAATAGCATTAGAAGGGGAAAAGAGAAAAGAGAACTCCTAAAATGACTTCTATTATCCATCATATATATCAGCCACTAAATATGTGAATACTATTTACTTTCTTCGTAGTTTCAACTAATAATCACTTACCTCATGTCAATAGCATTAGAAGGGGAAAAGAGAAATGAAGAAAATATCCGCTGAAGTTGTTCTGAGCCAAAGTTGAGTCCACTTTTTAGGTTTAAAATGGAATCAGAAGTGCCCAATCCAGAGGATCTAACAATTGTGTACAATTATGAAGAATTTATCATTGTGCAATATCATAGTAACTGTTTCTGTGAATTGCATAACAAGCGTCCCTCATCAGAAAACTCCTACCTCAATCTCTTTCCCCAGGGAACTCTTTCCGATCTTTTTCTTTGATGACATCAGAAGTAGGTTCCCTCATTGCCTCCCATAATCCAGTACTCTCTAACTCTAAATTTATGACCAACATCTCCTTCAATAATCTTACAAACAGGATAAAAAAAGTAGATGTAGTAGCCGAACCAGCTGATAAAGCTCATCAAAAGTAGAGGCTTCAAGAACTGCGTGAGGAGAGTGGGGGGTGGGGGATGGGGGGCTTAATAAGTGTGGGAATAGAACCCTGTTCCTCCTCTTTGTCTCTCATGTGACAAATCCTGCTCCCTTTTACAATTATTTTTAATGGAATAATATATATGACACAGAAATTGATTTTTAAACGAAAACAAGCTACTTTACCTGTTTAAGCCAAGCACGCACCAACATGATCACAATAAGAGAGAGGAAGAAAGCGGGCAAAGCAGCTAAAATAGCAAAATTGATTTCATTGGCCCTAAGAATTTGATCCAGCTCCAGCATAGCCCTGTTTTAAAAATATGAAAATCCGAGAAGAAAACAATAAACACCTTTAACTCTCAGAAGTTAGGACTTCAGGACAAGAATATCAGTTGCTCTCACTCACTCTTCAATGTCAAGCTTCAGCTTCTGAACCTGTAACGCAGAAAAAAAATGTTAAATGCCAAAACCAGAAAGAATTGACTGCAAGTCTGCAACAGAGTGGAGTATATTTACCTGGATAAGAAGAGCACGAGAAAGCTCTCCAGAAAAAAGATTTTGAATTGGATGCATCAGTTCCTTCTCATACCTAAAGTGAAAAGCTAGCTAGCTTAATAACGAAAACAACATAATCCCATAAGTGTGATCTGGGGAGGGTGGTGTTTACACAAACCTTACCCCTGCCTTGTGAAGGTAGAGAGTAGCAATCTTACTTAGAAGAGAGACATAAAAGAACACACCTAGTTGTACGGTGTTAGTAATGTGAGCAAAAAAATTAAACTGATTCAAACATGGTCTGTTAAGCATATATTACAACTATGCAATAGACTTGTATCATTGCTTTGGTTAAATATTCAACAACTACCAGGAAACCAAACAAAATTATTTGATGCATGCTTGAAAGTAAAAAGTTAAAGATTCTGTATAACATCAGAAACCCTTGTCAATTAACTAGAGATGACAAATAGCTGGTCCATCCAGTCATCATACCCAAAAGGTTCAATTTATTCAAGAAAAACATCCTGCAGTTTTTCAACAATGAAAACCTCTTATACCTCCACAATAGAACCTCTAATTGTCTGAGCAGGCAAGCAGTGCAGACAAATTCATGGAACATAAGAAGTACTACCAATACAAAAAAGTTGCATGGTTAATTGCTTCCGGAAGAGGATGAGGAGCATTGGATAAACTATATAATATCAAAATTAAGCATGCCTCTTCTTTTTTCTTTAGATAAGGTAAGTGCGCCTCCATTAAAATGCACATAAAATACTTTATCAAAATGAAGGAAGTGCTTTTTTTTCTTCAAGGAAAAAATACTTAATGTGCAATTTTCATTGCGCAACAACAAGAAGTTTATTATCTTTGTCTGATTATCTGTTTCATAGACATAAATGTGGCAGGAAAAGGGTCAGCATTCACAGCAGGTCCTTTCCGTGTGAAATGGAAACAAAGGATGTATATTGCCTTTTTTGGCACTGTCAAGTGACCAAACAGATCTGGGACATGTTTCTTAGCCTATTTAGAAAGGTGCAAGTAATGCCAAAATCAGTTAAGGAGCTTATATGGTGCTCCACATCCACACTCCACCATCCTCATTGTCCCATCTATTAACCTTCTAGCTCTAATGACAAAAATCAAATGCAGTCCCCGCATAAAAAATCCTCCTTCCTACACAAAAATTATGTTACCCATTCTGATTGTATCTATTCCCTAAATTGTAGTACCTCATCCCAAAAAAATAGAAACTAAAGATACATGTGATTACAAGCAATGCAAAACCAGTATAGCCAGCAACTCAAAGTATCCAAAAAGATAAAAAAAAAAACATTCAAGTACTTCCTTAAAAATTTATAAAGTGACAAGGGAGAAAAATGATTCTATTAGGTTACAACCATGACGTGCAACGGAAGGCAAATGGCATCCTCTACAATGAGTACTAACTACTATTATACAATCCCTACATATTAAATAAGCAACAAACAAAAGCAAAAGGAAGCCATACCTCATCATTACTATTTCAAGCATTTCCTGGTCTGTTGCATTTGGTGGAGCCTTCTCACCCTTGGTCTGCTCAGTGAAAGCTTGCAACATTCTGCAAACCAAAAACAGTGTAAGAGGTTTATCCCATAGCACCAAATGCATAAAACAACACACTTTCTGCACTTACAAAAAGAAGATAACATGCTAAACAACATGCATAACACTCCATTAAAGAGTGAAAGACAAGAAGCACCCCTAGGGCATCATACTGACGATGAAGCAGGCTGGTGTCTTTCGACAAGGACCACATAGAATATTCTACAAAAAATGTTAAAAGAAAAACGCAAATGGAATACACACATCGAGATTCTTAAGGAAATATATAAAGAGCTTGTCCAAGTTAGTACTTTCTTCTCCAAGATTACTTTTTGTCAATTGCTATCAATTGTGAGCAGCAAAAGCTATTTTTTTTTAAAAAAAAAAAGTTGGGGTATTCCCCGCAAGAGTAGTTCAAACCCAAGGAATAAATGGCTTATAAAGAAGTCTACCAACTTATTAATACCTTTGTGAGAATTAAAGATTGAATTACAAATATTATAAAAGAGACTCATGATGAAACGATTTTAAAAAAATAAATCAATTTCAAAAAAATAAATCAAATTCAATAAACTAACCTGTGTAGAGAGTCAGCAGTTAATTGCACTTCTTCAGGTTCCATTGCACCCTTCTGCCTCTTCCGGAATGTGTAGAAAAGATCATCCCTTATAGAGATGAGCTGGTGAAAAGAAGACATACAACCAAACATTTACCAATGGCAATCAGGGTAGTTTAGCACCAAAACTCAACTAAACCTGATGAGCTAACTCATATGACTCATATTAGCCAAACATAGACAACAGATTAAAAGATTAGTCATTTGAAAGTCCATCATGAATGGAAGGATCATTAGATAATGCAAAATCTCATATACATCTAAAAAGATAAATGATAACTGAAATGCAAGATGGAAACATCATTAGTCGAAGTTTGAACACCAGTGTCCAGTGACAAAGAAGTATTTCTTAGCAAGCATGATGAGACAAGCAAAAAGAAAAGAAAAGGTGTATATTCTCCAAGTGAAATATTCATGTGCAATATTAAGAATCAACATGATGGAAAAAGAAGATCTCTTGACCTAACATCAACAAGAAAGAAATCAATATAGTCCTAAAATTTACAGACTATTACAGAATGAAAAATCAAATCAAGGTTTTATGCTCTCATTAAAATTAGAAGAAGTCATATACATAAGCAATTAAGAAATATGTAGTCCAATCCTATTTATGTGCATTATAGATGTAGAGGACTTATAGAGCCCGACAAATTTGGAAATCTCCTGAGGACATTTGAGTGTTGACAGAGTTAATCATGATAAGCAAAGAGTGTTGCCAGAATTAACCACGATAAGCAAAGACTGTTGACAGAATTTAACCATAATAAGCAAAGTCAATTAGGAACTCAGGAAACAGTATTCAACTTCAATTATTACAGATAGGATCTGAATGCAATTATAATAACTAGGGGCAGCTTACCGGTTGCTCTACATGGTCATTCCAGAAACTAGCTGTTGACTCCTTTGCCTCACGGATCCAGTTGTCGATGTCAGAGCTTCCAACTAAACTGCTATGCCGAAGCAACCATAATGAACATATAGAGATGCCCACAATCCCACAAGTATAGGGTATCCAGTATCGAGTAACTCTTCTGGGCTTCCGGTGAATTGTAACCTTCAAAAATTAATGGCAAACAAACTATCCTCAAAAGATGAGTCAAATTTACAAAAAAATATTTTGGAAACATGCATTGCACTTTGTGTTGTATTCCTCAACATGAACACTCATGTACTTCAGCTATACAGATCTCAGTTGACAACTAATGTCATGGCCTGACAGTTACTATATACATCTGTAACACCTCGGAAGTTCCCAAGATCATAACAGGGTCTGGAATAAGAAATGACAGATATTCAGCACCAGAAAGGGGTTAGTACAGAACCTATTCACGGACAGTGAAAGGGACCACGGGCCGTGAAGGGAACCATGGAAACGAACTCAGAAGTTGGAAAGTTGAGGCGAGTTTCATGGAAGGGTCCACGGATCGTGAAAGCTTACACGGACCGTGTAAAGGTCCGTGAACTCGACCCGAAAGAACTCAGGAAGCCTGGTCCTTCATGGACACCTGTACGGTCACTAGATGGTTACAGGGACCGTGGACAAGTCCATAGAAGTTGAGTTTCAGAAACCCAATTTCCCCTCCTGTTCACGAGCACCTTGACGGACCGTGTGGGCCTTCCATGAAAGGTGTTCCAGCAGTTTTAAGTCATGGCTATTTAGTGCTTTCCCACACTTTTAATCTCTTTACTATGTAGTTTTGGCCTATACTAAGTAGCTATAACTAATTCCAACGACCTAGCCACTCCATTCCCTCTCATTCTCTCAAAATCAATTTTCTTTCCCATGTTTCTCTCCCAAGGCAAGGTCAAGAGTTTCAAGGCTTCAAGTCTCCTCTTCCAAATTCAGCTAGAATTTCTATCAAGGTATGTGGGAACTTCATCAATAGGTCCTTTTTCACCCATTGAGTCCCAAGGGAACCTCAATTTCTCAAATTAATGATCTTCCTAAATTCCAGGGTTTCATGATTTCTTATGGGTTCTTACGAATTTCAGTTTTTCTTTATGATTGATCTTATTATGTATGAATTGATTATAATTCAAGGTTTTCAATGATAATTTCATAAACCCATGATATGCAAGTATTTTCATGATCATAATTATGCTATTTTCACATGCAAGCTTCATGTTATCAGATTTTTATGAATAAGGATGCTTTCAGATAAAGTATCATTCAGTTTATGCACTTTCCCCATTCGCAGTACATTTCGAGTACTGGCCGCATACTTTTCTGCTTATATTTGTTTCATAATATAGGTTCTGATGCATCTAATCATGCTCGCGGTTAGTACAGGATCCCTTCAGCTTGCACTGTTTTGTTGAGTCCTCATGGATCGGGGACATACCTTCTTATGATCATATTCTATATCATCTTTCAGTTAAAGATATTTGAGTGAGCACGGGACTTGTCCTAGTAACTCACTTATGTTTAGAGGCTATTCAGACATTATTTTCCACGTATGATTGTCTTGCATCAGATTCTCTCTTATGATATATAAGACTTGACTCCGCTTATCAATTTACTCCGTTTATGTATGATATCTTAGTGTCATGCTATGTCATGTGGTTAGCCTTGGGTATCTCGTAGCTCTAGTCACTGTGTCATGTCTAGGGGTAGACTTGGGTCATGAAAACAGCATCCCGCTTCACTTTAGTAATTCAGTGGTGAGTTGATAATCTGATAACGATAAAACCAAATCCATTGCTAAAGATAAAAAGATGACCACAGCAGGAAGAAAGAGAAGGTAAAGCTATCTCATTATAAGTTGGTAGGGAACTCTTACAATGGCAGCTAGATAGGAGTTCAATCTGTCCACATTTTGGTAGATCAAATTGATAGCATCTCTAGTCTCACAATCAGTCCATTGAGACCCTTCCTGATTAACTTCTGGAAGTTTCTCAAATATCAATGGAAAAGAATAGCTTTCATCAACAGAAGAGCTTTGCTGCAGAATAAATAAATGGACAATGTCAAAAAACAAAATTGACAAACATATAGCTAGCAAAACAGCCGTTTTCAAACATTTTAGGTGGGGAACTTCTATGTTACACAAAAAAACTCTTCACCTGGCGCACTGCATGAAAATGTCCAATTGATGCCTCCAATTTCAGAAATAAATCATTCATATCAACCAATAATGATGATAATGACTTCTCAGGATCCTTGACCAATTCCTCACTAACCTTGTCAACCTTCATGTAGATCTATATATATGCAGGAAAGACATGAATTGAGCGTTTTTTCCTCACCAGCTTTGTCAGAATGAAAAATATGGTCCATAGAAGTTGTGTTATCAAAAGTGAAAATGAAGATGAATACCAAGTGTTTGTTAGAGCTTTAAGCGCAACAAAATCCTTGTTTTAGTAAAGAAGACAGATAGATAAAAATACATATGTAATGCAAGAAAAAATAACCATCAACATGAATAATAAACAATAATACAACAACATACCCAGTCAGTCCCGCAAATGGGGTCTGGGAAGGTGGGGTGTACGTAGACCTTACCCCCTACTTTCATGGGGTAGAGAGGTTATTTCCTATAGACCCTTTTGTAGATTGTTCTGAGTTAAACAAGCATGCCTAGCTGCTAACCAACCGAAATGGGCTACTTCCACAGATGCCTTGGTTTTCCACAACATTTTCCAAGGCCAATTTGGAATCCTCTGACTGTTCTGTTGTAATAGCATTCCATAGCAATTGTTAACTGAAATATCGATATCCCTATGGTTGAACCAAACTAATCTGTCTACATGATTTGATCTATTGAACATAAGCTATGCAACTCCTAGTCATTTGAGCTTCTTTTGAAAATAATCTGCCAACCTAAGCTTGAATTCAAATATGAAATACATTCATCTTTGTTTCACAGCACAGTTAAATTTTTAAAACTCTCCTCTCCATTCCAAGTTTCAAGCCATTATTTAATTTTTGCACCACTACCAACCTCCAACCTTGCATACTGAAGAAATTCATCCCACCATCTTATTCTCTTCCTGATTCCCCATAAGTAAATCTAGTATTTCTAAAAGACTTAAACATGGGTTCACCACTAAAAAGGGAGGAGAAACGGAAGCAGACGCAATCAAAAGAAAGTTTGGACTGAATGGCCAAATGCACCATTTAGTCTTTTTGAAGCATGGATGCCAGACTGCCAGCACATAATATTTGATCAATCCTAGATAATATGTACATAAACACCTAGTTTGGCGGAGAGACCATAGGTTGACGTGCACTATAGATTAGCATATAAATCCGCACATAGATTCCCCCATCATTTTCTAATGGTGTTGGGTTCTGTTAACATCCCTCCTTTTCGCCATAAATAACATCTAACATTCTTTGCCAGATTTCCTCACTCCCCCTGTTGTCCCTCCATAACAATTTTAAAAGCAAACTTCTATTATGCAACTTCAAATTTCTCACTCTAATCCCCCGTCTTCTTACCTCCCGTAACCACTAGCCACTTGATCAAAGTCGGTGCCCCATCCCATATAAAATGTCTTCTAATGGAGTCCAATTTTCTTTCTACTGCTGCAGACATACAAAAACAAGGATATAGTATCTGTTGGAATACCATCAAGCAACTGTTGATTAGAGCAAGTCTGACCCCAAAAGACAAATATTTTGTTTTCCATGGGGTTAGTTTGTTATTGCACCTATTAATAACGCCTTGCCAAATGCTTTTGTCCTTTCTCTTCACCCCTAGTGGGATGGGAGAGGCCCCAAATAAACAGTGGGGAGCTTTTCAACTTTGCAGCACAAAATATCTGGCAGCTCTTTTACACAATCAACAGCATTAATACTGAAAATGTTACTTTTGGCCAGATTAAATCTCAATCCAGAAACTGCCTCAAAACATAGCAAAACCCCTCTCACATACAGCAATAGAACTCTATCAGCCTCAGAAAATAGATGGGAATCATCTGCATAAAGGATATTCTTAAGCATCATACTGTCCTGCTCTACCAATTTCAGACCCCTTAAACAACCTAGAATTTATGCTTTCTTCAACATTGTACTGCCCGAATTTCCATAACCAAGACAAACAAATAAGGTGGCAGAGGTCCCCTGCCTAAGTCCCCTCTGAGAACTGAAATTTTTTTATGAGGGTCACTGTTATTTAAAATGGAGAATTTTATTGTTGAAATACATAATTTGATCCATCCTGTCCATAATTAAAGTTCATCAGTCTCAATAAATTCAACAGGCAATGACAATAGACATGGATGTATGCCTTCACTAAATCAAGCGTACATGCCACCCCTTTTTTCTTCCTTCTCAAAAGTTTATCAAAGCTCTCATTTATTGCTTTGTTTTACTAGTTATATATTATTTATTGTTGTCATACCTAAAGACAGAGCCCATGGGCACTGACATGTGTGTCCTAGCACTTTGATGCTGCACTTAAGTGTCATCAAAGTTAAGTAAAGTGCCCAAGCTATGGTGCACACCACAGCATTAGGGCTTTAACTTGCAAAAGATTAATTCCTACCAATCACATATCGGGGGGGATGGTGTTTTGAAGCGAGACATCTTTTATAGGGACAGTTGAAATGTAAAGATATAAACTGATATAAGGAGGATATGAAAAAATGATGGAAGTTATCTCAATAGGAATATTATCACTATTTAAAAGAAATAAACAAAGAAAAGCGATTCAGTATGAACAATGGGATATGAGCTGATAAAGAATTGCACTATCAAATGTCTTGTAAATCAAATAGGAGAATCAAAATTGAAGGATACTTTTGGATGAATTACAGTATTAACTGGAGCCTAAAATTGAAATGCTTCAATTCCTATCCTCTCGTTAGAAGCCCAACAACTAACAAGGTATCTACACAACTCTTCAGCTTCTCATTTTCCCTTGTACACAATCATATAAATGTACAGGAACCAGCATGGAATGAGAAAATCAGCAAAGGTAAATTATTACAGCATCAAAGAAAAGAACTGATGAAATAAACTACCAAATAATGTTACATGATTAATTTTCACATGCATTAATGCAAAAGCAACTAACCTGTGCCAAAAATGTAGCCAAATGATATCTTAAGCTACTCAAGAAATTTATCCTCTCGGATATATATGAAGATGCCAAACAATATGTATGTTGCATCCCAGAACCTTCACCAACACAATCGCTTAACAATTGAGTTGTGCCATTGAAAAAAGCATATGGTCCTCTTTCACATATCATGAAGTATGCTCTTTTAGCATTTGATCCCTGAAACCATACATACATGACTAATTTAACTTGAACTGTGCCTTAAAAAATATTGTATGAAAATAAAAAAAGAGCAGTCTGGAGCGCTAAAGCTCAGGCTATACAAAGGTCTACCGTTTATCCTACATTTCAACAAGAGACTGTTTCCACAGATTGACCCAATGAGGTCACATGGAGGCAACTTTACCAGTTAATAGAGATTGTATGTATTGTTTCAAATTAACACAATAGCTAACCTGTGCTTTAGATTGCCAGTACTCTAAGTTCTTCTGGATGTAATGCATATTTAGAAAGATGCACTCCATAATGTCCTCCAAAACACCAATAGTTCTAGATGCCTCACAAACAACCCTGCATCTCAGTAAGCTTAGAAACTTCGAACAAAATGTTCTCTCAGATATCCTTCACTTCTAAAAATAAAAAAAAATCAAAAAAACTTGATACACTAAAGCTCATGCTATGCACAGGTCCGGGGAATGAGCGGACTACAGGAGTCTATTGTACACAGTCTAAAGCTACATTTCTGCAGGAGGCTGTTTCACTGTAGTCATAATAAAATGTTAACTAAAGAGATTTCAGAGACTTACGTAGCAGATTCAGCGGAGGAAGGGAAAGGAAGGGGGAGAGAGGTCTTTCTACGACGTCGTTTACTGGTGCCAGAGCTGCCACGGTAGAAATTGGAAATCCTGCTGAGGAAATTCGAGTAGGAAGCCGCCGGAAAGTAACTGGAAATTCGATTCGAAAGGTATTCAGTGTACATGGAGATAGTAGGTTTTAGTCCCTTGCCGGCGTTTTCCGGCGGAGAAGCCATTGGTGAGTTGACAAACGCCGGTGATCGGAAAATATTGCACGTACTATTTTTACAAAAGAAAAAAGCAATTTGATTCTTCTCAATTAGTTTTCTTTTTAGTGAAAAAATAATTTTAAAAAAAAGGAAGTTTCTTTTAAATTTACGTTAGGAAAAAAAATCTGAAAATTCAAAATAATTTAATATAAAAAATGGATATAAGAGATAATGTAATTTCTTTTCAAATTTCAACAAGTATATATTTTAATTATTCACAAATTAGTTATTTCAAAATTGTTACTTCATTTTCAATGTGTAATAAAATAACGTTATAATATTACTTAATTAATTTTAAAATAAGTTATCTTGCGATTTTATCTCAATCAAATATGAAAGAAACTTATTTTAAAATCAATTTCAAAACTAGTTATCTCTTATCCATAGTAACAAACGAGCCTTTAATTCCTAATTGACATTCATTATTAATATTAGTCATTATTCAATACATTATTTATGGGTTCTAACGCCTTATTGTATCGTTAATTATAACTTATATAATATATATAAATATATATATATATATATAATTGTTGAATTCAGAAGTCTTCTTTTTAACAATCGATATACTTAATGTAATTACGTTATTATATTACTTTTTTACAGTTGACTATTTATCTTTATTTTGTTTTTTATGTTTATCATTCAAATTATTGATTTATAATATTATCTATACTGAAGAACAATAAAATATATTTTAACATTGTACTCATTAAAAAACAATACAATACAATAAAAATATATCATACCAATTCCCCCTACGTACTACCAAAAAAAATGACCATGTTATCGAGTTCGAGTTTGCTACTCAAATCATTACCAAACTAATACATATTCCCCTCTGTACTTCAAGTGTTTATGTCGCGTATATAATTAATTTCATAGTGCATCAATTCCAACGAGAGCCCTCAAATCAGTACTATTAGTAATCGACTCTATAGCTTCTTCAATAAACATTGGAGTTTTGATCGAGTTTTAAATAACTTTCTAGTCCGATCTTTCTACGTTTTACATATGAAGTCTCGTTCAAAACATAAGAAAAAAAGTGTTATCAAGATATTGAACCCTTATAATAGCTTGTAACGGGAACCTCAAATCAATGCTATTAGTAATCGACTCTATAGCTTCTTCAATAAACATTGTTGTTTCGATCAAGTTTTAAATAACTTTCTAGTCTGATCATCCTACTTTACATATCTAGTCTCGTTCGAAACATAAGAAAAAAAGTGTTATCAAGATATTAAATCCTAATAATATCTTGTAACGAGAGCCTTCAAATTAGTGCTATTAGTAATCGACTCTATAGCTTCTTCAATGAACATTGATGTTTCAATCGAGTTTTAAACAACTTTTAGTCCGATCTTTCTACGTTGTACATATGAAAGTCTCGTTCAAACATAAGCCAAAACAGTGTATTAAAGATATTAAATCTTATAAACTTTGTCACGAGAGCCTTCAAATTAGTGTTATTAGTAATCGACTCTATAGCTTCTTCAATAAACATTGATGTTTCGATCGAGTTTTAAATAACTTTCTAGTCCGATCTTTCTACGTTTTACATATGAAGTCTCGTTCAAAACATAAGAATAAAAGTGTTATCAAGATATTGAACCCTTATAATATCTTGTAACGGGAACCTCAAATCAATGCTATTAGTAATCGACTCTATAGCTTCTTCAATAAACATTTCCTACTTTACATATGTAGTCTCGTTCGAAACATAAGAAAAAAAGTGTTATCAAGATATTAAATCCTTATAATATCTTGTAACAAGAGCCTTCAAACCAGTGCTATTAGTAATCGACTCTATATCTTCTTTAATAAACATTGTTGTTTCGATCAAGTTTTAAATAACTTTTTAGTCTGATCATTCTACTTTCTCATTTAAAACATAAGAAAAAATTATTATTAATATATCGAACCCTTATAATATTTTATACATATTTCGAGAAAAAAAATGTTTTATGACTCGTGACCTACTCGATACTAAAAAGTAGAATTGTATGGGCTAGTAGAGAGTATTATTCAGTGCAAGCTTTAATCAAACGCGCTCCATTAAATTCGTTGATTGTGACTGACTATTTCTCTTCTTCTTCTTGTATCTCTCAAAAACCCCATTTACAGAGACTCAAAAATGGCGACATTAGGAGGAATTCGTGAAGCTGGAGGATCAGAAAACAGTCTAGAGATCAACGATCTTGCTCGTTTTGCTGTTGATGAACACAATAAGAAACAGGTTTTTTTTTGTTTTTTTTTTCATTTTCTCCCTTTGTTTGTAGATGAATTTGATTGTTTTTGTGGGTTTTGAAATGGGTTTATCAAAATGGGATTTTTATTTATCTTTTTGCTATTAATCCCAGTTTCAAATTAGGTGAACTCAATTTATTGCTAAAGGGGCAACATCCATCACTACTTGTAAACAATGTTTTGTTCCTATTTTTGAGAATTATTTAATTTCAACTTTTCATGTTAACATATTTAATATCACAAAGATTCAATTTTTTTTTATAGTGTGTATTGATTACCCTGACAAAGCCAAAACGAAACAAACAAATTGAAACAGAAAGCGTGATATGATTTGAAAATAATGGAAACCCTTAAGGATCATTTGGTTGGAGGGATTTGGCGAGTTATCTCGGTTTAGAATTTGGGATTAAATTTAACCTCGTTAGGTTGAAGGTATTAGTTAAAACCGATATTAAAATCAGGACTAGGGGTCGTTTGGTTCGGAACTAGTTGTCTCTTATCCCGGGATTAGTTATCCCACCCTGTATATGGAATAACTTATCCCATCTCTATGGTATAAATGATGGGATAAGTTATCGCAGACATGTCAACCAAATAGGACACCGAACTTTTATCCCAGGACTATTTTTTTATCTTAAGACTAAATGTTTTTGTCCCTCACACCAATTATAATCCCAGGATGGGATAAGAAAGGATATCCGATGTGATTATTTTATTCCACTTTCCATATGGAGTATTAAACTCATTATTTTAGTACAAACGGTGAGATAAAATAATCCCTGAGACTAGCTAATGCCTTAAAACCAAATACGTGATATAGTTAATCCGATATTTTTTTGTAGTAGAAAATATTCAATTTATCATTGTCCCAAAACGACCCCTAAGAGCTGAGGATAAAAGAGTTACTTACTATGTACAATTTAAGGATAAAATCACTTGATTCCTAATTATGTGGCACTGTCTGTTTTTGGGAGCTAGTTTGCCTCAACAAGTAATAAATTTAGTTTTATTATTTTCAAATGTAACAATTTTATATGCTGAATAACATTATTTTTTAGTAGTAATGGTTTTAAAACTTTACTCGCCTTCGGAGACAACCTCTCTACCTCCATCAGGTAAGGATAACGTTTGCGTACTCTCTACCCTCTCCCTAGACCCTCAGTTGTAGGATTTTCAATGGGTATGTTGTTGTGGTTTTAAACCTTTAACCATACCTTTAAAAAGGGGGAAAAAGTGTGATGATTTAAACCTTTGAGCTAAGAATATTTTAATCAGAGTTTTATTTTTTTGAATCTTGAACGTTGAATTGTTTCTGGTATGGGAGAAAGAGAGTAGTTTATAAGTTGATAAGCTAATTTAGACAAGCTTATGCAACTGTTCCAACTTCTATCTTATTTAAGTTTACGCTCTCGAAACAATTTTCATTAGCATGTAGTAGGTGTGATAGTGCTCTTCCTAGAGAGATGAAGAGCTGCATTGATCGAAACTGAAATAACGAAATAAGTATCTTAGTCTTTACTGACTTTGAGGCAAGGACTCATGTTTTACCGACTTTGTAAGTCTGTCTGTATGTGATTAAGCATGTACAGTGTACAACCTTTATGTTCTTTGCACTCTGTTATGACTCATGGTTCACTGTTCTTGCTTTGTGAACAATATTGTATATCAGAATGCTCTTTTGGAGTTCGGGGGAGGGGGTTTGGGGGGGGTGGGGGGGAGGGGGTGGGGACAACAAAAAAATAAGCAAAAATCAACACAAAAAAAACAGCAGAAACAAAACAAAGGATTAAAGCGAGAAAACACAAAAAAAAAAATAAAAACAAAAGGGGGGTGGGGGGGGGGGGGGGCGGGGGGGGGGGGGGAGGGGAGTAGGCTCTGAGTAGGGGGGGGGGGGGGGGGGGGGGAGGGGGGGGGGGGGGGGTGGGGGAAAGGGGGGGGGGGGGGGGGGGTGGGGGGGGGGGGGGGTGGGGGGGGGGGGGGGGGGGGGTGGGGGGGGGGGTGCGACGGGGGGGGGGGGGGGGGGGGGGGGCGGGGGGGGGGGGGGGGGGGGGTGGGGGGGGGGGGGGGGGGGTGGGGGTTGGGGGGTTGTGGGGTGGGGGGGGGGGGGGGGGGCGGGGGGCGGGGGGGGGGGGGGGTGGGCGGGAGGTGGGGGGCACGAACAAAAAAAAAAAAAACAAAAAAAAAAAAAAAAAGGAGTATTTTGTGTGGGGGGGGGGGTAGTTTGTGTTTGGTTGGGGGGGGGGGGGGGGGGTGGGGGGGGGGGGGGGGGGCGCGGGGGGGGGGGGGGGGTGGGGGGGGGGGGGGGGGGGGGGGTGGGGGGGGGGGGCGGGGGGGGGGGGGGGGAGGGGGGGGGGGGGGGGGGGGGGGGGGGGGGCAGGGGGGGGGGGGGGGGGGGGGGGGGGGGGGGGGGGGGGGGGGGGGGTGGCGGGGGGGGGGGGTGGGGGGGGGGGGGGGGGTGGGGGGGGGGGGGGGGGGGGGGGGGGGGGGGGGGGGGGTTTGTGGGGGGGGGGGGGGGGGGGGGGGGGTGGGGGGGGGGGGGGGGGGGGGGGGGGGGGGGGGGGGGGTGGGGGTGGTTGGTGGGGGGGGGGGGGGGGGGGGGGGGGGGGGGGGTGGGGGGGGGGGGGGTGGGGGGGGGGGGGGGGGGGGGGGGGGGGGGGGGGGGGGGGGTGGGGGGGGGGGGGGGGGGGGGGGGGGGGGGGGGGGGGGGGGGGGGGGGGGGGGGGGGGGGGGGAAGGAACAAGTGGTTGCTGGAACCATGTACTACATAACACTAGAGGCGACTGAAGGTGGTAAGAAGAAAGCATACGAAGCCAAAGTCTGGGTGAAGCCATGGCAGAACTTCAAGCAAGTTGAAGACTTCAAGCTTATTGGGGATGCTGCTACTGCTTAACAAGCGCTGAACGATGTCTGACTCTTGTGTCCTGAAAATAAAGCTAAAAATATTTTAGCTTGTTCGTATTTGAATATCATAAAGTAAGTTCATAACTCTATCGTGGATCTAAATTACGGATAACTATAGCTTTACAACGTTCCTTTTTCGTTCTATGCTCTATCTTATATACGATTTTGCTTTTCTGTTGCTAATATATCTGAGAAACACAAACAATTGCCATTTCTTTTGTGAAGTTAGCGCAGGCGACTGGTTAATGGCTAGCATAAACATAATTATAATGAATTCTCATATTAATGAATGCAGTCGAGCCCAGTTAAATGTACTTCATAAGTTGGTACATTTTGTGACAGACATAGATTGTGGATTTCGTTTCTAAATGTCCTTTCATATGTTGAGCTGGATGGATCTGAAGTTAGTAGATTAACTTCTGTAGTTCTGTTGCTCTTCTCCTCACATTGCAGGTTTTAGACATTCAGTACAGCAAACTGCAGAATGCTAAAAAATCATTTGTAGCAGTTGATTCTATCACAGTAGCACTCTCAGTTTTTTCTGGCTATATGAAATGTTTAGTCTTCCACCTTCTCGCTAAGTTGTGCAGATTCTTCACTTTGGATACCACACATGGTGTCGGATTCTCCAAAATAGCACTACTTTTAAAGAATTTGACACGCACCCATTGATATTTTTGAAGAGTTCGAGCACCATAGCCTCTCGTCGTCCCATGAGTCTGATAGTTAGGGTGGGGGAATGATTACATATATAACTAGTCTTCTTATAGTGAATTTAGTAGCATATTTTGTTATATAATACTCAGTCGCCCTTTCTTTTTAGTCCGTTCCAAAAAAAATGTCACCTTACTATAATTAGAAATGATTTAACTTTAAAATTCTCTTTTTACCTTTAGTAAAATGATTTATAAATTATGGTGACACAAATATTCAAGGATTGTTTTAGATTACAAGTTTCAAACGTCTTTCCTTTTTTCTTGCACCTTGTTTGGATGGTTGTTACATGTTGTACTATAGTATATTGTTAGTTTAAATATAAAGTTTGTTTTGATTCGTATCGTTTAAATTCATTGTTAGGTAACGACGAAAAAATCCATTTTATATAACGATTGATTTGGTCTGATCGCATTATTACCTTTAATATTTTCTTCTCATGTTGTCTTTAATTATTATTTAATAATTCTATTCAATCATTTTCCCTCCTTTTTCATAGTAGCATTACCACATAATACCCTACCATTTTTTTTAGGTTTGTCATTCAAATTATGAAAATCGAATATTAAGCAATTATAGAGAACGATAAAATTTATTTAAACATTGTATTCATTAAAACAATAACTATAATATAATACCACATAATACGATACATTATGAAATAATTCGTAACAATCATCTAAATGAAGTATTAAACACTGTATCAAACTAAACGATGTTACATAAAATGGGACGGAGGGAGTAGTCATGATACTGTTGAATAACTTTGATTTGGCAGTGCAGTAATTGTTTTGCAGTCATCACAAGTTAATTTTCACATCCTCTTCTTAAAAGCAAAATAAAGAGTGTTTATAACCTTAATCGCGAATAAATTCATTTCAACCCAAGTAAATTTTGAATGGAGGGGTATGTTTATTGATTTGATCTGTTCAAATTTAACCTAACTCGCTCATTTGTCACTTCGATCAGATTGTGACTAATTTTCTTTTCTTGAATAGTGCATCCAAAGTAAAAGGATGATATTACAGAAATTATAGGATATAACATTTACAACAAAAACTTCTCCTATTGCTTCAATTTTAAAGGCTCTTCTGAGCCTTTAAGACATGTCAAAAGATGTGGAGAACTCAGGTTGATCACCAATAGTGCTACCTGAAACAGGTTCAACATACCACTCGTTGGCTGGTCGAGTGATGAAACTAGCTTCTGCACAACAACGACACGCATAGATATCTCAGAGAGAGCAGAATTACACAGTGATATACTACAATATGAGGTACAATTCGGTCCTGAACATTCATAAACAATTCAACGCAAGAATCTTTCTTTGCTTCTTCAGTATCGCGTAATCAAGGTATGGTCATAGCAAGAACAGTGAAATCTTATGGAGAGTGGCTGCTAATCTATGTCCAAAAGCAGCTTAACATCACTGAAATTGAGCTTTTCTTTAATGACAACATACCAGTGTAATCCCATAAGTGGGGTCAGGGGAAGATGAGATGTATCCAAACCTTACCCCTGGGGACCTTTGTAGAGTAGAGAGGTTGTTTTCAAAAGATTCTCGACCTAAAAAGGAAGTTATTCACAGAAGGGTTGCAAGAATACACCCTTTCACATCTTTAACGAGTATATCACTAGGAAACATATACACTAATGCTAACTTCACGTTGAAGTCCTCCGATCTCATTTCTCATGCCTGCAAAATGCTTACCTTTTTCATTTTCTAAAACGACTGTGTCAGTATCTCTTTGCCACAAATAGCGGTTTTAGTTTTGCATCTTATGAAGACATCATAAATAATAAGTTGATATTGAAAAAGCGTTTACAAGAGTTACTACTTTGTTATTTGTTGTTCTCTCCCAATCTCGGAGTTGATTGAGTCTTCTTCTGAGTTCATTTTTTTTTACCTTTTTGTTTGAGGGGAGGGGAGGGGAGTATCAGCATTATATCGCAAAATTTGTGAGAGCAGCAAATTGAAATTATTTGAGAGATCAGGAGGGGTTGGGATCTCGAATCACATCCACTCAGAAGCTCTAAACGTCACACTAGCTCATCCTTCCTACTTAAGACCCAATGGCATACTGGAGCATGGTTTGAACTCGTTGGATAATGGACTCCTATCGTACTTAAGAGTCGAATCTAAATGAGTTAGATTACTATAATCTAAACTAACTAGATGCAGAATGAATTATAATGTTGTCGCGTGTTTTATTATTTACCTGACAAGAAGACATCCTTGTATTCTTCATCATCATAGACAAATTGTGGTGGATCTGGAGAGCCAACCCCTACTATTGTGCTTCCACTGCATTTCATTTTCGGAATTAATAGCAGTTTAAACTAAAAACAAAGTGCAGGAGTAAGACGTCGTTTAACTTTCTATCCTGTCAGAGACAGCAAAGGAGATATAATTTCTCGTAATGAAAAAAATGCACAAAGGGAGACAAAATACAGATGTATATTTAGACCAAGACTAATAATTAGGCATAAATGACAAATATATGAACAAAGAATATGAAAAAAATATCATGATAAAAGGGTTTGAACTTTGAACTAAGACAATCTGGAAAAGAGAAAGCAAGAATATAAACCAGACCAAGGCAAAAGTATACCTTCCAGACATGAAGACTGCATCATATTGTCCTCGGCCAGCAGCAATTACTCGTTGTTTTAACCTTTTAAGAGATGGAAGAACTTCAAAGGCGGGAGGTTCTGCAAGAAATATTATCAATGTCAAATGAGTGTAATCCTGAGCAAGAAAATCTTCAAAGTGCAAGATCCACTCTGCTGATGCCCAGATGGATGCATATTTAAATACTACATTCGACCTATAATGATTCCCATCGCATATGCAGACTCGATGACCTGGGATGAAAAATAACCACTATTTTTTCAAAAAGTTATGCATGAAAGGAAAGAACGGGTAAAAATACGAGCAACCTGCATGAAAAATAACCACTATTTTTTCAAAAAGTTAAGCATGAAAGGAAAGAACGGGTAAAAATACGAGCAATCTGCTTCATGTGAAGCAGTTTGGTTTTTGAATCTATTCTACCTTGCCAGCCGAAACAATTATTTTAAGGCGACAAAAGTGGACAGGGAAAACAGTAAAGACTAAGCATCTAAGTACTTCTCCTGCACAACATACAGAACTGAAACTGGTAACTGATAAGCAGACTCCTAGAAAACATATGAAATATGTTTCACAAGTGTGTTTAAAAGATCATTATAAGGAGTAAAGCTTTTAAATTCACGTTGCATGATTGAATCAATTAAATGAAATCATTTTCACACACTATATAAGGAGAAGGCTCAAGCAGATCTAGAAAGATTAGTCCTTTACTCGGTAAAACCAGGGGAATGATAAAAGTGTGCTTAAAAAGTTGCATTTCTATGTAACTGATCAGCACCAACACTATGTAGGAATTGGAATCGGCATTGGCATTTATTCGATGGCATAGCCAGTCTACATGCCTGAACCGGACTAAACAACTACACGAAATGGTCCTTTTTAAGAAAATTTTCCTGTTCCTTGAGCAATGTCACTAGGAAAGTTACTTTACTGCACATGAATTTTAGAAATACACACATACAAATAAAAAGATACATGTGTTTTTGTGTGTGATCAAATGTTAAGGTGTCTAATCTTCATCTCATACCTAAATCATTGACACACACATCTTGAGATATTCCACTAGTTGAGATTTTCTCCAGTAAGCTCAAGGGATCAACCTTACTAGACAGATCCAACTGAAAACGCTGTCAAACCAAATTTATCTTAGACTTTGATAACCAAAATCGTATATTTCATCCGAAACTTGTGCATTAACTTCACTTTAGTATCACCTTGTAAACTTCAGCAGTGGAGCATGCCTGTTGAGGCTTTATGAGGACCATTGGAATGTCAAATGGTATGGGTGACGGGATATCCTGAACAACCTGAACAAACAATTACATATTTCCATAATTTTAATTTATAAGAGACAAGATCAGATATAATAACTTCTAGAAATTCACAAGCCATTTCGTATGCATTGAGCACTGCTGCAGTTCACATGTAAATATGGAATAATGGGAGGCCATGACAAAATAGCTGAAGATGGTCAGTAAAAAAGAAATCGGGAATTTTTTCCTCACCATCATTTTGCAGAATTTCAAATTTCGATTCAATATGAATTTGTGGTCCACGTGGAATCTCTAGCCATTAACTGTCAAATCTACAACCTATGGAGTGACTATCACACTACTCATTAACAGTAATTATGTAACATAAGCTGGTATCTTCGTTTTGCATGCCAGTTTTTTTAAATATTGAGAAGCACAAGATGATTTTACCCTTATTGTCTGGATAAACTACATTTGAACTTCTTGCCTATCAATAATAAACATGCTTACAAAGCCGAAATTATACTTGTAATGTGGAAGGATAGAGTTGCAAAAGAAATTCCAAGATCTTTTGCTTATTTCAACTGTGAGTGGAAAGCAGTGGTTCAAGGAAAAAAATTCCAAAGCTTTGTCGAACAAGAAGCAACTGAAGTTCAAGAACAACAAATAATAACAAAAACAACAAAAAGTGACAGAATAAAAACTACAACAACACCCTTTAATCTGCCTCACCACAGTTGAACCACCGTTTTCCACCCAACCTCTTTTTCCCCCTCCTTCAGGGGTATGGTTACAGATTTCCACCGACTGATCAGAGACTGATTAGCAGCACTAGAGACCCAAAGAGATGCAAGGAAAATCACAAGATCTCATACACAACTGGAAGGAATATGAGAAGCAAATTCTAGGTAAAAAGCATACCTCACCCCTACCCGTACAGTAGGCTGCTCCATGAGAGAAGAAGAAAGGAATATCAGAACCAATCTCACCAGACCACTCTTGGAGCTCCTTTTCAGTGGCAACACAACCACTGAATTGATTTGCTGCCCACAGAGTTGTTGCAGCATTACTGCTCCCACCACCAAGACCAGCTCCAGTAGGCACTTTCTTATCAAGATGAATCTGGCCAGAGAAATAGGGAATAAAGTTAAACCAGTCGCAATATACCCAAAAGCTATTCCAAACTGATTAATTAGCTACCAATTTAAAGATTTTACCCAAAAGTAATTGTCTGTTCCAGTCTTTTTCCTATAAAGATTGAGGGCCTTTATAATCTGCAAAGAGAGTGGCAAAATCATGAATACACCAACAAGATCATTAAAATTAATGAGTATGAGGATAACCATATTAGCTTTTTCCTTTACCAGATTCGTCTCATCGAGTGGAACTCCATCAGCATTAGTAGATAAACGATCCTTTGACTTTGATGGTGACAGCGAGAACTTTATTTTATCTCCTAGACTAATTACCTGAAGGAACAAAAGGGTTCATCATTTCATAACATATAATACACTCAATCATTCATTCTTCCAGAACTTCATTCCTAAATACCACAGTAACAGGAACTTGCGATATACTCCCTTTGTTTTAATATGTTTGTCTTACTTTCCTTTTTAGTTGGTTTCAAAAAGAATGCTTCTAACTTCGCACAAGGCATGTTTAAGACGTCAAAACCATTGAAATAAAGGGAGTAGTAATATAGCATAATTCCAGTGGGATTCTTTCAAGCATTACCATATTCTGATATCTCACCAGGCAAAAAAACTGAAGCACAAAAAGGGAAGTTGAACAATTACATGAAAGAGAGACGCCAAATCATGATATCCGTCATCCCTCTTGCTAGTTATTCTCAAGAAAACATTTATCTGCAGCACAAAAGGACAGCAGATTTGCCAAAAGAAAAGAAAGAATTAAGTGTAAAATCCACATAGGAGTTTTGATAAATAATTTAATTTGATTAATTTAACTTACCTTGCAAGGAGAAAAAAGAGTGAGTCTTGAAAGCCCAGCTTCTCTATCAACTTCATCAGCTAATTTATTAAACTTCTCTTCAGGATTATATGTTATCTAAGCACCACCACAACAAAATTCAATTAAAGCTTAAAACTTTTTACACAATTACAGCTCAAATGAACAATAAAACAAGAAAATCAAAGTCAAACCAGCAGAGGATAAAATTCACAAAATTACTAAAGCTATGACAAAAAATTAGAGTGATATGTTTATCTAAGACCCCCACAACAAAATTCAATCAAAGCTCACAACTTTTTACACAATTACACCTCAATAAAACAAGAAAATCAAATTCAAGCCAGCAGAGAATAAAATTCACAAAAAAGCGAAACTATGACAAAAAAATAGAGTTACTATATGTTATCTAAGAACCCCATAACATAATCAGTCAAAGCTCAAAACTTTTTACACAATTACAGCTCAAAAGAACAATAAAACAAGAAAATCAAATTCAAAACCAGCAAAGAATAAAATTCAGAAAATTAGCAAAACTATGACAAAAAATAGAGTGATATGTTATCTAAGCACCCCACAACAAAATTCAATCAAAGCTCACAACTTTTTACACAATTACAGCTCAAAAGAACAATAAAACAAGAAAATCAAATTCAAGCTAGAGAGAATTAAATTCAAAAAAAAAGCCAAACTATGACAAAAAATTAGAGTTACCATATGTTATCTAACAGTCCCCATAACATAATTCAGTCAAAGCTCATAACTTTTTACACAATTACAGCTCAAAAGAACAAGAAAATCAAATCCAAACCAGCAGAGAATAAAAATTCACAAAAAAAACAAACTATCCCCAGAAAAAAAAGGGTTACCTCTACTTGTTTTTTACTAGTTCTTGAATCTGAAGCCTTCACAATAACAAAACTGTTTCTTCTAAATTGAAAATTCTTGTTAAAATAGGATGAACCATGTGGCCTATTTGACCATGACTGAGAAAAACAACTCTTTTTAAAAGAATCAATTTGGGGTTTGACACTACAAAGAATATTACAGGAAGCCATAGCTACTGTGTTTTTAAGTGAAATAAAAAGCAAAATTTGAACAAAATGATTCAATTCTTCAACCCCATTTTCAAGAAGTGTGTTTCTTGCCAATAAAATTCAAAAAGACTCAAACTTTACTCTTATTTTTTTGTGAGTTTTCACTTCTCAGGTAGGTAAAGATATATATAACACATGACAAAAAAGGGGAAAGAAGGATTTCAGAAATGTGTTTAACAGAATTTCTTTTTTTTCTTCTTTGTAGTTGTTGTCTTTATTCAATGCTCTTTTGTATCAAATTAATGGATTTTTTTAATTTTTATTTTAGAGAAAATGAAATTGGAATGTAAAAGTGATTTGTTTAGTCAATTCAACAAGGAGATAATGATACACTAATTAAGTAATTTCTTGATTATGGTTGTTCAATTATACCAAAAAAAAAAAATAAGGTAAATAATGGAAAATGTTCTAATTATCTTTTATCATATACTTTTATATTTACTATTTTTCCTTTTTGAAAATATTTATACAAACATTTTTCTTATGTCTAATTAAACTAGCTGCTAGATTTGATTTTAAAAAAATCTTTTAGTTTGATATATTTTACAAATAAGAGATTTCATTTTTATATGTAAAAATTTTGGAAGCACCATTTTCTTCTATTTAATTTGAAGTGTTCTTTCCATAGAAAAGAAACTAACAAATATAAATATTTACTATCTTTTTACAACATTTAATATCATATAATTCTAATGTTTTACAAGCAATATCATAGAATATTTGATTATTATATAAGCAAAATACTAAAATTTAATAATGATGATGTCCGAGATGATTTATAGCACCTCAACTATTTCATCGGTTACAAGTTGGGGAGCCTTCCCTTTTCAATTTCATAAGTAGAAGAACCTAGATGGAAGAAACGATAAAAGAGCACTACCACGATTCAAGTCATGACAAGACCATGAATCAAAGAGAAGGAAGAATGAGACCATAATTTTGAAGTTGCCGCGATCCAAGACCTAGATGGCAACCGAACCGAGCATGTCATAACTGAGAAAACTGTTAACACAATGAAAGAAGAGATGTAATTCTAACTAGAAGCAAATTTATTATCAAGAACAGATGTATCATTTAACATTTTGAGAACATCATTTACAGAAGTCCCTTAAACCATGTCAAGATGTCTCCCACCTATACACCTTTGAAGAACAACTTCCATCCCATATTACAACATATTGTAAAAAAACCACTTCCACTACATCTAGGATAACTCAAAGATCTGGCACTCAACATAACCCCTTGAAAGTAGGCAAAATCCAAGATGCTGGAAAGAAAATTTCTATAATTAAAAGCGCCACGCAGGGTAATTTGCTTCATTGTTCTCTTCATAGGGTGATGTTGAGCTACTTCCTCCTCCCCTCTCAGGGTAGTTGCTAGTGTTTTGGTTGGACGAGCGAAAAGGCCACAAGAATGAAAAAGGATTCCTCCTCCCTTGGTTCTGACTGCTATTCTCCCTGCTACTACCGTTGCTGCCATTGCTAACGTTTCCAGTTCTGGAACTCCAATTGGCTGGGGCACTCGCAGAAGCTCGTGAAGGCAGCTCAAGACGGCAAACAGGGCACGAGTTGTGCCTAACCAACCATGGTACGATACAATCTGAATGGTAAAGATGCTTACATGGCATTTGCCTTGCTTCAGAACCTAATTCAAAGTTATCTTGACAAACTGAGCACTGAGAATCAATGCTGAGATGCCTTTGAGTGATTCTGACAGTAGGCAAAGCATCTATTGCAGAACGAGGTGCCGGGGGAGGCCCCTGCCGATCATTCACACTGAGCTGCTCAATTAACTGTTGCAGCCCAGGCCCCATCAAATCATCAAAATTTGGTCGCCGATGCCCCATTGCTGGGCTTCCATTGGAGAAAAAGTACTCAAATGCATCATTTTCGGTCATACTAACAGGAGTTTGGCCATGAAATATCAACCATGGACCAGAACCAAAACCCCTCCCACTTCCAGGAACAACACCAGATCTTGTCCTAATGTCAAAGTTTGGGTTTCTTCCTGCCATTCTCTGCCTCATGAATGCAGCAAGGGCATCCATTATACCAAATCTTGGGTCCGGGAAAGGATCCATCAATCCAAAATGAGGATCAGCCTCAATATTAGATCTAGTACCTACCATGTCATCGAGCTCTTCAATGAAACCTCGACAAATTAGGGAAAAGACAAGTAGTTCTCACGAGCGAATGGCTGCCTGCATCTGTGGCCAGCCAGGTGTATTAATAGCCCCACTCGACATCCCTTATAAGTACTTCCTTGAACAAATCCTAAATTTTAGACCATCCTGCACCCACAAAATAACTGTTCAACTATAATAGAGATTACTACCACAATCATTATATGAAATAAGACAACATTTTCAGATAAAGTATCAGGTAGTGCCCAAAAGTGATGTCATGCATCAATCATATTCACCAAAACACGTCATCTTAGACCTTCCTTATCTTGAATTTCCCTTTCCCACTTTAAGCCATTTTTAGAAGATCTCTCTTTTTTGCATCCTTTAGGAGCTGGTAAGCCCACCCCCTCCTCTCCCAATGAAAAAAAAAACCTCCCAAGAAATCTCTCAGGAGAATCGATGACTACATAAAGTCAAGTGCACCCGAGATTTAATAAGAAAATTGTAAAATCTGGATTCTTCACAATTACCAATGGTTATTCAAATTCTCGACCTTTCGGTTGGAAGTGGAGAAGTCTACTACTCTCATCAAGGAAGTGGTTTTTTCTTCTTTTCCAAAATCCTTTTCTATGACCTATCAAAGAGGGAAAACCTAAGTTGCTCGGACTCAGGTGCGGGCGTCCGATATGGGTGCAGATCTAGAGGTCGTATCCTCTATGATCTAAATTTTAAGATTCAGATATACGGGTCCATGTATGGATACGGATTGGGAGATTTGGCTAAATATAATTCAAATATCTAAAATAAGAGTTATAAAACCTAAATTATGAGATAGTGTGGAAAATTTCAGGAGAAATATTAATCAAAAGGAGAATCCTGAAAGGAGAAAAAAGGAAAGGCAGTGACAATAAAAATTTATATATACAAGGTAAATCATTTTCTTCAATTTCACCTTAGTTTTTATTTTAATCATAGAAATCATTGAATCTGTCCAGAATTTCTCCCTCAAATTTGGTCAAAGTAGCCAAAATTAGTTGACTAGATCAGGTAAGGATCCCACACCCACATCGCGTCGACATGGGTGCGACCGACAGTGAAGAGTTCCAGCAACTTGGGGGAAAACCACCAACTGGAGCATAATTCTTCCAAAGCTATACAACAACAACATACCTATCGTAATACCACAAGTGGGGTTTGGGCTCAGGGGAGGGTAGAGTCTACGCAAACCTTACCTCTACCTCGTAGAGATAGAGAGGTTTCTTCCAAAGCTATAGTGAAATCCAAATACACTCCATCCAAAATTTACTAAGAAGAACTCCCAAAACCACTTCATTAACATTATACTTTCTTTTTCATCCAAATAAACTTCATCCCACGCTTACTTTGAACTTTAAAAACTCTCAGAATCTCATTTATTGATTTCACTAACATTTCAAAGTCGGTGCAACAGTCGAGTTTCTCCTTTTGGATAAATTCAAGGAGAAGCCAGCATACTGTATATGCCTTTAACTCCTCCCACCCCAAACTAGAAGGGGATCACCCTTCTTCATACAGGGTAAAAAAAAACCCTTCTTTTTTCGTAACAAATGATGTCCGAACCAGCTTGTGCCTACCTCGACTATCCCACAAAGTACCAACGACCTCCTTCCAACACAAGTACCAAGTAACTTCACAAGAATAAGACCATCAAAATATACAGTAATTGACCAAATAATCAACCCAAAAACATCCATCTTATGATCTCCAATACTCAAGATCATACAAATTACTCATCAAGATTGCACCTTTACACTTCATCAAAGAACATAGTATGCATAGAACACAAAATCTTCTTAAAAAACAGAACCCCATATAGAAACACATATAGATACATACAAAGATATAAATAAAAATGTCAACTTGATGACAAATTTGAAATGAAACCCATCAATTATGTAAACAAAAACTATAAACTTTGTAAAGAAAATGAAAAATTGGGATTTGGGTCTTACCAAGAAGATGATGGTTTGTAGACAGTGTGGAGTGAGAGAGAAACTGAATGAACCCTAAGAGAAAGAAAGGAGACAAAAAGGGAATTATATGTGTTTTTCTACAGTGACATGTACTAAAATGCGCCTGTGGTGCACTTCTATAATTATATTTCAAATTCGGTGTTCGGAGCACATAGTAGAGCTCATATTAAATTTGAATGGATTGCGAATAATAGGATTTTCTCTTTATCTAATGCTAGAATCGAAATTTGTGATTAAGAGTAAAATCATTTGGAAAAAGGGTTTAATATACCCCTCAACTTTGTCATTTAGAGCTGATCACATATACCATTTTCTTTTAACGGAAATGGAAAAAGTTTATTTTAGTTTAATTTATTATTATTTTTTTGAAAAAACATATAATATAATCCTCATTAAAAAAAATTTTTAAATTTTTTTTCAACTGCTAATTTAGATATATTTTCATGGTCAAATTTATTTTCACTTGTAAAACTTATTATCGATAACCAAATTTTTTTCTTCAAATATAAAAATAAAATTAAAATATAGAAAAAAATAATTTTTAATTATAATATAGCCAAAAAAATAGTTTTAGTTGTTTTTCTTTACACTAAGAATGAAAGAAAACAAATAAGAAAGGTCAAAATAATTTAATTGAAAGAAATCAAAAAATTAATTTATTATGAAAAGATAAAAAACTTGAACTTCGCGGGTGAATAATCATATATGCCCGTCAATAATTTTAAGAACAAGTTAAACGTCAAAAATATAAATTTAAAACTATTTTTTTCACTTTCGTTGAAATAAAAGATATATATAAACCGTTTATATAATGATAAAAATATACATGAACCACTTTATTAACAAGAGACATATCAATTTCAAATGACAAAATCGAGAGATATATCAGACCCTGACTCTGCACCATAACTCAACCATGTGTGGTGTACTTTTATATCACTAATATATGTTATCTCACCAACTATATGACAAAAATCAAAATGGTGATTGGATAGGTTTACAAAAGTTCATTCATTATCATTAGAGAATATTATTACACTTTGGTCCCATAAGTTTGTCTTTATCTCATTTTGAAATGAAAAGAGTTCAAACTACATGTCAATCAAGGGTGTTCATAGTATGGTATGATTTTAAAATTTTTGATTCAATGATTTAGATTTTTACATTTTTAAAAATGCTATGTCATTATTATATCGAATAAGTGCACTATGTTTCGATTTTAATTTTAATTTGTAAAATTAAATAAGTCGATAACTCTAATGTGTTCGACGTTGTGGGGCTTTAAAAAAAAAATATTACAATATGGAGAATTGAAATTTAGAAACGGTATAAACGTAAAAGTCTTGTATGCTTTGAAAGTATCTATCTAGGTTAGGTCGAAGAAAAAATAACATGTGTCTATATGAATATATGTAATAAATGCAAGAAGTTTCTATTTAGTTAATAAGACAAGAAACTTTTAAGTAAATTATAATTATTATCTTATATATAAATTATATAAAGATCATGTATATAATAAGTATTTCGATACTATTTTTTTTTAAAATATCGAATACTATTATTTTTTAAATGCACAACAAATAATGTAATGGGAACACAAAATACCAAAAGAATCAATTTCGATAGGATAATTCGATATTTACAAAATATATACACCAAAAACACAAAATGGCTATTGGTAAGGTTAACAAGAAAATCATTCTAATTAGACAAAATTACACCTTGGTACCATAAGCTAATTATTATTACAATTTGAAATTAAGAGACTTTGTATAAAGGTGTTTTTAGTGAGCTTTTTGCTTGCATCTAAATCATAAAATCTTCAATAACACTCCACTCTAGTTATTTACTTTTTCTTTCAAAATAATTTTTTATTTTAATTTAAAAATCAATATTTGATTATAGTGGAGTTTGCTCCAAATCTATTTTCATAACTTTACCTTGAATTTCAAATAAAATGTGTTATTTTTACGATTACTAATTGTATAACCAAATATAAATTTTATTTTCTTACGTCAAACTTTACAACTTATTGTAGTTGAATAAGGAGTTGTCAATTTTCTAAACGATGAAGAATGGAGATAAAAAATTACTCCAAGTAATTGGTAAAGTCGACTAATTAAAGTAACGTACTTCCTCTATTTCACAAAGAATAACCTCATTTACTTGACACGAAGTTTAAGAAAATAAAGAAGAATTTTGAATCTTGTGGTCCAAAATTAAAGTTATACTAAATGTATAAAATTATCTTTTAATCTTGTGGCCTAAAATATACCACGTGAAAAACTGAAAGTAAAATCTTACAAAAAAAAAAATCATTCTTTTGTAAACATACTAAAAGGGAATGGATCTCATTCTTTTTTCAAACGAGGGGAGTATAACATTTCAGGGTTGACTAATTACAACAACAACATACTCGGTGTATTTCCACGAACGAAATCTGAAAAGGGTAGAATACACATAAACGTTACCTTTACCTTTGAAAGGTAGAGAGGTCGTTTTCGATAGACCCTCGGTTGCTGATCTGACTAATTCTATATATTTAAGTGAAGTAATTTGGATAATTTAATCAAACTACTAAACTGAATGCCATCTCAATCAAACAAAAACAGAATGGTCCATCAATAATAATGAAAGAGAGATGCCATGTTTCATGTTTTCCATCAATATTACTCCATCTTCCATTCTAGCCACACCAATTTTTGCATGTCAAACTCAAGATCCCACAATAAGAAGACTGTCATATTGAACATTTCTACAACCAGAAACTAAATAGCATATCGAAAAGCTATTATATTGTCGAGATAAAAATAAGAAAATGAATGCTCTTTGAGGGATGTGGATGTTTACGCTATGCCTCGAAAAAGCCAGGGGCTTGGAAATGCTTACTAAAATACAACAATTGGTAGGATATATCTGTCATATGACAAAGGCTTGTCCTTACTCCTTAGTATGACCAACTGCATAAATGAAGACTGAAGTCAATAAACTGAGATATACAAAGACAATAACGATAATCTTAGTGCACGTAGGGTAAAGGTAAGTCTAAGAAGCCAGAAGATGACATAAAAAGCTATATATGAGCTACCGATGTGGTTGTGATGTTACATTTCGCATGTTCTCAATTCTAAGAAGCTTAACAGCCCAATCGACCCTTACACAATTGCCTTGCAACCCCCTGCTCTGGATTATGCCTTCAACATAATTGTAAAATAGTGAATTCTATCCCTACTTCAGGACAAGGTTGTGACCTGGCGACAGCACCAAATCAAAATAAAGCCAACTTATCCTATACTTCCAAGGATAGAGCTCCGATTGCCCATAGTTGTCGACTTGACTCTGACCAATCTTGAAAGGTTAAATTTTGTAGAATTTTATAACATAAAAGGAACTGTCATAAAGAAGTAAATGCCTATCCAACTGCAGTACTAGCATTGCACTTCATGGATGCTGAAACGTAACCTCCCTGATATGAAGTAAGTTATGCATCATACAAAAGCTACAGCCTACAGCACTTAAAGACTTGACTTCCAATATTAGATATCATTGCTAGTTTTTATAGGATTGGTGTAGTTAAGCTAGTCAACTTCATTGGGTAAATATTATTTACATGCTTATAAATGTAAAAGTAAATTCAACTAACATCAACCATCTTCTGTGGCAGATGCTACAGTCATATGATGTAGAAAGAGCAAACTTATAGTTATGGAATCTAGGTGTACTCACTTGCTAATCTACAGCCATTGCTTCAGGACCCCCACTATCATCCTCCACCCCGTTCTTATTATGATCATCAACTGCATTCCTCAACTCTTCCACCAAGCTCCTCTGTTCTTCCTCAATTGCGTTCTGCAACTCATCAACCTAAGGAAAAAGTTTGAACATCAGCAAAGATATCCATAATAACTAATCAAAGTGTTCTCATGATACAGATAATACAGTACGCATTTACAAGAATGTATTTATCAATCTATCTACAAACACGTAGTATTTCACATGGATCCTTTACAATAGTGATCCGGTGTCATCTGCTTATTACACATCAGTTGCTTTTCATGGGTGGTAGAAAAGTTACAGTTTACTTATAGTAATTGGAAGTTGCACAAGGTGACAACTGACAAAAACTAGTGAATAATTGAATGTATATAAGTCAGTGAAAGCTCAAAATGTTAATTAACATGATATGACCATCATACCGAGGAAGATAAAGAAACGGGAAAAGGAGGGCGAAACTAATTTTAGCATAGGCCTTCACACTGATGGAGCAGCTCAAGATTTGAGATGTTTAAAGCCCCCTAAAGATAATGCAAGTAAATGATCAAAAAGGGGTGTCATTAACATAACGGCCCTTCTAACCTTTACTTTTACATCGTCCTTCTAATCATTAGACACTGAGCTTGTTAATCTCAAGAGTGGAGGTTCACAACGAAAACTGAAGGCATAGGGAAAATAAGATTCTTGCCAATGGCCCAATAAGGTCTCGACCTAGTGGCTGTGGTTCAGACTTCGATACTTGGGAGTGTGAGGCCTTGACCCACTGAAATTTATGGGCCACAACTCTCAAATGTCTCTAAGATATAGAATTCAATCTCTCCACCACCAGGATGGGGGGAAATCATTTTGAATTTACTGGACTTTTTAGCTCTACGATTGTCAGGCTCACAAGGGAAGAGTACTCAACTTAAAAGGAAAGTTCTTCTACCAAATTCATAGTACAACAACTAATATCACTGCCGAACTGGTTGGGTCGGTATATGAATCCTCACGCTCCACTTCACTCCATTTAGACAATTCTCATTCTAAGATTCAATAGATTAGCTTCTCTAGGACTAGAAATTCTCTACACTTTATATTGATTATACAAATGCCATAACAAGAGCAAAAAGACACCTAGAAAATATTAGACTAATATGAGACAACCCACAAGACTAAACCTTAATCTCAACTAGTTGGTATAGACAATATGTATCTTCCTCTTCTATTGTATTTTATTTTCCGCTAATTCTACAGGTTCTAAAAGATTATTGAACTTCTGGTATAACTTTCTCCATGATTTTTAGTCTACTACATTCTCTTTTTAACACCTATCAATGTTCAAGAGTCAAGACCTACAGGTCAGTGCATTGGATATCTCTATCGAACACGACCAAACCATCTTCAGTGACCTTCTACTTTTGTCCTCTATGTGTGCTACTTGCACCTTCTTCTGAGTGTAATCCTCAAAGTTGAGATTCAACGAACCAATTTCTTCTCGTTTGGATCGCGTTGCAAGTCATTGTTTCAGGCGAACATTTCCCAAAAACACATGGGGGTTCACCCATGAAAGATTCGCTTCAAACCGATGGATGGCTTGTAACAACACTAATTACAGGAAACTCTTTTACACCTCAATAAGACTTATAATCATTCTCTGGGAAATTTATAGTATGCAAGACCACAATGTTGCAAGTTTCTATAAGAGCCAAAGCAGAATAAGATGTGTTTTTTATAAGTCTTGCTTAACTGTCAAATGACTGCACATAAAACACAAAAAAAAATCAAGTATTGTCTCTTCCATTTACTAATTCTGGAAACAAAAATCAGCAAGGAGGCCCTAAGTTATTTCTTCTAATGTTGTAGTTCTTTTGGAGCAACGAAACTCTTCATCAACACTAAAATCATGTACATTGAAATGTTAAGGAAAAAACATTTAAAATAGGAAATTCAGCAAAGTCACCTCACAATTGTTAACAACAGACAAAATACTCAACGCCAAGTTCCCTAGTCTTACTTATATATCACTTAACATCTTTGAGATAATATTGATGACTTCAATAGATAGAGCAATGTAATTGTCAATAAAAAAGGAACGGAAGTTTGATTGCCTTGTAGGCCAGAAAACTAGAACTACAAGGCAATGATGAGAACAAATGGCTACATCTCAGATAATTTTAAAAATCATGCCTACTAAACAACCAGTAGTACTTCTTCATCAAAAACAACCAGTAGTACTAGAAGCATGCAAAAAGAACTTTGAGAAGCCTGGAATTTCACCTGCTGATGATGATCACTTTGTTCATATGAATTCACCAGACTTAAACCATCGCTTTAGTAAGACAGTTGACATTAATACGGGAAAAAAATACAGTCAAAGCCAAGAGGGAAAGTCAGGTAAAGTTAGTGTATTTTCTCGATTTTAAAGATTAAAAGTACGTAAAGGAAGTATGCAAAATATGAATTCCAAAGTGAAAAGCTTATTGAAGGAGAATTATCCTGTTTCTCTAAAGAAGTTGTGGACCTGTCCCTCATTAGTGTGTTATGTCAGTTCTCTTTAGTTCTAGAGTCTACTCTAGCAATCATAATTCAATAGAAGCAATCAAAAATTTCCAACTAGAACTCCCTGCATAAATCAGAAGACGGGCTTTATAGAAGAATACGCACCACGTGCAATAGAAGTGCAAATTGCTTTTTACGAAGCTCCAATGTTCTTGAACTAGCAGTATTTTCTTCCCCCAACATTGCTATCTCTTTTTCAAGCTCTGTAATAACCTTCTGAGTTTCAGATCTTGGAGGCTGCATGGCAACCAACTTCCTGATAGACTCACACTCTTCTTTGTGCTTCCTCTCTATCTTGCTTTCTTCAAGTTGCCTCTTGAGATCTTCTATCTCGGCCTGAGCTTGTAAAATTTGCCCATTTATCTCATCTTTTAGGTCGTTGAAGTTCTCCTTCTCTCTAAGATTTGCATCTATGACTGCTTTGCTCTTTAGGAGCGGAATCTCAAATGTATTTAGCTCTTGCAAGAAAGCTTTGGCAAGTCTTTCACAATCACCATAGTTATCAGCTTCCTTCTCTACCTCCAAAGCAAAAGCAGTAAACTTTTTCTGAAGTTTCTTCAATGGGGGTTCACCTCTAGTGGTTGTTGTGCGAGTGAGAAGTCTATGCTTAATAATTGAATCATCTTCAAGCGGGCCAAAAGCATAATTTGCAGGCACTGTCTCCCCCTTCCCAGCAACTCTTCTGCCTTTTGCCAACATTTATTTTCCTACCTTGAAAGAAAAACCTATTGTGAAGGATCAGCATCCGATGGTATACATATAACCGTGGATAAACTTGACAGCTCTGAAGAGATAAAACAACACAAATAGGTAAACAGCAAGATCGGGGCAGAAATTTTTCCTAAACATTATTTGATTAACTAAGCCTTGTTATAAAAATGTTCAGAGATTTCATCAGATCACAGACGATTTTGGAGAAAAAATGATAGTAACTATTAGTGTGTTTGCAACGATGAAAAGTTTTCTCCTTTAAATGTCTTCCTGGATGAAATCATTTTTAAGTGGTTGGTTGCCTTGAAATCTAGAAACTATGTTCTCCTAGGACAGTCATTTATTCGTTATTATCAACATCTCAACTCTTACTTGATTTCATTTGATTTATAGGACAATTAGACATTGTTGTCAATCTTCTAAACTCAAAAACACCACCAAACTCACCTACTTATATATCCAACCAAAAGCTAGAAAATGACACTTATATAAAACTTCTCAAATGGCAAAACCTTTTTCATGGAAAATCTATACCAAATGCATCCTAGAAAGGAAAAATTGGAGAAATTCATAACTCATACGGGACAACAACAACGTCATACCCACTATAGTCCCGTAAGTGAGATCTTGGGGTGTGGGGTGTATGCAGACTATACATCTACCTTTGTAGAGTAGAGAAAACTAAAAAATCACAAGAACAATATGGAACAAAATGAAAATCCATTTACGATTGGAGCCCTTGTTGCTGCATTTGGCTACAAATTACAGTTGCAAACAACAAAAATCAAGAAGAAATAAGAGATCTCAAAAAGTTCATTCATAAATGGTAGTATTAGATGCCTCTTTTCCGCTTGCAAACAAAAAACCAATCAACCAATCAACTATGTCCCGTACCCCAAACTAGTTGGGATCAGCTACATGAATCCTCCATAATCATGTTGCTTCATTTCAATCCCTAGCTAGTTAATGCCCCCTTAGGTAAAAAGTGGGTAAATGAGCTGCCTTTAGCTAGAAAATTACAGTTGCAATCAACAAAAATTAAGAGGAAATAGAGAGCTCAATCAATCAAAATTGGGAACATGAGATGCCTTTTTCTTGTTTGCTTGCAAAAATAAATCAACTGTATCTCGGAATCCCAAACTAGTTGGAATCAGCTATATGAATCCTCCATAACCATTTTGCTGCTCCATTTGAATCCCTAGCTAGTTAATTGTTCAGTAATGCCTACATCCTGCCTATGAAAATGACTAGGGTGGCCCGGGTTAGAGTCATGATCGAACATGGGTTGCTTGGTGGACTCAGTTAAGAAATAAAATTGCAACTTGCACCCTTTGCTTAGCAAGTTACAGTTGCAAAATACAAAAATCAATAGGAAAAAAAAAGAGCTAAATCAATCAAAATTGGGAGCATGAGATGCCTTTGTTTTTCATCTTACAAACAACAAATCAATTCACTGTATCTCAGAATCAAAAACTAGTTAATATCAGCTGCCGGGATCCTCCATAACCATTTTTCTCCATTTCAATCCCTAACTACTTAATCTCCCCCCTTATAACCATTCCGTTCAATTGCAAATTACACTGCGTATTTGTGTGTGTGTGTGTGAGAGAGAGAGAGAGAGGCATACATACTTGAAGTTCGAGGTGTGAAATTGAAAATATCCGGCGCCGGCGAAATCTCCGATCTTCACCGGCAAGAAGTCCTCTCGCTGTTCTGACGATTAAAGAGTGAAGCTCAGGGGTTTTGCTTTTCTTATGTTTTATTTCTGAAAAACAAAATCATAAAAAGTATTATTTTCGACATTTTAAGGGCAAATTTGTCCATGAATTTGGAAAAAAAAAAGTATTTTTTTTGTTTTTAATTGAAAAAAAAATAGATTTTTTTTTTGAAAATCTATAAAATAGCAAACTATTAAATAAAATTAAATATTATAATAATAGTTTCAAATATTTTGTCATTTGCCTCTCTCCCAGATTTCTCGCTCATCACTATCTAGATATCGATCGTCAGTCTCTCTCGCCTCTCTCACTTTATACAAACACAAATGTATAAATTATGTTTGTCTTTGTATAAAGCGGAACAGAACTGTATATATACATATCTTTTTGTTTGCCTCTCTCCAGAGAATCTCGCTCGCGGCTCTCCTCGCCTCTCTCACTTTATGCAAACATAATTTGTTATTTGTTGTTGTATAAAGCGAGCGACAATTGTATATACAAATTCTTATATTTTTTGTTCTATATATTTTAATTATACAAATACAAATCTTTCTATGCATGGTTCTCTTTTACCTTTCTCTCTTTCTCGCTTCATATTTGTATAATCTATGTTTTTACGAAGCAAGAGATAGAGAGAGATTTGATATACGAATGTTTTATTTCGATTCAATTGTATACAAGTTCAAATTTTATGCAGATATACATACACAATCATTGATACATATACCTAGTAGTTACATATATACAGTTATTTAACTGATATACATAAACAATCATTGAACTTTTATACAAACGAGAGGCCTGCCATCAATTTATACAATTTGATGCTCCATAGCAAACATGCAAAGTTTATGTATGCTTATGCAAAACTATAGCTATGGTATACTAATATGACTTTTATGTTTGTTGAACCTAAAATTTACTTTTGGTTTTGGTTTTTCATTCAGTGTCCAATACCACATTGGAGGTCGATTAAATCTTGTGATTTTAAACTCAGAATACCTAAAATGTAACAAAAATATCATTTAGAACTCGTTTGGATTAATATTTGACTTAAGAATAAACTTGTAGATTTTTACTTAGTCGTTTGTATATCAATATCATTAGTAATTATATTATCATGTTCATATTCCGTGAATAAAAGTAAATAGTACTGCACAAGCTATGACTCAACTATAATCTATTCATATATGAAAAAAGTGTTAGGTATTATACAAAAATGAATCTTCTTCTTTTTTTTTACAAAATATAAAGTCGTGGATCAATTTTATATTCGAAAAAGTATCAAATCATAATATAAAATTCTAAATTCAATCTTTTCTCGAGAATCAAATCATGAAATAAAATTGCATTCCAAATGCTGATTGCATCTTAAAATTTCAAATCACGATATGAAATTAAATATCAAAACTCCTATACATGTGCTTAAACCATTAAAAAGAAAGTCGATCTCAACTGTTTTTCCCTCTAAAATATTAATACTCGCTCTGTCCTTATTTACTTGTTCATATTTTCTCTTTTAGCTGTCCCTATTTACTTATTCATTTTGATAAATCACGAAAGAACAAAAAAAATTTACTGTTATACCCTCATTTAAACTTCTTGAAAAATTTCAAAATTTTAATTCATTTTTTTCTTGAAACCATAATTAATAAGGGTAAAGTTATAACTTCACTATACTGATTATTAATATCTTAATTTGTGTGTCATTTCTAAGTGGACAACTAATTAGAAACACAGGGAGTACTGTTAATTGGGTACAATCGAAAAACTATCGATATATCAATACCTTTATCGGCTGAGATAAATAAAGTGAACACCGATAGCTTCTCGACCACCGACGTCGCCTTCGTTTTTTTCAAAAAAAAAAATGCAAATTTGTTTACCAAGGAAAAAAGACCACAGTATAGTAAAGAGTCCATTTCATCTTCAGTTTTTTCATGTGCATCTATAAACATATACAGATAAAAACAAAGATCAAACATTCTAACATCTATCTCCCAACTCCCTAATAAGATGTTTCATAGAGGATACACAATCCTATATCTATAATGACTATAGTAACTTCTGCCAAAGAACTACGAAAGCACTCGATCAGAATGAAGTCGTTCGTCTTAGCTGATATCTTGGTTCAGACGACAACTCGGATAACATGTTCTCCAGCTCCTGTGTAAGGTAAAAGAGTTCAGTAACATAGTCATTAAAAAGACAACAAGCTGGTATGCTGAACTTAAGAACAGAAATAAGAAAAGGCGGTGTTTTGTAACATGTAGATGTAGCGCGTTTTGCCGAGTTTGGACTGATATCAATACCATTAGGCTAAATAACAAGACATCTAGAAAGGCGAGCAAACTACTGCTCATGTCATGCCTATATGGTTTCAGATTTGCACGCCTTGCAACTCTCTTCCGAACAACTTTATTACAAGAAAAAGGAAAAGTATTAAAGGCAATATAGATTCGAAATAACAGGAGGTGTGAAAAATGATTTAGCTATTTGAAATCCTAAAATTCAAACATTGTCGAGAGGTCTGAATTTGAAGACGATTAACTTGAATCATCCACATTACAGAACTCAACAGTAGCATCCACAGAAAACAGGTACTCGTCCAAATATCTTTAAGACAACACAAATTTTGAAAGGAAAGAAAGGATCTGCATCCTAGCGAAAGGATCAGACAAATAGAGTAACTTGTACTGCTTTACCAGGTAATTGACAAAATGAGAAAGAACAGAACATCCACATGAATGTCCACTAAATCTTTTTTTTCGGGGGGGTTTAATAGTTCAGTATCCGAAACCCACTAGCCTGACTAATCAGCATTGTACCAGTTAGCTCTACCAAGCGAGTAAAGCATTCCCCATACAGAAGGAATCCCAACCATCCCACTACCACTAAAAAGAGAGCTAAAATGGTCAACGGATCTAGCATTAGCTGCACACACACTCCAACAGATGATATGGAAAGCGTACAATTTGGTCCTAATAATACCAATCAGAGATAGATCTTTCACAAATCCCATATATCAGTTACGAGAAGACCCCCCCCCCATATATCCCGAGCTGATGGTCTACCAGAAATAGCCGCTCTACCTCACAAGGTACGGTGAGGTCTATGTACACTATACCCACCCAACCACACTCATGGGATCACACTGGGTATGATGTTGTTGAGAAGATATGTGATGGAAATTCCTATGTCATGTAGAAAGGAACCAGCATCACTGATCACTTGTTTGAAGGTTTGTAACACATCTTATATCAAATATAATTATTTCGAAGGGATACCAAACGTCTGTAACTCAAAGGTCTTTTTAGAATGGTAATCCTATGGCACAAAAACCTCATCCACTCTCGATTTTGTAGATAAGAAGGTTCTATATCCCTACAGATTCAGGCTCCTTCTAATCAATCACTAGCACTATTGGCTCAGGCTTTATTTCCTAGAGAGTAGAGACTAAGAAAAATAAAATACATCAAAAAGAGGCTAAAGTATACAAGCTTTAATATAATAAGTCCTTATGTTAGCCAGAACCAAGGTGAAGCGATCAACAAACACCATAACACCAAAAGGCCTACTTTTGGATTGTAAAGTAAAAACCAACTCTTGCCATTGAAAAAATACTCAAATGTGTTGATCCCAAACAATCAAGCAGTAAGGAGTTAGCAGGAAGAAGGTTTCATCTTGTCAGTCCGTAAACAAACTATCAGAAGAAGGTTTCTTCCCATAACCAAACTAACATGAGATCAAATTTTAGCATATGGAAAATTCTCTTCAAAACTGACGAGTGCACTATGATGCAGTCAGACGCATGGACAAAGGTTGTGGAACATGAACCAAAAGTGAAACAAAATACTGATACGGGAAAAAAACGAATGTTAGATCATAAAATTACCGAGAACTATCTAGATTAAATTTTTTTAATTGACATCTTTTTGTTATGACAAGGAAATCTGCAGCCGCTACCCTTGGGATGCGCACAATATAAAAACCCCATATAGGAGAGGTAACCCGCACTAGGTAAGCACGGTACGATGAGCTCAACCCAGAAGGCAACCCCCCTTGCTTTCGCTAGCAAGGGGTTACAAACTTGAAACCTCCAACACGGAAGTCCAAGCCCAAACCCCAATTCTTTCCTGCACCTCCTCTTTCTTCTCCTTTTCTATAACCTAAGGAAGCAAATTTCACTTTGCCTACCAGGGGAGGAAGGAAAAAAGGGAAGTACCAAAGTAAACTCACCTCTAAACAACAAGAAACAAACAAGAAATCACGGAAGGGAAACTCATTCAGTCACTGTGTACTACTACATGCATCTAGGATCATCAGTCCACCAAGCATCCCAAAAACACCATTTCAATCATCAAAGGCAGCATTCACTTCTAACCATTGCACCAATTGTTCAAAAAGGCAATTTTGCTTTAGTATAATAAAGCAAAACATCCTATTCTGAGTAAAAGCACAGTATTCTTTCTTTTTGACTGGTAAAAGCATAGTAGTCTAAATCCCCACTCCACTAAACTATTCAAAGACACTGGTGATACCAAACAATCCATCACAACCACACAACACACATGACACAAGTAAGTGCACACTAGATGCGTACTTATTTATATTGGAGATATTCTAAATCATTATCGCACTTAGTAAAATGCAATTGGTTATCATGTACGTACTAGCCTAGTTAATGTTTCCTTACAATTTTTTTAAAATATATCCCGTATCAAGCATTTTCAATCCTATATCTTTAGAGCATTGTGACAAATGGTCTATGAACTAAGCACAAATGTAGAGAATATGCAACTCTGCATTTTCCAAGTTAAGGCAAAAAGATTCACACAGTCACTACGATTGACTCTTGGGGATGGGGGGATGGGCTTAGAACCAAGTTTGAAGTTACTTGACCCCAAGTCACATTTTCTTTTTTAGCATGCTTCAAAAAAACTGATACCTTCCGATATATGTAAACTCATTGATCTTAGCACTCTCATTTTATCTTTATGACATACTTTTGGAGGAACTAACATGTAGGAACTAAGAGTAAAGAAGACTCTTTTTACTTTGAGAAGAGATACATTGGTGTGTATATACACCTTTTGACCCCGTTTTCAGACTTATACGGCCAATAGATAATATCTCTCGGAGGAAATGAAGATTATTATTAATCATCCTGGGACCTTTAAAAAAAATTAATTATCTCACTTCTAAGAAGATTCATCTTTCTACAGTCAACAACAGTCCGCTTTTAAAATGAACTATCCATTAGCGGATACTCTTAGGTTACTTGAGACAAATAGCACAGGGCATAGTTGCATATGTTGGTAAAATGGCACATGGAATAGAAGTAGTTGTCGATCAACTTGCTTAGCTCATGATTAAAATCACAAGAAACCACAAATGTTTCTTATTTGAAAGATATATCCAACAATTGAAGCCTCAGTATACATAATGAGAGAACCCATACCTTCTCTTTCTTAAGCTTCATGTTTTCCTCTTCCAGATGTGACACCTTGTTCACCAGCTCATTGTGGTAAGCCTACACCATGGAAATGAATAGTTTAAAATGAGAAATGTAAATGCAAACTGGGGTTGCAAGAAAAATATTGCCAGCAAGCAGCACACCTGTTTTCTGGCTCGGGACCGTGCAGCTGACTCTCTATTCTTGATCTTTCTCCTTAGTCTCCTATCAATAGTCTTATCGATGTCCATAGCACCCCTCTTCCGGTCAGAAACTGGTGTATCAGACAGCGAAGGAGATGGTGACAAGCCTATTGGAGGCACAAAATTTTGCATTGCCATAGGATTATCCAATGACATTGTATGTCCTAAAGAAGCATCAGCAACAAAAAGCCCGGCTTTCACCAAGTAGTCCTCCAAAGTAGTCTCACCAAGGGTTAGCTCTCTCTCCTGGCTGTTCATCTCCTCGAGATTTATCACCTTCTGCCCTTATTGTATGTCTCTCCCCACACTTTACCAACTGTATTATTACTAATCACCCTTGCCAGAGTTAAGCTAGCCTGATGCTGAAAAGAAGTGGCAGTGGAAGTACCATCAATATTTCCTCCAGAAGTCTGAATTAAATCTGCATTCCACACACTTGAGACTTGTGAGTACTCATCAAAATTCATACTGCCCGGAGGCTTACCTAAATCAACCAACTGATTTACAACCTCGTAAAGCGTAAGGTTAAACCATGAATTTGCCTGTCCAATGACTGTAAATGAGATTGTTGCCCACTCACATGAGAATTCATGGTCTGAATCCCCATTCATCAAAATCTCCAACCTTAAACCCCTAATAAAAACCTACTCTGTTGAAAAACAACATTCATGGTCAATTATAAAAGAAATAAATCCTCGATCATCCCCATTAAGACCAAAACAACCAATCAATCAATCAACTACACACCAATCCTTTATCCTGTACCCTTTACCCGCTAGGGCTCAATCAGAAACTCAAAAAATAATGGCCAGCCCTTTTACCCTTCTCTGCCTAAATACTCGATTTTTATCAGTTGCCGGTTCAACATAGTGACATGCACTTAACCCCACACATAAGGTATTGGGCTCATACAACTAAACAAAAGCCTAATTCCAAACTAGTTGAATTCTACTTAATGTATCCTCCATATCTATTCTGCTCTACTCAAGCCCCATTTCCCCGTTAAAATCATAAAACAATGGGTTCTTACCCGTTCCAAATCCTCTTCTGTTTTTTAACCCCTCCCTAGGAGCTCCCACCCTTTTTGCTCCTTGTTGACTCAAATCCACAAGCATAGCGTTGGATGTGGAGGGTGTTTACCATCAAACCAACCCCTCTTGTCATCCCCAATCTTCACTTCCAAAAAGCCTTACTTTTTCTCGAAGTTGAAGATCCCCCTACTCTAAACCCCCTCTTAAACTACTTCAAACCAGTTATAGGAATGATTACAAGAACACAAAATTCTTCAAAAGCCCCTACTCTAAACCCCCCTCTTAACCAGTTACAGGAATAATTACAAGAACACAAAATTCTTTTTTTTTAAAAACGTATCGAAGCCCCATTTCCTCGTTAAAACCAAAAAGGATAGTTTTTTACCAGTGCCCAATCTTCTTCTCTTTTTTGAGCCCCTCCCTGGGATCTCCCACCCTTTTTGCTCTCTTGCTAACTCGAAATCACAATCTTAGAGGTTTGGAAGTGGAGGATGTTTACCCTCCGAGCAACCCCTCATCCCCATCCCCAATCTTCACTATCAAAAAGCCTCACTTTTTCCTGAAGATACCCTACTCTTAAACTATCTGAACCAGTTTTGGAATAATTACAAGAACACAAAATTCTTTACAATAACCATATCAAGCCTCATTTAACCATTAAACCAAAAAAGCATAGCTTTTTCCCATCCCCAATATTCTTCTTTTCTTTAACCCCTCCCTCCAACCTTTAAGCTCCTCCTATCCTTTTCCTCTCTTGGTAACTCGAACCAATAACTTAAAGGTCCGAGCAACCCTCTTATCCCCATCCCCAATCTTCACTATCGAAAAGCCTTCCTTTTCTCTTGAATATCCCCTACTCTAAACCTCCTCTTAAACTAGTAATCACAAGAACAAAAATTCTCAAAAGCCCAATCTTTTCCATAAAATCCAGATGCAGCACAATTATATACAGCTATATACATCAAACTAATTAAATTAATTCTGTTCCATTAGTTTCCAGTTCCTTCCAATATCCAAGAACAAGTTTTTATCCCACAATTTTACAAATTACAATAACCCCACATAAAATTTTGATATAATAGCAAGAAATAACACAGACCCATTACAGAACAACACAAGATACAACAAAAATCCCAAAAAATTAAACAGAAAACATAGATTATATAGTACTAAATGACTGAATAACAAACACCCACAAGACAAAAGTGAGAAAAAATATTATTGAAAAAAAAAAAAAAGAGGAAAGAGGGTATTACCTGGCAGAAGAAGAGGAAGAATCAATTTTTAGTGAAAAAAAAACTGAAATCGTATGAGTATCCCACGTATCAGTATTGGTATTTTGTTCAAATCTTGAAACTGTTTTTTTTTTTTTTTTTCTCTTTATAAATTGGAGATGTTGATGTGGCCGGCCCATTATCTTTTCGGATTCCGGGTCAGGCTTCGCTTTCGTATTGACCCGGATTTAAATATAGAATATAGCGAGGGAAAATGCACAGGTATCTCCTCAATCTATGCTCGAAATCTCAGAGACACATTTATACTATACTAAGGTCCTATTACCCTCCTAAACTTATTTTATAAGTAATTTTCTACTCCTTTTCTGCCTACGTGGCACTAGCTTGAAAAAAAAGTCAATCAGCATTGGGCCTACAAGATAGTGTCACTTAGGCTGAAAAAAGGTAGAAAATTATTGATAAAATAAGTTCAAGGGTAATAGGACCTTAGTATAGTATAAGTGTGTCTCTAAGATTTCGGACATAGGTTGAGGGGGTACTTATACATTATCCCAATATAATGACATAATACGTAAATACGACTCTTAACTTGACGTTAATTATGACTTTCAACTTTAAATGTTTACGAGTAAATACTTAAACTTAATATATTATATAAATAAAATGAAATTTATGGGTCAAAGATAAATACACATGGGCCAAACACAAATTATTTATTTTTTATTGAAGAACCCTTTATATTTTATTTACATAGCTAACTATCAAAATGTATGTTTTGTAAATCAGTATTTATGAAAATTAAATAAAGCAGTCCTGGGTAAGTAGTTAACTTGGCTTCTCTCTTTTTCTCCTTCCATAATTGTTTGTTGTGTTATACTTTTTGAAAGTTAATTTGACTAATTTTTAAAGGTAAATTATATTACATTAATTCGATATTTTAAACCAAAAAAATTAGATCTATGAAAAGTATTATAAGTTACAACTTTTTTCATATTAATATGATGAATAAATACATCTTAAAATGTTAGTCAAAGTTTTTATGGTTTGACTCTAAAAATAGAAATCATGACAAACAATACCGGACAGAGCGAGTATTAATAAATCAACATTCACTTTTTTCGTAAAATTGTGAGGAAGGAGAAAAAAAATCACAAATTTCGTTATCGAGACAACAAATAAATTCATGTGTATGTATTTTTATTTATCGATTGTTGTGCGATCTTTTTAAGAAAAAATGCTTGAATTTATAAAAGAGTAAGTCAAGACGAAAATAAAAAATGAAACAATAAATTTTCAAGTATTGTGAAAATATAGATTATGCTTAAGTTCGTGATAACAACGTTTTCTACGTATATTTTGTTTTCTTTTTTAACTCCCTTATAGTTTGTGTAAGGAAGTTATATTTCTCGTTACAACTTAAATATTTTGAATATGAAAGAATATTTTATGTAGAAGAGATTTACTGACAGATAATGTATTTTGAAAAAAATATAATATTTGAATCGATTCTTGGATATTTATATTCCTAAGAGTATTCATGAGCATATAGAAGTTTAAATTTAATGATATCAATTTTAATTAACAAGATTATACACACATAAAAATGTATGAGTTAAATTAAATATTCTAACGAATATATCGATGTTATGTTATTTATTCTATTTTTTGCTACATGTTTAAATAATATGTTAATATGGTATTATACAAAAAAAAAAACTGTTTTTTAAATACTAATTATTTTTTTCTAAAGTTAATAATATGTTAAATTTGAACATTAATATTATGTGACAAATTTTAAAAAAGACAGGAATATTTGATTATCTAATCAAAGAAGGTTAGAACCAAAAGATGTTATTTCTAATTTAATCTTAATTTCTTAAAAAAAAGTGTTCCCTATTATATTTTGAAATCAACATGTGATTAAACTAATAAAATTTATAGGGTAGTATTTTTATATTTACAAATACAAAATGGGATACATTCCCAATTACCCCCCCCCCCTCGAACTAATGTCGAAATCTCAGAGACCATTATAACTATGTTAACAGGTCCCTATTACCCCCTGAAACTTATGTTTATTAATAATTTTTTACCCCTTTCGACCTACGGTGGCACAATCTTGTGGGTCCAACGATTGTTGACTTTTTTTTTAAACTAGGCCACGTAGGCTAAAAAGTGTAGAAAATTACTTATAAAATATTTCAGGGGGTAATAGGACTTTTCTTAGTATGTATAGTTGTCTCTGATATTTCATGCATGAGGTTGAGGGTTACTTGTGCATTTTCCTATACAAAATTGAAAAACTAATTCATGCCTATGGATTGTAATGAAATATAGCAAAGTTATGATGGTTAAAACGATTGCTATTAATAAGTTTTTTGAATATGTTATTAAAAAGAATGTAAGAGAGTAAAGATTTTATTTAACGTTTAAATTGATGTTGATATAATTTAAAAAATGAATGATTATTTAATGAGCTCAAAAGAATCTCATAAAGATATTTAAAAAAAAACTTTTAACATGTTGATTATTCTATATATATATATATATAATATATATCTATTATAGATATATATTATATCTATATATGATAATTGATATTTTAACACTAGATATTATAATTCCATCTTGATACAATAATAATAGGAAAATTGTAATATAATAGCAAACTAATAACCTAAAATAAATGGTTAACTAGATTTGATTTAATTGTGCTCCATAGCAAACATTAGCCAAAATTTTGCTAGGGGCGTCGCCGCTCCCAAAAATCTCAGCTCTGGCCACTCTCCCATTCTCGCCGCCACTCTCCTCCCTCTTCTCGCCTCTATTGCTTTATACACAAAGTGTCGAAATTCTAATTCTGTTTTGGTATAAAGCGAGAGGAAATTCTATATACACAACTGCATACATATATTCGTTGATCTACACTTAATTATAATACAATTTACTAACATTTTACTTCATGCCAATTGTAGACAAATGCAAATTTTTTTACAATATTGCAGAGAAAAAGGCCATCAAATTATCCATTTCGAATTATAGAATTGCAGTGAAATACAATTTTATTCTAGCTTTATACAACAGACGTGTTATATTTGTGTGTTTCTATTTTGTATAAAAGGGAGAGAAAAACATAGATCTTCTTTGCTATACACTTATAATTAATGCAATAATACCCAACATACATTTAATTCGATCAATTGTATCAAAGCAAATTTTAAAATATTGCAGCAAAATAGGCCGCGAACTATACAATTGTGCATTAACAATGCAGTGAACTGGGATAGACGAATTATACAATTGGGCATTGCAGCAAATTGCCAAGCTATTAGACAATTGGATATGTATAGCGAATTATACAGTTTTATGTTTGCTAGGATCGAAATTATATGCAAACGTGTGCTATAGCATACAATAATTTTTTATTTGGCTATATCTGAAAGTTACGAGGTGTAAAATTTTGAAAAAAAAACATACTAGTATGTTTAAACTAGTGTGAAATGAGGAAATACTATACTTTCTCCAATTTCTTTCTATAATACTCTCTTCACCTCCACGTGATATAAATATAATTCACGTATGCTCTATTCTCTTCAATTTTTTTTGAAAATAGTTTACTCACGTCTACAAAATTAAAATATAATTTGTGTATACTCTATCTATCCTCTACGAAATCTTTCAAAAGCAGCCTCCTCTCCTCCACAAAAGTAGAAATACAACATGTGTATAATCTATTCTCTCCACTCCAAATTATTCACGAAAAAAATCTCCTTCACCTCCACGAAAAGAAATATAATTTACATATACTTGTTCTCTCTATATTCTTTCGAAAATAGTCTTCTCACCTCCACGAGGTGGGAATATAATTTGCATATACTCTATCCTCCTTAAATTTCACTTGTAAATTGTTACTCCCTCTGTCCCATTTTATATGACACTTTTCATTTTCGAGAGTCGAACGATTTAACTTTGATCGAACATTTGCGCATGAAATCTTCAAATTTTTTGAAATGAAATTTATATATTTGTAAACTGCGTAAAGAGTACTGTAATTACAATGATTGATAATTTAAAATATTAAAAGGATGTATGAAAAACTTACGGTCAAAGATAATAGACTTGTTTAAATTTCGAAATGTGAAAAGTGTCGCATAAAATAAGACAGAGGGAGTAATATAATTTGCGTATACTCTATTCTCCTAAAATTCAACTTGTAAAATATTACTGAATATATTATTATTATTATTATCGTTATTTTTATCAACTGAGCTATTGATATTCTCGAAAATTCTTAACATACCCGACCCGACCCGACCCGATAACCAAATCCAAACCTCCACCATAAATATCAGCCCCTACTTCTCCTCTTATCATTGTCTCTCCCCGAAACCCTAGCCCCCAAATCAGAAAACCCTAATTTCAACTATTTCCATGGCGAAGAAGCGAAAAACCAGACCTTCTGAACCTTCACAACCAGCTGAAGAACCAGTAGAGATTAAGCAAGAACCTGAGGTTGAACCGGCACAAGAAGAAGAGTACGAGAACGATGCTGTAGAAGTAGAGGAAGAAGAAGCAGTACATGAGGATGAAGAAGAACAAGATCCCGAAGAAGAAGAGGAAGAAGGCGGTGAAGATGATGAGAAAAGAGACTGCCTGGATCTGAAATACGCCCTGTTAGGTGTAAATGAAACGCGGGCAAGTTTAATTTGGCGCGCTCGGAGGTTAAGAATGAGGAGTAATGAAGAGGATTTGGAAGATGAGCCACTTGAGAATCTGTTAGAGCCTTTTACAAAGGATCAACTTACAGCGCTTATTAAAGAAGCTTTAGCTAAATACCCTGATTTCAAAGAAAATATTCAGAAATTGGCTGATAAAGATCCGGCACACCGGAAAATCTTTGTTCATGGTTTAGGTTGGGATACAACAGCTGAAACGCTAACTAGTGTTTTTGGAAGTTACGGTGAAATTGAGGATTGTAAAGCTGTTACCGATAAGGTTTCAGGGAAATCGAAAGGTTATGGCTTTATATTGTTTAAGCATAGGAGTGGTGCTAGGAAAGCTTTGAAGGAGCCACAGAAGAAGATTGGTACAAGGATGACTTCTTGCCAGTTGGCTTCTGCTGGGCCGGTTCCGGCTCCTCCACCTTCTACAGCAGCCACACCGGTTTCGGAGTATACGCAGAGGAAGATTTTTGTTAGCAATGTAGCTGCTGATCTTGAACCTCAGAAGCTGTTAGAGTACTTCTCAAAGTTTGGTGAAGTTGAGGAGGGTCCACTTGGATTGGATAAGCAAAGTGGGAAACCTAAGGGGTTCTGTTTGTTTGTGTATAAGACTGTTGAGGGTGCTAGGAAGGCATTGGAGGAGCCACATAAGACCTTTGAAGGGCATACTCTTCATTGTCAGAAGGCAATTGATGGACCGAAGCATAGTAAGAATTTTCATCAGCAGCAACAGCCTCAGTCACAACAGCATTACCCTCAGCATCATCATCATCATAATCAGCAGCAGCATTATTATCAGCATCCTGCAAAGAAGGGGAAATATTCAGGTAGTGAAGAACTCTGCTTCTCTGTCTGTTTTCTATTTTTTTTGTATAGCTTTTATGATGGATTTTTGTCATAAATTTGATTAAAAATTGTTACTTTATCCCAAAAAAATCAGGTAGCAGTGCAGGATCAGCTGGGCATCTGATGGCACCATCGGGGCCTGCACCTGTGGGATACAATCCTGCTGTGGCAGCTGTGACCCCAGCTCTTGGACAGGCACTGACAGCGCTGTTAGCTACACAAGGAGCTGGTTTGGGGATTGGTAATTTGCTTGGAGGTCTTGGTGGGCCAGTGAGTCATCAGGGTGTGCAACCAGTGGTGAACAGTGCAACAGGATATGGTGCCCAGGGTGGATATGGAGCTCAGCCTCATATGCCATACCAAAACCCACAGATGCAGGGTGGTGCAAGACCACAAGGTGGTGGTGCACCATACTCTGGCTATGGAGGTCACTAGGAAAACTTCAAGGTGTGATCTCTTTCTCATGCCTTGTGTGTTGGTTTCTATCAGTTGTATACATAATTCACATGGAATTTCTTACTATGATCTTGACAGTACGTGTGATCAATGAATGATTTGCTTATTTTGTATCCATTTCAAAATGTACCGGATCATTATTGGTTTTAAAGGTTGGGGTACCTATAAGCAATGTGTGTAATGCATACTTGAGTAAAATAAAATCCTGTTGATTTGCTTAAGTGATTAGAAGTTACATTCAAATCTGATAATCTAGGTAGTATGGAACATAATGTCTGATCTGATTATTTAGGAGGAAGCCTTTGATGAGATGTTATGCATGTGAAACTTGGCTATAGTAATTGTTAACTTAATGCTGATTATTGGTTCTTCCACAACTTTGCTCTACTGAAGGAGAAATCATGATAAAATAACCTCAAGTTGCCTTTATCAGAAGTTCAAAGATTTTTTTGGTAATAGAAATGTTCTCATCAAATTGTATTAGAATTTTATATTTCTCTTTCCATTCTGTTTCCTTGGACAGGTATCTATAATGCTATGGCTCTACTCCTAAGTGAGGTAAAGATAATCGATTTGTCGCTTTGTTTATAAGTTTTGCAGCTAATATTCATTTGGTTTGTATGTGTGTTACCATATCTTGTTTGTGTTAACTTTCTGTGTTACATAAAAGAAGTATCTTCAAACTTGCCTTTCACTTTTTGAAGGTACCTTTTACAGATGCATTTCATGGTTTTTTTCTGCTAAAAGTATTTTCTACTTCGATTTTTATGTTTTACCTATTCACTGTGCAGATTCCTTCATAAATGCATCAAACTTTTAGTTTTGGACTGGTGATTCTTCTGAAGTTCCGGGCACTCTCCAAATGAAGTCTTTTACTATGTCAAAAGTTATCTTTTGTTTAAAGACCATAATCTTCAATGTGTATTTTCTTTTTTATTCAAGTACTTTTATTCTAGTGAATGTTTTTAAACACTATGTAGTATTTTGCACTAAATTTTTCTATCTTAAAAGTATTGAGGAGAAGGTAGGGTATCCTATCCTTGTTTCACCAGTATTTTAGATATTTAGTAATTTCTTTTCAACTTCCATCATCTTATTTTCTGAATGGTTTCTTCTACTGCTCCACAAAACACTGGATTGTGTCTCATAACAAGCAACTTTTGCTTTTCCATCTCATAAATAAATAAAGTAATGAGCACATTGATCAGCTAATTTGTTTTAAAGGATTGTCATGTAGCATTTGCTGTTGCAGGTAAAAAGCGATGTTCATGGCAATTCACTGCAGGTGTCTTCTGTTTCCTCCAATTTTTCCATGTTGATACTTGTTATGCTTGTGGTGTAGAGGGTTGGGGCGGATGCATTTTATATATACATTAAATGCTGATTTATCTCCACGTCGCAATTACTTGAATTTCTATAGTGCTTAATAGGTAAAGATTTGATTCACGGGGGCGTTACTTTTTTTTTTTTTTCAAAAAGTGGTTGTTTTTAGCCTTAATAGTGATTGGTGAAGGGAAATGTATCTTCTGAATTACTCCACGAAATTGGTTTACAAACTGACTCTAGTGATTTCTTTTCCTTCCTTTTCTCTTTTGGAGGTGATGGGGGTTGGGGAGTGTTTCATATTTCCTGGTAATTTTAAACCTTAAAAGTCTACCTATGGAGAGGAAGGAGAAGTGTTTCTATCCTAGTCTTAGTTGCACGGACTCTTCACTGTTGATGCTGCACGGGTTCTTCAAAAATAAACTACTTTTGACGAATCCGACATGCATCCGTTTGCTTTTTTGAAGAGTCCGAGCAACATAGATCGTAGTTGATCTCTTTAACATTTATTTGACCCATAGAGAGGAAGGGGGGGAAGTGTTCCTATCCTAGTTGATCTCTTAAACATTATTGACCCATAGAGATGAAGGGGAAGTGCTTCTATCCTAGTTTGATCTCTTTGACATTATCTTGTAACATTCATGAAGTGGGTGGAATCCAAACAAGAATGCCATGTAGCTTTGATATTTTCCATCCAGGGGCTGCTGAGCAGGTTGTTCTCTTGGCATTTGAAGTTGAAGTCTTGTCAAGACGAATGCTGGTCAGATATACGCAGAATTGTTTCTACTGCTGTTTATAGAATGATGGATGGCGAAGGTGCATATTAAGGCATTTCTGTCCATGAGAACGACGTCTAGTGCTTTGTCATTGAGTTAGCCTCCTTACATATTCTAACCCAGCTCGACTACTCCACAACTCGGTTGAGTTGATCCTCTCTGCTTTCAACAAGTTGAAACGGGTAGAAGAATGAAATGCCCCCACCGGAAAATGGACGTAGAAGAAACTAACTATGACAATTTGACATGCAGAAGCAGGCAAGGAAGACTGGGATTAAGCTTGGCTTCTGTATCATCTATCTGTTCATATCTCTAACATTGTGTTGTTCTTTTAGGTTAATATGAAAGGAGGGTCATTAACCTACAATTATTGTGTGCTATCTTAAAAATAGTAAAACAGTATTAACAAGGACTAAATATGCTTGGTACATGAATTTAGAAGAATTGTTAACTCAGCCAGTCTAAAATGCATGCACTTGATATTTTATGTAATTATTGGATTTGAAATGTCATGATTAATACGTATCTAGTCTAATGAGTGGGATGAAATAATTGAAGTGTAGAGTGATTCTGTTTAATTAATATGATCTTGAAAGATCATGTAATTTGTTCAATTGGGTTGTAACTCTTCTTGAGGGACAATGAATCTCTCATTACAGATTTGAAAGTGACAATACACCATCAAGACTCTATAAGCATCACCAGCTATATTAGCGCATCAACTCGCTACAATATCACTTGCCTAACAGCTGCCAAAAGCGGAAGCTTGGTGGTTAAACTCTACTGGTGACGATACTGTAGGGGAGGTCCTGCGGAAAAATAGTTCGACACCAGGATGATAAAAAGCTCAACACCCCGTGCCCTACCTCATTCCTTTGCTGGCTTGAATTTCATCTCTTTTCTTCTTTGTTTGCGAGAGTTACTCATAGGACGACCCACCGATAGATCAAGACTTGAACGGATAGAATCGTACTACCGGAACGAGCTTATTGTCTCTTTTCTTATCTTAAAAAAAAGAGGGATCACTCCTCGGATGCGTTGCGCCTTCCCTTGTAAATGCTCCGCTTTGCTCTTTGTCGCGCTACTTTCGCTAGCAATTCACAATACTTTAAAACCTTTTGATAGTTTCGAAATAGGAGCTCTTGAGTCACTGTTGTCAAAAGACAAACGAATAACATTTTCAATGACACAAATATTTCTCTCTTATGTCATTTTGCTAACTAGAATCATGTCATTTGTAGACTAATAATAGCTCAGTCACACTTTAACTAGATTTGGGCTTATGAGAAAATGGCTAATATTGTTGTACCACTAGACTTATAAATAAGATTTGACCAGATGTTTTGTTCTACTTGGTTCGAATTTGAATCTAAACATAAGCATAAACCTACAGCTTTGAAGACTCAAAAAGTAGATGACAATTGAGAATTGAAGGTGACATCTTTCACATACTAGCTGGCAAGTTTTATAAACAAAAACATAATGACAAAAGCAATGAAAAGAGGCACAAGTATAGAGAAACTACTAGTCATGTCCATAACTTAAAAACACCACCAAAACATAAGTACATGATCCAGGATAAGTTTAAAGATAGCAAACCACAAAGCCAAAAGATGTGAAATCTTTAGCAGAGTGATTTACCTATTTAAGTCTAGACAAAATATTTAACTACCAGAAAGAGTTTTGGACCAGAAACTATTCACAAACCACACATAAAAAAGAAAGCATTAAGGCGTTACGCGCCTTAGCAAAAGAACATAGAACTGGAAACTTTCTCCTCGAGCTTTGGAAGCTGAGGAACGGAGACTGGTCCAGCATTGGTTACCCCATTATGACTTGAGGAAGTCTCTGATGCATCTTCAGACTTCATCCACTGTCCCATTTGAGTAGCAGCAAGATGGGCATAACAGATAGGAGCAACTGCATTTAAGCAAAACAGGGAATAAGTGTGTGCGAAAAGACGAGTGCTTTATGCAGGAAAATATATTTGCTCAACGGAAATGAGACTTACCAACAGATATTGCAGTGGTGCTTCTCTGGTACCTGCAAGGATGATATACCAATCTTTGTTAAAGCGAAAACATATGGATGCAAGCCATCAATTTGAAAGTTATAGCACAGCTATAAGTCCATTTATAAGATATACTTACACATAAGAGAGATTATGAACAAGCTCTTGAAGATCATCAGCAGCGAAACCCAGCTCATCATACAAGACGTGATAGTGAGTAGGACGAGTTGTACCCTACAAAACATTCATTGTCAAAACACGAACTACCATTAGGATAACCACAAATAGTAGATTGATTAATTGTAAATGATTCAAAAACATTCAGCAGATGAAGACACTATTATCTAAAGCATTGAACTACTGTTGAGCTAGAGATTCTAGGACAAACACGTCCCAATGCAAATAGTTAACCGACACAAAATGCAAAAATTCTCTGCAGAATCAATGGATGACATTGTCTTGCCAAAAAATAAATGCCAAAGACAACTACAACGCAACCACAAAAAGAACTTTAAGGCGGACAAACTAATCTAAATTCGGGCAAACATCTTACGATGTCATGGTGGGCTCATTCCTATGGCCATTACTTTAATACTTTTGGCTCTAAAAGTATCTTAGAATGAGATCGAAAGCTAATGTATGAATATACGTTGAGAAGTGAACGACTTACAATCATTCCAGCATGAGCACACAGGTAAAAGTCATAATTCCTTGGGTGACAGACTTTGTTGTCTATGATTGTGCCTACACAAAGTGACTCTGCTAAGTAATCTCATCCAGTACAATAGTTGCTACAAGTATCTATGTTCCAGTGGTGTACCTGGAGGAACATTGTTAGGATCATTAGGCTGGAAAAACTTGGTATGATGGTTCTTCTGGGCAACTATCACCACAAACTTGGGTGACCACTTCTCATCAAGAAACTTACAAGCCTGATTAATCAATAAATAAAAAAATGATGTTAGCACAACCTTGGTTTCCCCAAGTCAAGCTCAATATACATCAAGAAAGCATTTATCAGCTAAAACCTCAATAATCTGGTCCAGCTCAACATTCAGAACTTGACTAAACTGAGATTCACTGACACCATCCCTGAAATTTTGAACAAGAGAATTAATAAAAATATAATTTAACAAGAAGCTATTGACATAAGTTTTTATCTCAGGACATAAGTCAAACCTAGGAGTATCAAGTTGGTCTACATGGCCAACAAAGACGTGCATAATATGTTAAAACAAAATTTCAACCAGAATAAGCATCACCTATTATTCAGACCATGACCTTACCACAAACGATTTACGCAGTTCTTCTCTCCTCCTATGAGTACAATTACATCTCCATCTCAAGTATAACACTCAACGACTTTACATTCAGATTTTTTCAAACCTCATTACTTAGAAGTTTTTGTTTGTGCTTGTTTGAACCATCGACTCTTGTTCTACTACCATTTCATGTGAGCATTTATTCAACAGAACAATGATTAGAAAAGAAGCATTTACACAACAGAATGACACTTGTAGATAGCACACGTTTAGCTGTATCAACTGAAATAAAAGAAATGACCAATGAAGTCACCTGAATATTATTATATGCTCGGGCTTCCTTTTTCCAGAGCTCACATAAAAATCAAGCAACGCCTCCCTGCAATTTTGTAGCTTAATTATTTCTGGGAAATGCTACCATAGTGGTTGCACAGATGATCTCCTATCAGACATTAAATGTAGATTCTCATGTTTGTTTTCACAAGAATGTGTAAAGAGTTGATGTTAAACTGACTTGACTCGATATCACATAAGAGTAATAGTTTGCTTGCATATCTAACTACAATACACAAGGCCCATGCCCTGTTATGTTGTCGTTTGGAGAAAACTACATCTGAAATTTCAATTAACTGAGATTACTACACGCCCAAAAAAACAAAGGGAAACCTGAAAGGCAAACTAACCTCATTATTCCATCATCTTCAGTATCAGAGGTACGTTTAAACAAGTTGTCTATCATCTCCACTTTAGGAGACTGAGTACGAACTGAAGCTCTGTAACGAGATATTGATGGCCACTGCCTTGAACTGACAACCTAGTAAGGTCACAATGAACACGTAAAGATAGAAACCATTACAAATTACCAGAGGAAGGAAAATGCAACACATATCCAGTTTTGATATTGTTTACATTAGCTTCTCAAGTACCAAAACAATCAACTAATCATAGAATTTAATTGGTTGCAAAGGAAACGAAAATAAGATCTACTGAACTTGACAGATCGTACCGCTGCAATTGAAGGGACATCAGATTGGCCAGGAGAGCCATGGGAAACATCCATCCCAAGAATAATGGTAGGGACGTTGGACACCATAGGGATTGCAGGAGAATGTTCAACAGTTAACATAGAGTTCAAACCTCCAAGCTGCCGAGAAGGAAAAGATGATTAGTAATATGTTTTATATCAAAAGACGTCAGGCGAAGAAGCAAAAAGAAAATGGCTCAGGATGATAGCACACAACTAATGCATGGAAATCTCACCTTCGCGTTTATCTTCAGGAGCACATTGGTGACATATTGATCATTGACTCTTGTTGGAGCTATACACTGGGTAACAATGCCATACTCAGCAAGATTCTTTCGCTTCCATGGTCCTGCAAGTTGAAATAAGACATTTTATATCTCTCCTAAAGCTTGGTAGATGCTCTTGTTGAAGGTAAGCTACTAAACAAGAGAACATGTACATTATACTAACCGTATACATCACAGTTTTTCCTCTCAGGAAGCAAACAAAGCAGGAATTTAGGTGCCCCGGGTAGCTTGGATTGAACCTGCTCAAACATCTTCTCAACCCTCACAAGTGGTGGAGCCCTCCTGACTTGTGGAGACTCCTCAAAGACATCAAATGGGTCTTCCACCATCTGAAAACATTTTATTAAAGAAATCAGAAGGAACAATGATCAGTCATTGAACTTCACTCAGTTATCAAGGAATTACAAATTTGAGGAAACATACAATTCCTTTCTGTTTTCCACATTTGATCAGATCACTGACTAGCCCTTGTACATTGCAGCGTGCAGAAAAATTGACAACGGCCCAGCGTTCTATTTTAGTGGGATCAACTAGTCTCTGCCATTACAGATGAAATGTGAAAAGGAGATATAAAGCAACTCAAGGAACAATGTGGCCAAGTAAATACATCAAGGGTAAATAATCGTGCAAGAAGTAATTCTGAACCTTATTATTGAAATTCCATCTGCCATTACGAGGGACAAAGTCATCACCACCCGTCTTCAGCTGAAGAATTTTTTAAAAAAAAAGTTAAGGTAGAGTAAAGTTTCCACATATCCTAGCAGGGAAGTGATTATTAATAATTAATTAAATACCTTTGGGGGAGGAAGAACACGTCCTTCAATCTGAGTGAAGTTATTGCTAATGGATATTCCACAGGAACGAAGCAGAGGCTCAGCATCATATTGGTTGATTTTGAGAGCCTAAACCAAACAACTAGATAATTAGTGCCGATTCACTATACAATTGTGAAAGATTCTTTTGATATAGAAAAAAAAAAACTTACATTGCTCAAGACTTGCATCCTCTCCTGAGGCTTTTGCCTTGATTTCTCAACTAGTGAAGACCTCTGGAATGTGGACAAGGATTTTGTGTATCTTTGCAAAGACACCAAGGAACAGAGCTGAAACCATTCACAGAAAACTTGTGGTTATGATGCACACAGATAACAATAAATGGCATAGACCTCTAAATTTAATCTGATGGCTCACCTCAATTGGGAAAAAGGTGGGACGCTTTGGTTTCCCAACATTTATGCAGGGTAAATCAGCAGAATAACGCAACTCTATGTTGCGGTGGTTGACAAAGTAATCGAACACAGTAACTTCAGTAGTTTGGACCTCACCATCTGCATCTTTTCCTTTCTGCTTCAGGGTAAATCTAAATAGAAAGAAAAGATGAACTATAAAATCTTGTGTCGGCAAATAAAGGATATATGCCTTGACAGTTGCTACACAATCATGCCAAGGTTTGAATAAGAAGAAACAACTTAAGAAATAAATGAGGCATACAGTTGTTCACGACAAGGACGGTCACTCAGTCCAGTAATCTTGTACTCTTGATTAGTGGGGGTTGTCTTCACCCTCAAATTCTTGAGCACACGTTTTGCCTAAAAATTGTGTATAGCAATCCCAGATCAGCAACAATTCACATAACTAGATGAACAGATCATTAGAAACAAGAGTCTACCTTTGCCCAATCCAGTGAAAAGGGATCCTTTGCATTTTGATTTGCAATCAAGAAGTCCACGACAGGCCCAGGCTGGATAATCATTGTTGTAGACACATCTGTATTGTAGGACAAGAGCAGCATTAAATTGTTAGCATAGAAGAAATGAAAGGTGTTACTGGAGATATTAACCACTAAGAGATTACCAATGTTCAAAGACAAGCCACTCTGGGTAGTCCGGAAGCTGGAATGGAATCCTCGACAACCAAGCACACCAGCACCGACATCAACAAAGTTCTTGGGATCATTGTGGAAAAAGGATTGTCGAACAAGCAGGCAACCCCTGATACAAGAACATCAACTAAATGAGGTGAAAAAACAGGGTCTTGAATGGGCCCCTAGTGAGAAAGAAGCAAAAATTACTTACTGCTTTGCAGCATGCTGCCTCAAAATAATATCCAAGACTCGCAAGGCTTCTTGAGAGTTCTCTGACTCTTGACCACGCAGAGCATTTGCAATCGCCTGCATCGGGATTTTGGCAGCAAAACTGATCTCCACCTTGAAAGTTTTTGACTGGTAAGGACGACGTAACCTCTTCCTGTCAGCTTCATTAGGACTACCATGCCCACCGGGGCTGCTGTTACCATTGTTCCTGAATATAAAAGTTGTAAACAAACGGTCAAATACTGTTATAAGAACTGGGAAAATAGTCTGCTAAGCCATTTTGAAAACCAACCTATTTGATATCACGTCATCAAGGACAACAGTGAACTCCATTTTATTCCTAGGGAGTGCTCCAATGGTAAACAAGCTTTTTTCACCATCATAGGCGAAGTCCTTTCCAGCTAATTCTGTATCATAAGTTTCGTGCACGGTGTCTAACACCTTCCTTCCAACTCCCTTCCCATCAACTGGTCGACCATCTTCATAGAATAAGGCAACCTGTCAAAGAATAGAGTTAAAGACCAGGAAATAATAAAATATAGAGAACTAAGAGAAGACCGCGTATAAATAAATAGGGGTTAAACAAACATACACTGTAGTGGAAGAAGTGTCCATCCACATTGTTTACATTCACTTTAAAGTGATTAGTAAGTATTTGAATCTTCTGTCCCTTATTTCCAACACCACGCCTGGCCATGGGAACGCGCAAGATCTTTTTCTTCACAGGCTCAATTTCAGTTTTAGCAGGAGTGAACTGGTGGTGGTTGGGTTTTGTGGGGTGGAACTAGGGGGAGGAGGTGTGCAGGACCCTCTGCTGCTGATCTGTGTTGCTTCTTCGCCATATAGGATCCCCTATTGCAATAGAAAATTCGGGTGAATTTATGGAACTGGGGGGTGAAATGGCAGCGGAAACATCATGTTAAGAGTGTACTCCTGGCAGTAAGGTAAAGGTTAATTTTATTTTTAATACGTTATCAACTCTCACTTCATCAAAGAACAAATGTAATCAGTGTAACTAAAAATGAACATGTATATATTTAGAATGTAATTATGAAGACTTCATGGCAAGTATCATTCAAACAAGGAAAAGGGAGCACACATTTCAAAATACAAGGTGAGGAAGACATTCATTCTGTTTTCTATGAAAGAAAAGGTAAAAGGCATCACTATGACTCCACAAAGTACTTCTTACCATATTAGGAAAAACACCATAGACTGACTACTCCTTATCATATTCATAAAGAAATAAAAAGACACAACACCAACATAGACCATTCAAGTTGAAATATCAACTGAAGAAACTATGGGTGTGAGTAAACATAAAATAAACGTCATATAGGTCTAAACAAAAAAACCTGAGAGGATGGTGGGATTGGGGAGGAACCTACATCTAGAAAATCAATTTTCATTTCTTCACCATGCACTTGTTGTCTATTTTACTATTTTCTGGTTAGAAAAGAAAAACCATGAAACGAAAAAACTAAAAACGAAGAAGCAAATGCAATTCTTACTAAGGAGTTCAACCTGAAGACAACAAACATGCAGAATAGGATAGACAAAGGCATGCAGTAAGCAATACCAGGGATCATGAAGGTAAAATCTCACAACACCAAGATAGTTTTAGCATTTAACTCAGCAAAAGCGCACCAAAGGCTTTAATTCTTAAGAGAGGACACATGGGGACTAAAGAGAGACACATGAAAACAAACACACCACGAAATTACTACACAAGTAAAGGGTTTTTAGGCAAAACATCAAGAACAAAACGTTACATTCTAGTACAGACCCAATTAGACAGAAAGACACATATGACAGAGTCTAAGCAAAAAAGAGATACTAGTACAAGTATTACTAAAAATAGATCAATTTCCACAATCTAAACCACAACACACACATGCAAGACAATAAAAACCACAAACAGAATGGACACCCCTGATTTTTTACAGTTAAAATCCAGTTTCTTCTTTACTTCACTTTATTCATTCCAGCAGAAATACAAGTCAAACATGGATCTCACTAGATCCAGCAAATTTCATCAAAAAAACAACAAATAACAAAAAAAGAACCACCCCAGAAACTATTCAACTACTATATCAGAACATTGTTCAACAAAAACTACAAACTCCATAAATGAAGCTATAATAACAAACATGCAAGCCAAGTAAACCATACACACACAAATGGAAACAAAAAAATTTCTAAAATTTTTTGTAAAATCTTTTTCTAAATTTTCATCAACATCTTTCAGCAAAAAGATGTGAATCTTTCTCATCAAACACAGCAAAAAAATCAAAAATAAACAAACCCCACAAATTATTCGACCAAAAATCGCTCAAAATAAAGAAGCATCAACAGATTCATAAGCTGAAAATCTCAAATCCCAGAAATCACCCAAACAAAAATTTTGTTTCTGTAAATTCCTTTTCTTCAGTTTAAGTTCATCAGAAACCCAAAAGTTTTGTCATCAAACATAGCCAAAAAATATCAAAAATAAACAAACCCCACAAATTATTCAACCAAAATCTCTCAAACTAAACCAACATTGACTGATTCATCAGCTTAAAAACTCAAATCCACCCAAAAATTTAGTGTAAAAAATCTACAGTGTTCATAAACACTTCTCAGCAGAAACCCACAACTTAACTCACCCCACATAGCAACAAAAAAATCAAAAAATAAACAAACCCCACAAATTATTCAACCAAAATCACTCAAACTAAACAAACATTGACTGATTCATCAGCTTAAAACTCAAATCCACCCAAAAATTTAGTTTAAAAAATCCAAGTGTTCATAAACACTGTCCAGCAGAAACCCACAACCAAACTAACACCACACAGCAACAAAAAAAAATCAAAAATAAACAAACCCCACAAATTATCATCAGCTTAAAAACTCAAATCCACCCAAAAAAAAATTGTAAAAAAAAATTAAAAAATCAACAGTGTTCATAAACACCTTTCAGCAGAAACCCACAACCTAACTCACTCCAACAGTCCACACAGCAACAAAAAAATCAAAAACTAAACAAACCCCACAAAATTTTAACCCAAAACAACTCAACCTAAAGCAGCATTGACCTTTTCAGAACCAGAAAAAAAAACACAAACCCCACCAAAATACTTCAAGAAAACATGAAAATTTTGCTAAAAGGAGTATACCTTCTGCTCAAAAGAGGCAGATGAAGCACCAAAATCAAGAACAAAACCCTAATGGAAGAGAGGAGAAGGAGGGAGAGTGACAAATTTATGAGAGAGTGGACTGAGAAAAAAAAGGAGTATTTAGTACCTCTCAACAGTTACGAGTGAGCCTAAAATACTGCCTTTTTACACCTTTTTTGCCCTTTCTTGTGTCTCTCTCTATGAGCTCCACGTGTCCCTCCACTATATTAATAAAAAATAATTTATAATTATAAAAAAAATTATAATAATTATAATTACTTTTATGTGAAAAGTTTATTTTTTTACTTATATAGAGTAGATACACCTAGAAATAATAATATAGTCTTCTAGATGCTATTATTAAGTAAGATTGTGATTTTGTTATATTTATTTGTCGTAAAAATGGATGTAATTAGTGAGTCAAATCTCGGTTATAATAGTCCTTTCTTCCGGTTTGATTAAAAAATTGTATTTCATTTATATAACCAATTTATAAGTAGATAGTATGATTTGAAATGGTGGTCCCCCTAGTATTACCATTATATCGATTGTCGTACAAAGTCACAGTGGGTTTAACTGGTTACTTTGGATGGCGAAAAAAAAAAATTTGTGAAAAATTTGGGACAAAATTCATGTTAATGGTTGATATGTTTAGTTGATTCTTTTTTTTTTTTTTGGAGTCCTGATCGATATGAAAAAGTAGAACATGAAGGACAAAAAGGAACTAAGTGAACCGTCAATCATTATGATTTTTAGTAAATAAGTGTAACTTTTATTGTCTAATGGTGACTACAATGAGGAACAAACTGTGAAGTGAATAATGTGAACAAGCGGAATAATGTGTTTAGTTCTATTTTTATATTTATCTACAAAATAAATTCTCCATGTTATATTGTACTTATCGGTTAATAGCACATTATGACAACCTATCTTGAATTTGCCTTGTGGTGTGTCATAATATATGTTGTTAACGGATGACATATTCTGGTAGAGTAGATTTATAGCAATGTTGGCAGTAAGATGCAGATATGGTGATGGAACGTGGAGTCTAAAGGGTTAAGGTAAAGCAAGGCTATGAAGGACTATTTGGAGTGTAAGTTTAATGGCATAATACATGGGACTAATGTGGAAATAAGGATTGACACGAGATATCTGAAAGTTGAGAGGTTTTAAGTATCTCAGGTCTATTATTAATGAAAATGAAGAGATTAACGAGAATGTCGCCCATCGCATCAGCGCAAGATTGATAAAATAATGTCCTACGTCAAAAGTTTTATGTGATAAAATAGTCCTCAATGACTTAAAGTCGGGTTTTACGAAGTGGTTATGACTTATGAGTCCAACTTTGTTGTAGGAGGGCGAAGTGTTGTCTTGTCAATAGCTATTACATTAAGAAGATAAAAATTCTAAAAAATAAATATATTGTCGTTGATATGTGAATATGTATAAGACTGCATAGGAATTAGAAGCAGGTATCACGTATGGAGGTAACAGTCCAAGTGTATGAGGTTAGGGATATGGATTGACTTTGTAATTGATAGTGGTAAACTAAATAAGTGTTTGCCGAAGGTGTGATTAAACAGGTTATGATGCAAATTCAATTTATTGAGAACATAACCTTGTATACGAGGTTGTGGAGGATGCGGATTAGGTGATGATGATGAAAAAGAGTAGTTTAGGAAATGTTTTCAAAAAATGTTTTTGGACAAGTCTCGGGGCTCGGCATACCAAACAGGCTATAGATCACCAAATTTGAAAGCATAGATCCATAAGGTTGTTAAGTCTAAAATTTGAGACATAGCCTGAGCATTAAAAACGTTAAGTCCTGAAATATAAAAAGGTTAGAGTCAGACGTTTATTTGAAAAAAAAAAACTATTTACTTAAATCATGTTTTTTATTATGGTTGTAATGATATTTCTCAAACAGTAATTATAATACTTTTTTTCTTCATTGTTTTATCTCAAATAGATATAATTTTTATATATTATAGGTTATTTATAAAAAATTATATGTAAAATTATTGATAGGTTTATTTTTACTTATTTTATTAGTAATAAAAATATAAAATTTGAATATACATACGCTTTGCAGATCTATGGGACTTACGCTTGTGTCTCGAGGGTTACGCCTCACCCTATACTACATAAAACGTCATTTCTCACGCACCGCTTTTTAAAACACTAGTAGTAGGTATTAGTACATTTTCGTATTGTTCATTCATACTAGTAGTAGAGAATATTTCTCGTTTATTGTTCTTCGATTTTTGTTACTATTTGTTATCTCTTATATCTTGATGTTGTATTATTTTATTGTAGTTTCGTTCTTTTAATAATTGCTATTGTTATTAGTGTTTGTTGTGTCTCGTACTTCTTTTGTTTTATTTTAAGACTATTTTGGACTATTTTTTTTATGCGAAGGATCTATTGGAAATAATTTATCTCCCTATAAGGTACAAACAGAGTATAAGTGATTATCGAGGGTTGAACATTAGGCGTAAATATAGAGGGTTGAATATTGAGCGTGAATATAGAGGGTTGAATATTGAGCGTGAATATCGAGGGTTGAACATTAGGCATGATTATTGCGTGCCATCAAGTGTTTGGGGCATAAACATTACAAACTATCGCTTTACACGTGAGTTTAATGGTGTTTTGTCAGTACCTCGTTCAGAGGTGAGTACCATGCAAATTTGATTAAAAGAATATTTTAAGCATCAGTCTTTACAAATAAAAAATATACTTACGATAATAGTATAATTTTTTTTTTACAAAAAAATTTAAACATTATATAATTAAATATAACCAAATTATTTTGTTTAAGTAGTGTTCTATCCCTTATTTATAACATCAATATTAATGACGCGGATCTATTGGAAATAATTTGTCTTCTTGTATGATACAAATCAAATGCGTGATTATCGAGGATTGAACATTAGGCGTAAACATTGAGTTTTGGACATTGAGCGTGAATACCGAAGATTGAAAATTAGGCGTGATTATTGTGTGCCATCAAGTGCTTGGAGCATAATCATCACAAACTATCGCTTTACACGTGAGTTTAATGGTGTTTTGTTAGTACCTCATTCAGAGGCGAGTATCATACAAATTTGATTTTAAAAAAAGATCTTTTAAGCATCAGTCTTTACAAATAAAAAATATATTTACGATAATAGTTAATTTAATTTTTACAAAAATTTAAAACAATATATAATTAAATTTAACTAAATTATTTTGTCTAAGTAGTGCTCTATCCCAGATTTATAACATCAATATTAATGACGAGGATCTATTGGAAATAATTTGTCTTCCTGTAAGGTGCAAATAAAGTATGTGTGATGAACATTGAGCGTGAATATCAAGGTTTGAATATTAAGCGTGATTTTTGTGTGCCATCAAGTGTTTGGGGCATAATCATCACAAACTACGATTTTAACTGCCGAGGTAGTATAATAGTGTCTCGCAGTAACAAACAAAATTTGATGTATAAAAAAAATCTTTTAAGAGTCACAGTCTTTACAAATAAAAATATCTTACGATTTAATCGTAGGAATTTAATTTTATAAAAACATTTCAATGTTACATAATTAAAGATAACAAATATTTTGTCAAGTAGTCTAATATCCCTGATTTATAACATCAATATTAATGACGAGGGTTCTATGAAATAATTTCATCTTCTGTAAGGTGACAACAAAAACATGGCGAGTATCGAGGGTCGAACCAGTAGGGTAAATATCGAGGGTTTTTTGAACATTTAGCCGAATACCGAGGTGAAAACTTGAGTGATTATTGCGTGTCATCTAGTGTTTGGGGACATAATCACAACAAACTATCGCTTTACACGTGAGTTTAATGGTGTTTTGTCTTTACCTCATTCAGAGGCAAGTACCATACAAATTTGATAAAATAGAATCTTTTAAGCGTCAATCTTTTCAAATAAAAAATATCTTTACGGTAGTAGTATAATTTTATTTTTACAAAAATTTAAAATATGTTATAACTAAATATAACCATATTGTGTGTTATCAAGTGTTTGGAGCATAATCATCACAAACCATCACTTTATACGTGAGTTTAATGGTGTTTTGTCAGCACCTCGTTCAGAGGCGAGTACCATACAAATGTGATAAAAGAAAATCTTTTAAGCACCAGTCTTTACAACTAAAAAATATTTTTACGGTAATAGCATAATTTTATTTTTACAAAAAATTTAATGCATTCATTTATAATTAAACTATAAACTCACTCAATTATTGTCAAAAACTAGTGCTCTATCCCTGTATTCTAACATAAACATTAAGCGAAAATCTACTGCGGTGGAAATGATTTATCTTCAATAAAGTACACACAAAGTATGTGTGATTATCGAAGTTGTGACACAATTAGGCGTAAATATCGAGAGTGAGATGGAGCGTGGATCAGAATGTTGCAAACCTTCTGGGCGCGATATTGCGTTGCATCACGTATTTGGGTAATCATCACACAAACTATCGCTTGCCAGTGGTTTAATGGGTGTTTGGTCAGTATCTCGTTCAGAGCGAGAGTACATACAAATTGGATAAAAAAAAATCTTTTAATAGTCCGTCTTTACAATAAACAAAATATCGTATGATATGTATAATTTTAGTTTTACAAAAATTTAAGGATTATTATACATTTAAAAACTATTAAACTCAATTATTTTTGTCTAAGTAATGACTCTGATCACTGGATTTACTTAACATCATTATTAGTGTCGAGAATGTACTGGAAATAATTTATCTTCCTGTAAAGTACAAACAAAGTATGTGTGATTATCGAAGGTTGAACATTAGGCGTAAATATCAAGGGTTTAGCATTGAGCGTGGATACCGACGATTGAACATTAGGCGTGATTATTGTGTGCCATCAAGTATTTGGGGAATAATCATCACAAATTATCGCTTTGCACGTGAGTTTAATGGTGTTTTGTCAGTATCTCGTTCAGAGGCAAGTATCATACAAATTTGATTAATTTTTTTTAAGAGTCAGTCTTTACAAATAAAAAATATCTTTACGGTAATAGTAAAATTTTATTTTGACAAATATTTAAAACATTATATAATTAAATATAATCAAATAATCTTGTCTAAGTTGTGTTCTATCTCAGATTTATAAAATCAATAGTAATGTCGGGGATCTATTAGAAATAATTAATCTTCCTGTAAGGTACAAACAAAGTATTAGTGATTATCGAGGGTTATAAACATCAGGCATACTATCAAGGGTTGGAACATGGAGTTGGAGCGGGAAATACCGAGGGTTGACATTAGGCGTGATTATTGCGTGCCATCAAGTGTTTAGGGCATAATTATCACAAACTATCTCTTTAAACGTGAGTTTAATGGTGTTTTGGCAGTACCTCGTTCAGAGGCGAGGACCTCATACAAATTTCGATAAAAAACAGAACTTTTACACGTAGCTTACAACTAAAAAATGTCTCTTGATGATAATATATAATTTTATTTTTTGCCAAAAAATTTAAAACTTATATAATTAAATATAACCAAATTATTTTGTCTAAGTAGTGTCCTATCTCTGATTTATAACATCAATATTAATGCCGAGAATTTATTGGAAATATTTTATCTTTTTGTAAGGTACAAACAAAGTATGTGTGATTATCGAGGGTTGAACATTAAGCGTGAATACTAAGGGTTGATTATTAGGCGTGATTATTGCGTGTCATCAAGTGTTTGGGGCATAATCATCACAAACTATCGCTTACACTTGAGTTTAATGGTATTTTGTCAGTACCTCAGAGGCAAGTACCATACAATTTTAATTAAACAACTATCTTTACGCGTTCAGTCTACAAATAAAAAACTATCTTTAGGCCAATAGTTAATGTTTTTTGTTAAGAAAATTAAAAAATTATACAATTAAATATAAGCAAATTATTTTGTCTAAGTAGTGCTCTATCACTGAATTATAACATCAATATTAAGCTGAGGATTTATTGGAAATTATTTTACCTTATTGTCAAGGGAGACAAAGTATGTGTGATTATCGAGGATTGAATATTGAGTAAAATCGAGGATTGAATAGCGTAATATCGAACGGTTGAGACATTAGTCGTTGATAGTGCGTGCCACCAAGTGTTGGAACATCATAATCATACAAAAACTATTCGCCCCTGTTACGCTGATTTAATGGTTATTGTTCAATACCATACAAATTTGATAAAAAATAATATTTTTAAGCGGTTAGGTATTTACAAATAAAAATATTTCTTATGATAATAGTAGAACTTTTAGGTTTACAACAAATGCAAAAATATTAAGAAGGTAAAATATAACCATATATGTGTGTTCGAAAAAGACAGCCCTGATGGGAAACAGCAAGATTAATGCGTGAGGCAATGAGGGCGAAGGGAACAAGAGCCCGGGCAAGGAAGCGGGAAAGAAAGAGGAGAAAAGAATATACTTTATATTATATTTATAAATATATATTTGTTAAAAATTCAAAGAAATTAATATCTAAATTCATACCAAATAAAATTATTACTAGGTCTAATTGTAGTATTTTTTAACATGATTTTATCAAATATTTCTTAAACATTCTAAATTTAAAGAAATTGATACTATAAAATATATGTTGGCCTTGGTATCACAAATTTCATGAATTCTTTTTAGAACAATGGATAATGTATTTTTGTCCCTTGTGAAGAAAATAAATAAATATTTTAAATATTTTATAACATCCTACCAAGAAGAGGGTACAATAGACTTTTTTTTTAATTAAAAAAATAAATAGCCTTTTTAAGATTGTTAGAATATTATTTTGGATTTCTTGATATCAATAAAAAATTGAATTCAATTTTGTTTATGTCATTGTATATCCTAAAAGATTTTGTACATCATAATTGGTAAGATGGAAGAAGATTTTTATCTTATATTGGAGAAAAAATAAATAAAAATCTTGAGGTATTATATATATAGAATTAGAATAAATTACATAAAATTGAAAAATTTAAGGTAAAATAGGTGTTGATATAGTATGAACTAATTTTCAATTGACTAAATTTTTGTTTTAATAATCAAATCAATTTTCAAGATGATTTGGCCAATTGTTAAGCAAACAAATCAAAACGGAAGCGAATGCCGTGGGGAGGGAAGGAGGGGGGAGGAAGGGGGGCCAGGGATCGGAAATAGGGAGGAAGCCCGAAAAGGGGGAGGGAGGAAGCGAAGAGTCGGTCAAACGGGGGAAAAAACAAAACGGAAGAAAAGAGGGAGAAGGGGTTGAGAGTAGGGAGAGAAATGGGCCGGACAAAAGTAAGCCCCCCCCCCACCTCCCCCCGTTCGGTATGTTTGTTTGATTTTATTTTAGAATTAAATTAGAAAAACTTGTGGACTAACATTTCAAGATGCATTTTTTAGTCATTATTAATATGCAAAATTTCTGGAGTCGCGATTTTCCAATAAACGATATTTTGTTTTTAATTCTTTTTGTACTATAATGTCCGAAATAAAAATGTAATTGATATTAACTTGAGCAAAATCAGTCTAAAAAATATTAATAATTCATTTTGTTTGTTTCTTGAGCTCCCCCTTATTGGTAAGAGTTCAATTCTCATATCGTAACCTTATCTCCAATTTTCATTCCTCTTGCTTAAATTATACAAAGACAGATTTAAATATCCAGTTTATGTCAATGTGACATTATTGATTCAAAGTACTAAATGAAAAATTTTAATTGTGCAAAATAGGTTTGACACATGCCACATCCCTTTTACTTGGTTCAAAGTCGATCGAATCGAAAATCAATTTGATCCAATCCCATTTTGGATCAGTTCGTTTGATCAACTAAATAAGATATTGAAAAACATACAATAATAATAATAATACAGTAGGTGAAATTTCGTAAATAAGACTTAGAAAGAATATTTATTTAAAATTATAATTAAGAACTACTAGCATATAATATTATTATCGAATAAGTATGTCACAAAACAATTATTTTAAATTAATTTCATTGCCTAACTTACCCAATTCAAATGCTTAAATTAAATAAAAATTAGTTACATCTAATATTCTCACTGTTTTTTTCTTGCAACTAACATCTTTTCTAAAATTTATTTTATTTCGATTATTTCTATGGTACGTATACCTATTCGTATACATTAAATAATCTAATTACAATTTCAATGTTATATAGTCTATTTCGAAAAAATAATCTCTTAGTTATTATTCCGTTTGATTAGGTTTTCCAATTTTTTTTTAATTTAATATTAAAATGTATTTTTCTTTTAAAATTCTTTGTTAGCTTACATGTTTAAGACAATATCAACAAAACATGTATCTGCATATTTTTGTTAAATTACGGTATTAAAATAAAAGAAATAAATTAAAACGTCAAAAACATTAAATAAAACTTTAATTCCTCATTAATAGGCCATCAAATTCAATTTATGACAAGCTACCCTACATATTACAAATAAAAAAAAAAAACAGTAAATCAGAGTATCAAAAAGGATGTAAAAAAGACTCTCAAAGGGTATCCAATAAGTTGCAAATTGCACACACTAAACACCAAGGTCCAGAGCGGTATACAAATAAAATATGTCATTCTCATTTAATTACTACGTAACTCTATAACCAATGTATTTTTTGTTCAAGAATGTTTGTCAGTTTGACTATCGAAAGTCAGTATTGACTAATTTTTCAAAGCGAAATTCAGATAAAATTAATTAGATTAGTATTGGTAAAAAAAAAAAAATTAGATATTCTAAAAATATATGGAAAGTGCATATATAAATTAAATTTTGTTGCCTTATTCATTGATGAAAAAATACATCCTTAAAAGTTAGTCAAAGTTTTTATAGTTGGCACTCTAAAAAATAAAAATCATGTGATAAACAATACCGGACGGAGAGAGTCCTTTTTGTTATTGTTATTGTTGACTTTTTCTGCGCAGTTACCTCCGACAGCCAACCTTATTCAACTCACTCCAGCCCCTACTCTCGTTACTTGGCTGTTTTGTTCCACGCTCTATTAACCCTTAAAAATCTTTTCTGTAAAACTCCCCAGGTATTCTCACCCTTGTCTCCTGTCTCGGATATTCTCTAGAGTCCCAATAGTAATTACCGACACCAGCTTT